>JAJKFI010000021.1:10798589-10838295 GCA_029204185.1 Lerista edwardsae
ACACACACACACACACACACACACACACACACACACACACACACACAGAGAGAGAGAGAGAGAGAGAGAGAGAGAGAGAGAGTATGTGTGTGCGTGCGGGCTATTCTACAACAACTACTGTATATAATTTTTAGGTGTTTCTTCATGATGTGTCCAGATGTTCACCCACAAAGTGTCAAAACAAGGTTCTCTGGTTTTAAGCTTCAGTAGTGTCAGTGTAATGCAATGTGAAGATTTGGGAAGACAGAGCCGTGTTCTAAAGAACTCCAGAATCACTAGTCCTTTTCTCTGTCAATATGCCAGACTACAGCATCCTCTGCCTTAGAGCCCCCCTGGGAATGAACTTTTGTATGTGACTGACATGGGTTTTGAACAAAGTAGGGGGTGAGAAATGCCATATGGTGAATATTAAATGGAGGTTGCTGGGCTATAAATCAAGCACGGTGTTTGTTGTCATCGCTAGAATTATGCAGTGGCTTTTCGAAAGGGTCAGAGACCGCTGCTTGTTTTGTTTCTCTGCTGGCCTGAATCACAAACTAATTTTTCAGCCTCTCATACAAAAATGTAAAGAAAAAAGGATTTGTGGCTGATGTAAGATGAATCATTTTATCGCTTTATTATTATATCTGTTTGCAAAATTCCATGTGTTTCCTTTCGGGAGCCTCAGGATTTGCTGAGAATCCAAGAAAAAAGTATTCATTCAGCACAGCTGTTAAAAATTTCCATTAATTTTCATAAAGGTTCTTGAACAAGTTCCTTTAAATTTAACATTTGTGCACAGCAAACACTTGTGGATTTTCCCCAAAGCCTACCCTCAAACCACTTCCACCATAAGCACACATTCCATGGAAGTTGAGGGTGCAAAATAGTGAGGGAGAAACCTTAGGCGCTTGGCCCTCACTTTATTTCAGCAAATACCCAAAGTAACTACTGTACTGTGGACTCCCATATCCCAGATGACGGGCTAGAAGGTAACAAATGCTTTATTTCTTGATACTCCATTGCTGTTGCTGAAATCACGGTTGTTAGATTAAAAACGTTCCTTTCATGGAGGGCACTTTTTGGCTGAAATGACTGTTCTGTTCTTCCACTACTTAGGAAGAGGCAGTGGCAGCATAAAGCGTTTGGAAACGATTTCCTGCTGAAAGCATTGTGAAATCACATGGCCAAACAAGGCTTCACAGTGGCAAATCCACGTGTCAGAATTGGGTCACTGTTGACTTCTAGCGGATGTGGGGGAAGAGTGAATATGAAACGTAGGCAGATGGGAAGGGGAACAGGACTCGGATTCTTCCCAGGGAATTAAAATTAAAAAAACTGGGTTGAGATTCCATCGATACTGTTAAACACTCTGGTTCAGTTCTGGTTGAGACACTATTTAAATCAATTATTGGTTTGATATTATTTTGCATGAAATCAAATAGCAAAAATAAAGCTGCTGATTTCATTTCCCCTTCACCCATGCTCAGTGTCAGCATCAGTACGCAGCAAATGCTGTCCCTCCTCCGTGTTCCCAGAGGACCCACCAATAGGGTTGCCAACTCTTCACGCTTGGTCTGGAATCCCCAGGAATCAGCCTCAATCTTCAGGTGATTACTGAAAGCAATCCTGAATTTCTCCTCGGAATTTCCAACATTTCTTCACAGGCTAAGCAGGAAAATCTGCGGTAGTGTTTCTGGAAGGGAGACAGATGCCAGTCTGTGACAATCTGCTGTACTCATTGTGGCAGGATGGAGTATGCAATGAGCTGATTAGGCACATAGTGAGAGAGGCATGGGAGTGTGTGAAAAGGCCAGCTGGCAAAGAATGGAGAACAACCTTGAGGACCTGTCCAGGCTTGCTTTACGATTACCTGCTGAATCTTGATGGCATACAGCCAGAGGCAAACCACTGGCAATTTTGCAGGCGGAAATCCAAGTGGCTTGGTGTAATACCAGGCTGGCTGGGAGGGGGGTTAAGATCTGGCCTAAGTCACACAGGTTGCTTCCATCCCCTTCCCAGGCCCAGACCTCCCACAAGTCAGCCACCCCACCCACCCACCCACAAATGCCTCGATTCTGCTCTCCCACCCCCTGAACCAGTCTGCGCAGGTGGGCACAAACCTACCTTCTCCAGGTGCAGGTCCAGCACTGTTAGGCCAGCGCACATCTACGCACACCAGCGTACTGGCCTAGCCTGCCCCCAAGTAGCCATAATAGTGCTTTATAGCACGCTTGTGACCCTTGCGAGCTGGCACAAGGAATCTATGCTAGCTTGGTGTGTGTGTTAGGATTGCGCAGTAAATCATCTTCTCCATTCTGTACTGGGAGCCACTCTGTTAGTGTTACATCCTTTGGGCATTGTTTATAACTAACTTTAAATCTGCTGAGTAGATTCATGTTATACCTGGAACACCAATTCATTCATTGAACCATAAAATGCTAAGAGAAGCTGCCTTAGAGATCATCTAGTCCAACCTCCTGCTCAGTGCAAGCAATTGTTACAGCATCATTGACAGGTGGCCATCCAACCTCTGCCTGAAAATCTCCAATGAAGGAAAGCCCAGAACTGCATGAGGCAGATTGTTCCAGTGCTGGCCAGCTCTTATAGTTAAAAAAAATTCTTCCTGCCTAGTCCAAATGTATTTCCCTGTAGTCATCAGTCATCCTAAGGGTTCCTGGAGCCACGTGGCAACATGTAAACCATGAAATAAAATAAATCAAAGCAATGCCTGCATGCAAACCATGTGCCAAAAGTGACATCATTTTTCTTGAGATTTGAAAGATATAACGTGCAATTATTATATTAAACTTCACAAACACAAGAATGTGACAAAGACAAATTTGATTTCTGTTTTTCCACATGATGAAAAAAAAATCCACAATATGTCTACCGATCCTTGTTTGCTAAGACTGCTAGAAACACATTTTATTAACTTCACCATCCAAATAACTTTAAACTGTGAATGTGACATTATGGCTGAGATTAGTGCTTATGTATTTCCAAAACTATTTGTTTATTTATATGTCACACAGGCAATTTCCTTTGCTGTTTCAAAAACAAAGCAGGGGTTGTATTGAGGAAGGTGACTACATGAGATTTGCTGCTTGTCCAACAACAGAACCACTAAGCAGATAACATGCTCTGGATAATTGCTTCTCAAACATTTTAGCATGGGGACCCACTTTTTAAAATAACAGTAGTCAAAAAGATCTAGAAAGAAAAAATATTTTCTTTGATATTAATTAATAATAATTGGGCCCTGAGCTCTGGAGGCTGCTAGAGACCTTACATATAGTATGTACAGTATGTGTAGACATTTGCTAGACTCTTCCTCAAAAGAAACAGTCATTCTAAGGCTGAACCGGAGAGCAAGATGTGCAGTTAGGGACTTTAGACAAAAGGCTGAAACCGGGTTCACACTTGATCTATGGCAGTGCTCTTCAAATGGTTGGTCACGACCCACCATAGAGCACAAAAGAGGGCCAATTTGCCTTAAGGGGAGTGGCCCAAGAAATCACTACTCAGCACCGCCGCAGCACCGTGGGCATTTAAGGGGCATGTGCCCTACCGGGGTGGTGGCGGTGGTGGTGTCCAGGAGGATTGGGGAGGCCCCGTGCCACCTCTAGACCTCCATGATGCTTAAATAGCCCTGTTGCAAGATTGGAGCTTAGTTCCTAATTTTGTGTGAAAGCAGGAAGTAAGCTCCAATCTTGCCAAGGACCTATTTTAAGCATCAGGGAGGCCTGTGGGGGTGGTATTGGGCCTGCCCAACCCTTCTGGACTCCCTGGATCCCCCAGGTAGGGCACATGCCCCTAAATGCCCGCTGTGCCATGATTGCTGGGGTGCCACCAGGTACTCCCCCCAAACCATGCCCTGCCTCCGCAAGCTCCTATAGGTTGGGAACCACTGCTATAGATCAGCAGTCTTCCAGGTCCTACTCAAACTTTGAAGATGCTGTAAGTGCTTGCGGGCTACTGAGACAAAAATTGAAATTGTCATGGACTCATGCACACAAACAATACAATTAAATTTGGTAGTCCACTGGGGAGCATTCGGTGAGATGCTGGAGGTCCTGGCTGGAGCTGCAAGTGGTCTCTGCCTTCTCTGGTGATCCCCGGGGAAGCACCTCCTGAGAGCTCCTCCACAAACTACCAGAGGCGGAAAATGGACCAACCACAGCCATAGCCACCACTGCAGTGCCAGCTGTAGAAGGTCCGTTCTTTGCCCTCTCTGCTGGTCTATGGGGGTGGGCTTGCTTGGTGAAATGTTGGAAGTGATCAAAGGGGACCTTTTTCTTTCTGAGACCTCATGGACCACTTTTCAGGGCCTTCTGGACTATCTGCAATTCACAGACCACAGGTTGGGAACTACTATCTATGGCATGCCAAATTAGACAAAATTGGAAAATGTGACATTTAAATTTGTGGGTATGGAGATTTCCTACTACTACAAGATCCCATTCCAGCTAACAATTTTCTTCTGAAAACTAGGCAAGGGTGTTCGGAAAGTTCCCCCCCCCCATGTTTCAAAAACATTTTGTGACTCACTAAAAATCAGCATGCAACTCACTGGTGTGTTCTGATCCACAGCTTGAGAAACACTGCTCTGGATACAGTAAGGGAACATCACTGAATGGAATAGGAACAAAGAATGGCTCTGGAATTTGAACAAAGGGCCCATACCTGTTAACACTGAAATTATGAGCATTTTGGTGTTAGATTACATACATCAACAGGAAGAGAATGATGACTGCAGGCACTTGGAGAGAAATTGTGTGTGTGTGTGTGTGTGTGTGTGTGTGTGTGTGTGTGTGCGCGTGCGTGCGTGCGCCTCAAGGAACATTCTTTGCTAACCTTTTGAAATTAAGTTATGAGCTTCTCGTGCACTCCTTAAGAGACTGAAGGGAGTAGGCTTGATAAGGCATTTATTTTTTTCATCATTCCCTTGTAGCTATAGGTTAGGTACACATATTAAAACAATCATGCTAGAAACAAGAAATTATCACTAACTGCTGTTAAACATGATTGGGAATGTCTTTTCTCCATGCCACACAAGAGTGAGTAACATACAGGATGTATTTTCTTGAAGGGCTAGCACAAGTGACACACATCTTGTAATATATGATTTCAGAGGTGTTTTGTGTAATCTTTGGTTCTTGTTTGTGCCTTAGGGTCCTTGTTTTTAAGTTCTTTAAGAAGTACATTCCAAGTCCATGTGAGTGCAGTGCTATATTTACTAATGTATCAAATGCAAGTGAGCACATCAAAGATGTGAGCACATCACTAAGTCAGGGTGGGGGGCCATTCCAGGGCATGAAACTGGAGGGGGTGCATCACAATGTCCAAGCCCCTCTTTGGTAATTGTTGGGCCTAACCACTGAGCACCCTTACAATGGATCATGTTTTCGCTGCTAATTTAATAATTTGTTCAATTAATATAACAATAAAAATTTAGCAAACCTATGCCCCCCTGGGGGGGGCAGAGTGAGGAGGTCTGGCTGAGTGGTAAAGCTGCTGCCTCTGAAGCCTGAAGGTCACTTTGGACGGCAGTTCGAGTCAGCTGGAAGTAATTATGAACTGCCAATAAATGCTGCTGACAGATGAGTCTCTCCAGCTGGTGAGAGGAGCATAGATTACAACCCTTCAAGTGAGAGTGGAGGCGTTGCCTGTCAAGTCATGCGTAGGAGGTGTGTCCAGCAAGAGAGATGGCAGACTGTGAAGCATGGAATGGAAAACAGAATGGAAAACACCTGGAATGGAAAATAGTTCTATGCAGGAGTAGAACTTATGATTTTAACAACCCCTATATGGGGTTGAGTAAGCCTGCCTATGTAAACTGTCTTGAATAAAGTTTGAGGAAAAATCTAATGATAAGAAAGGTGGTACATAAATATTATTATCATCATCACCTACAGAAATGGCCCACAATTTCATGGATCTTTTCCACATCCCACTTCATCCCTCTACCATAATCATTTTCCCTAATTCTTAAAACCATGGACAGGACCAGGCAAAATCAGACACTCTAAAATAGTGTCTGATTTTATACTTTCTGCATTAGAAGTTGAACAAATTTCCACACAATAACACTGGTTTTAACCGTGTGTCTTATGACATCAATAGAAAGTACATGTATTGGGGGGCAAAGCTTTGGGGGTACTTGATTTGGCTACGTCTCACCAAATCAGTTCCAGATTTTACAGTTTCTGTGTTGGGACATTTTCTATATACAAAATAGCAAAAGTTTCAGCCATGCACTCTTTGACAAATCAGAGATACTGGGGATGGGGGCTTTTCTGGCCTCAGTAAAAAAAGCCACATGTTTCTCAATGACCATCATTTCTTGAATGCAAATAGGAAAGTTCATCTGCTGCAATGATTTGCTATTATGTCACATATGCAGAAAGCAAACCTCTTACAGAGTCTTGGACCGAGTAAAAAGTAGAACTAACCCCCTTGCAGAAAGTTTATCCCTTCCATTATGTTGGGATTGCCTTCCAACATGATCTGATATCACAGTTTGCATATAATGCTAAGAAAATTACGTTCCTCAATTACCTGGAAAGCCCTACCTGTCTGCAATAAGATGGCCTAAGCAAGACAATTCAATCCTATACTCATTTATCTGGGAGTAAGCTCCCCCAAACACAGTGGAACTTACTTCTGAGCAAATATACATAGGACTGCACTGTTAGTAGATACTCTTCTTAACCAATTAGTAGTTTGATGAATGAAAACACAGCCACATGCTTTAATATTTGTGACAGGAAGTTCACTTTTATTTCTTCATTTTTTTGAGATTTTATATCTATTGTAACAGCAGGCAATTTTATTATGTGGTTATGGCTGAGAAACAGAAATTGAAGAAGGCACTAGACCAAACTCATGCTTAACAAAATAAATAGCTAAATTAATACTGCAAATGCAGTCATTCTGACAGCTCCTTTGTTGGATATCTCTGCACAAATTCCATACAGAATAGTCAACTTGTTTTGAACACATATAAATACATTTAATAAACTGTCAAATAATTTTTCAAATCCTGAAGCCATTTAAGATATGGGTAAATTATATTATATATTCGAAATCAATATACTTTGCTTATGCATGCTGCATTCCACATTTTATGTCCTTTAGCAGCCTGTTTGTTAATTTTGTAAAATTTAACTAGAATTCAATAAAAGCAATGTGAAAGTCATTCTCTGTCAGGTGTGTGTGTGTGTGTGTGTGTGTGTGTGTGTGTGTGTGTGCGCGCGCGCGCATACATACAGATGCACAACTGTTTCCTTTTTATTGTCTCAGCCAATTTCTGCAACAATTAAGAGTGACTAGCCAGCTGTGTGGCTGTGATAGATAGTGTTATACATATATACTGGCAGAGATGGCTAAGGAGTTCAAAAGGTTGATTGATTTAAAAATGAGGAAAGTTTAGAAAAATATAAGGAGTAGAAAACCTCAGTCAAATGTAATGCATAAAATCTTTGAGGAAACATTCTTGTCATCAGATAAAGAAGGACATATCAAATGCCAATCCAAAATAACTGGGGTATAAATTAAACACATTGTATTACAGATTATGTATTACAAAGCGACGGTACTCCACCTTTCCCTAAGGCCACTGCACCATAGTAAAAAGTGAGGTTCAGTGCATTTTCGCAGTTTAGCATCCACATATTAGAATAATTCCACTTAGTTTTGTTGAATTTATAAAAATAAGCTTTTATTTTACATGAAAGAAAAGTACTCTTCCCTTGCAGGTGACACATTTATGGGAAACCATTCTTCGTTACTTCCACTTATTGCATTCATACACCTGGAAAACATATAAGAAGAATTAAAAAGATTAAGGAGACATGAACAAAATAATGTTTGCCTACTTTATGTGGATATTCCATATTATTGCTTTAAGCAATCCTGTTTATACCATTACATAATGCTGGGGAAAAACCTGATACAGAAATGTTATAAACACGGATACAAAGTTATTGTCCCTTAAGAAAACTGATAACAGGAAGCCATTCCATTCCTAATTCTCACCTCCACTTGCTGCTATTGCAAATTCATTCCGATAAAGTGGATTACAGTCCAGTCCTAGGCATGCTAACTCAGAAGTAAGTCTCACCATAGTCCAGCAGCTCTCAAACTCTATAGAAGTTTCTTTATAACAGAGAAGGTAGAAACCTCCTTTTATGATATGGCAAGACTGCAGTGGGGGTTGTTACTTTTGTGGAGAAGACCAACAAAACCTTTGAAAATTTGATGGGCTTGGCAGGGACAGGGGCTAATCAGTGACATACAACCACTGGTGGTTGTACCTTAATTTTTTATAGAAAATGCCAGCACTTTACATCACAAGGAAAGTCATTCATTCTAGGAGAAAAAAGAACTTTTTGGGATCACAAGGGACTGCCGTTTTCTCCTATGGAATGCAGCATTTCAACGGCATCGCTGCCTGCAGAGGTGGTAATGCTTTCAGTAAACAGATAATAAGTGTGCTATTGACACCCTGAAAATGTTTGACATTTTTACGAAACTCCATGAAAGTCGTCACATTTTTTTTCCTGCTTCCAGCTCCCCAAAATGTGGCAAGAATGCTGGGGGAGAATAAGTTCAGCCAGTACTATTCTGGCTTTTGGCACTCTGTTGGTGCAAAAACAGGGAAGATCAAAACTGCATTTTATTTTTTTTAGAAAAAGGTTTACTTGTATGGACATATGCAACTTGAGTGAGCAGAGGTGGTTAAAAGAATGTGTAAGCACATGTGAAGGCGTGGCTGATTTACAGTGTGATCCTATACATTTCTTCACAGAAGTAAGTCTATTGAGTTTAATGGGCTATACCAGTGGTTCCCAAACTTTTTCTACTGGTGAATCCCATGACCTACGGGGCCACTGACCGTGGTTCCACATTAGAGCTACAGTTTGGGGACCACAGACATATATTCTCTATAAGCAAGTATAGGATTGCAGCCTTTAGACTGTACTCAGTGAGACTTACTACTGAGTAGACATGCATAGGTTTGCACTGATTCTATAGGAGCCCAATCCTATAGCATCTAGTGCCAGTGGTAAGTCATTACTGCAGGCACCAGTGTAACGAATGTGCCATAAGGGCTTACTGCCAGCACTGGCCCAGCACCAGTCCCCAGTGCCCAGAGGAGCTGACAAGGAGTGAGCAGGGCCTAAGTTTTACCATTGCTAGCAGTGAGCTCCTTCTGTGCATGGGGAGGGCGGACCTCGTGGGGGAGGAGTAGAGCAGGGGTGGCTCAACACATTATCTGCTTTAGAAAAATAGCCTGCATACACTTGAGGAAACCCATGGGCGGGCCTGTGCCTTTCCCCTGAGGAGCTTCTTACGGCTGCTGTGGTGCCTGGAAGATGTAGCGGTAGTTGTTTGGCTACTGCTGGATTTACAGTGCCAGGGCTGCTTCGGATTGGGCTGCCCATGTGTTAAGGAAAGAAAGGTGAACATGCGACCTTATGGAAGATGGACCAATCTAACTGTCTAAGGTTCACCAGTTGACAGCAACATAAAGAGGAATAATGTTCTTATGACTGCTCATTCTATTTCAGCATTCACCTGACAGATCAAGCAGGTTGCTAACATGAACATAGAAGTGCTATTGTAATAAAGAGCAAATGGTACAGTTTTACTGAAAATTTTTGTTCCATGTGCCTTTGTATTAGTTTGTGACACAATTATATTTATTAGGAATATGTGAAATCTGCAAAATGAAATGATGTAATAAATTTTATTTTTGAACATCTCTGCTCATTCCTTCTTTGCCAAGTTTATAAATGTGGTTCATAAATGAAGTAAAATTTTACAGAATACAGGACATGGAAAGCCTGGAATACCATTGGAAATGTTTATCTGAATGCAAGGAAGATCTTTTAAGTCAAAATGACATGTTAAACATTTATATCTCCAGAATGGTTTATTTTGGCATTTCCTATGGAGGATATTCAGTGTTGAAACAGAGATTTATTAGGAACCTATCTGTATGAAATACTTTCAAGATATTTTTTCAAGATATTATATTCTTGCTTTAAAATGGAAAATGCTTTTTGCATTTATTTCACATTTAGATTAAGTGATGTCATTAATTTGCTTATAGTTGTGTGTTTTAAGTAAAAGCACTTATCACCTAATTTTGTATTTCTCATATTACCAACACTGATTACATTCCTAATTTTAAGAGCTCTGCAATGACAGTAACAATGCCATAAGCACAAACCTGAAAATAAGCTGTTAACCCTGAATACAGGCTATGCTGACAACAGAGTTATATCTGAAGATGGTATGTGTGAACAGAAAGGAACTTCCACTCATGTGTGACACCCGCTTGATTTCTGCCATTTAATAGCCCAATCCTATGCATGTCTACTGAGAAATAAGTCTCATTATGGTCAATGAGGCTTACACCCAGGTAAGTGTAGATAGGATTGCAGCCCCAGTCTCCCCCTCCTGGAGTGTTGAGAGAGTTCCCAGCCCCTCAAGACAGGTATGGACTGGGGGGGCACAGCAGGCCACATGGGACAAGATGGGATCAGAAATTCTGGCTCATGCTAGTTTGGATATACCATGTGTTTAATTTTTAAAAAAATTAAATTGCCTTTCCACTCTAATAAAGGAATCACCAAAGTAGCTTATAGATTTTTTTAAATTAACAATTCAAATCAAATAAATAGAACATAGCAAACAAGTTAAACAAAGGTGAACAGCAAGTGCAGTAACATAAATCTGAGCACCATGGAGCAGCTCAAAAATGAAAGGACAGTAAAAAAAAAAAAAACCAACCACAAACATCTTTATTGTCCATGTAAAGGCAAGTGGCATATTAGCCAACTGTGCCTTATAAAGATAAAAGTTCCAAAGATAATTCTATAGTCAAGGAGCTTCCAATGAAAAGGGCCTGTCCGTGTCTCCTACCAGTCACAGCTCCATAGGCAGGGGATACAGAGAAAAAGTAAGATGACCAGTGCAGTCATCTTACCAACAGATTCATGTGGGAGAAGGCAGTCCTTCAGGTATCCAAGTCCCAAACCATGCAGGGTGTGATAGGTAATAACTACCACCTTAAAGTGTCTGGAGACACCCTAGGAGCCAGTGCGACTTGCAAAGCACCAGCGATGAACTGTCTGATGGGCGCCCAAGCTAGCTGCCACACTGTAGACCAGTTGACGTTTCCAGACAAATCTTCAAGGGCCTGTCCAACCCAACTCCAACCCCAATGCACTCCATTGTAATGCACTCCAACCGCAAATGGAGTGCATTACAGAAGCCTAAATGAAATGAGACAGCGGCATAGATCATTTTAGTCAAATCTGCTTTCCTCAGGAAATGCCATAGCTGGTGCATCAACTGAAGCTGGTGCAACTCCTTGCCATTGCAGCTACTGGGTTCTCCAAGAATCAGGTTCAGGAGCACTCCCACATGGAGGCGGCAATCATATCCAAACCTATTGATCATAATGGGTCTTACTTCTACGTACACATGCATAGGATTGGGCTCTAAATCTGTACAGTATTTGTAAGAAAAGTGTTCTACATATTAACTTAGAGCTGATTTTTCTCCTGCTAATAGTTTTATTTAATTTGAAGCAGAACTGAAGCAACCCATAGCTTCAAACATTCTTGTAATCCTTGCAGAAATGCTCCCTTATTCATTCAGAGCCGATCCTATCCTGCATTGGAACAGGCCGGCCTGCACTGTTTCCAGCGCAGGGTAGGAGGTAGCTCTAGAGCAACTCTGAATAAAGGTTAGGGTAACTCTGAGTAAGCATTTCGCTTTACCCCACTGTTGCATGGCAGTCACTTCAATGGGGCTTCATATAGCTGAACCAGAGAAATTGTTGACACAAATCTGAGCAGCCCAGGTAAGGCTGACAAGACCCAGAATGGGAACAGGGCCAGGACTGGGCTTTGGATCCAGTCTAGATTGCCCAGGCTGATTCCACCCCCGTCCCTGGGCCAGTCTGCCCACCAGCCTGCCCTCCTCCAACTCTCAGCCAGCTATTCCTTATCGGCTCAGGTCCAGGATCTGGCGCATGTCCTTGCGCTGGTTACCCTGACTCAAAGGGAGGTGCAAACCTGCCTTACAGAGTGCTTGTGACACTCCCAGGCCAGCGCAAAGGACTTGCGCCAGCCAAATGAGTGCTTGGAATTGCGTTTTCTATTGGGGCTCCTTCTGTTCTCCATGCCATTAGTTTGTAAAGAATTCCTCTAATTGATTATGCAAGTGCCTAAATCAATTATTTGCCCTTGATGAATAGGATCAAGGGCCATTTTTCGTGAATGAGCGTGGAAAGGGCAGGAAAGGACTGAGCATCACAGTCTTGGAACTGGATGAAATGTAAGGTGTAGCAATGAAGAAATAATTTTCTCACATGCTTAATCCAATGGGGATCAAAGTCTATATCTGTATTCTGTATATGCAGAGGCCCATAACCAAAATTAAATACATCTGAAATCCATATCTATGTATAATCAGAGATAAATGGGGAAGTCATAAAAGAATACAGACTGCAATACGGTAAGAAAGGGAAAAAAGTCAAATTAGCATTATCTAGTTTAGGCTTAAACAATTTGTAGTTCACAAAATAATTTGTATCCTTGAATTTCATAATAAAAAATTTTTTCTGCAGTGGCTCAAGTTTTGCCAGCAGCTCTGCACAGAACTTAGTGTGTTTATTTCATTCTGGCACCAGTTCCAGAATTAAACATGCTAAAAAAACGCCACTACTAATCAACACTGATAAAAGGATCTGTATCAGGAACCTCCAGTTTCCTTTGAACTAAACTTTTTATTTTTACATTTGGGGCTCCTTTGGTCAACCTTTCTACTTGATTTTTCTACTGATCTAACCACATTATTAAGCTTTTGACATACTGAACAAAAATGCTTTTGAAATGTCTTGTTTCAAAGTACTTGAAATTTTAAAACGTTTCATATTTTATGTTCTGCTTGCTCCAAATTAATTAAAAATGTTCTCCATTCAGAGGTTGGTCCTTGCTTTTGTTAACATTTCTTTTTTTATTCTTATAAATTCTTACAAAAGAGTAAACATAATCAAAATTATTTTTGTAATTTTCTATAATGATCCAAATTCACATTGATATGCATACATTTTTCAAAATTTTTGAAATAAGGACCCTTTTTGTAAGGAAATATTTGCAACAACAACAACAACAACAACAACACCTTTATTGGCATCTCAGCAAAACAAACACATAACAAGTACAAATCAAGAACTTTACAAACTAATACATGTAGCCCAGTGCAATTACCAAAAATTAAATTTACTCAAACACGTCTAGCTAATACAGCTTTGAGATACAGTGATATTGACAATAGTGTAGATTGATTTTGAGACGAAAGTAGTAAATTAATCTTTTTATCATCAGGTAAACCAGATATATGCCCCAATAAAGGTATTAAATATTTATATCTGATGTCATTATAAAATGGGCATTCTAATAAAATATGTTTAAAAGATTCAAGTGTCTCCATAGAGCAAGGACAAATTACTGATTGTTGGACCTTAGCAAATCTGTTGTCAAGTTCACGAGATGGAAAAACGTTACAACGTGCAAGAGAAAGAAGACGTCTAAGCTGGGGGTCTTGTATTAAGAACAAATAACAGGGAAGTTGACCTATCGATAAAAATAAATTATATTTAAGTGGAGAGCAAGATTTATTTGCTTCTTCCATAAGTGTCTGATTATGAATATCCTTGAGCCTTTGAATGGCCATCTGCTTGGCTCGAGCTAACCTATGGTTACCCAGTAAATAAGGAGAAAGACCAATTTGAGTTAATTTACGAACAAAAAGTCGGTAACCTGCAGATATCCAGGAATCCAATAATAACTCCTGGAGAATAGGGATGAATTCAGCTTTATAGCAAATACCCATCCAGAAGGAAATAAATTTACACCAAGCTACAAGTTCTAATTTTGGTAAATTGGCTTTTAAACAAAGAGCTGCATAGGGAACACAATATGCTAGGCCGAAGATTTTATAAAGGTAGGTAGACTGGATCCTTTCAACTTCTTTATTATAACCATTAAGCCAAATGCCAATTCCATAAAGAAGCTGTGCCACAATTTTAGCATTAAATATACGTAGGGCAGTGGGAATATAAGAGTTACCTCTTATAAAGAAAAACCTTATAGCAGCTTGAGTAGTTAAACGGGCTGTTTTGATAGCTGTAATACGTTGTGGGACCCAAGAAAGTTTGTAATGAAAATTAACCCCAAGGTATTTAAAGGTTTTAACTTGTTCAATCGCCTTGCCCTGAAAAACCCAGTCACGGTGCTTCCAAGATCTTTCAAAGACCATAATTTTTGATTTAGTGAAATTTAGTTGCCATTTGTTTTTATTTAGGAAATATTTGCCAATGTATCATGTTCTGTCATTTGAATATAAGGGGTTAACTTCTCCATCATCGACCAAGGTCACCTTTATTTCTATTGTTTCAAATTCAGCACTTGTTTTTACAAAAATTTAGATAAAATTCATCAAGACGTGGCACTGTTTGAAAATTAAAATGTTACTAAAGGCAAATAAATCTGAAGATTCTAGGACATATAAATATTATTGAAAATTGAAGCATCTAATTAATAGAACAATGAGGAAAAGAATTAGCAAAGAATTAGAACTAGAACTATACTCACTTACCTAGGATTATCAACCCAATCCTAAGTAAGGCCGACATAGTAAGGCCGACATAACAGGGCGGTATCCTAAAGCCCATTAGGAGGCGGCAGCAGCAGCAACGTGCAGGACCACGTAAGCCCTAGTCGCTCCAATGGGCCTACTCGGATCTGCGCCTGCTGTTTTGCAGGTGCAGAGGAACGTGGACAAGAGTTGCCCAAACCGGGGCTGCCCTGGCCGGGGACGGGCTTTAGGATATGGCACTATGGCTGTCCTGCATCATCGCCCCCATCGCCGCTCACTGCACCACCCAGTTACTCCTCCAACTTGCTGAGAGCAAGCGGGAAAAGGATTTCCACAGTGGCAGGTCCGTTATCTGTCCTGTGAGGCTACAAGGTGAAGAAAAGAATGAACTACCACAGCTCCAAATTCCTTCTCCCCACCCATCCGGTGCTTCCAAGGCACCAAGTAAGCAGGGAGAAATGAACTGGAGCCTACTCCCTTTATTTAGGGGAGCGCCATTGGCGGCTACTCTCCTTCCATGACATTTCTGTTTAAAATGAATAGGAACAGCCCATGCTTCCCAGATATACTGCACATAGAACTCTGGTTAGTAGTAAATGGCCACTATTGTGTCCAGGAAGGACATAAGTTTATTGTACCATCCTTTTCCCTAGTTATCTGTGTTGCTAGCAACATTCTTCCCATTGTCTGAAAACTAGCTTTATGCCTACCTTGCAGAAGTCAAAGAATGCAGATAAATATTAAAGGTAAAGGTTTCTCCATGACCAAATGGTCTAGTTGTGACTGTAGGTCATAGTCTATTCTAGACTGTAGGGAGTGGTGTTCATCTCTGTTTCTAAGCTGAAGTGCCAGCATTTGTTCAAGGACAAGTTTCCATGGTCATGTGGCCAGCATAACTATATGCCAAGGCGCATGGAACGCTGTTACTTTCCCACCGAAGTGGTACCTATTTATCTACTCACACTTTTACATGCTGTCGAACTGCTAGGTTGGCAGGAGCTGGGACAAGCAACGGGAGCTCACTCCGTCGCATGGTCTCGAACTGCCAACCTTCCGGTCAGCAAGCTCAGCAGCAGCGGTTTAACCCGCAGCACCACCATGTCCCTTCCAGATAAATATTAGATTAGTGTAATTTATTAAAAACTGTGTCAAAGAACACATAAGAACATAAGAAGAGCCCCACTGGATCCGGCCAAAGGACCACCTAGTTCAGCTTCCTGCATCTCACAGCGGACGCCTCAGGGAAAACACTAGACAATTAGATGTGTGCATCTCATTGCCACTCCCTTGTATCTGACACTCCAAAGTAGCTTACCTCTAAAGTAAGGAGGTTGCACTAACCATCATAGCCTGTAGCCTGCAATGGATTTTCCCTGCAGAAATCTTTCCAGTACCCTTTTAAAGGCATCTAGGCCAGATGCCATCACCACCTCCTGTGGCAAGGAGTTCCACAGATTAATTATCCGCTGGGTAAAAAGGTATTTCCTTTTATATGTTCTCACTCTCCCAACACTCAGTTTTAGTGGATGTCCCCTGGTTCTGGTACTGAGAGAGGGAAAAGAACCTCACTCTATCCGCTTTATCCATCCCATACATAATTTTGTATTTCTCAATCAAGTCCCCCTTCAGGCGCCTTTTTTCTAGACTGAAGAGCCCAAACGCTGTAGCCTTTCCTCATATTTCCTCATAACACCTGTTGTTATTGTGAAGCCCAATTCTTTAGTGCTTCTGCTCACACCTGTAAATGGTGAACTTTGCTTCTCCTCAACATTAAAATACATTGTCAGGGGGGAGCGGGGCGATGGCGCTGCCCAGATTGGGTTCCCGCCTGCTTACCCTGCTGACGGAGCCCTAGGCGTCGTTCCATTGTAAGGGTTGACATCAGAGGGTTGGAGTCGGGGGCAGGGGGTTGCTCCACCCTGGCCCTGCTCCCCGCGGGTCCTTAGTCCTGGAGCCAGCCACGCAGCTGCTCCAGCCAAGCACACAGACCATTCTGCCCTTCATCATTGGCCCTGGTCATTTAAACCCCCTGGCTCCACCCCTTCCCTTCTTTCAGTCCTCCTGGGGTGCCTAGCAGGCAGGGGATCCAACCCCCGAGCTGCCTGCCCCAGGAGGCCACCTGTGGTGGGGTCGCTTGTCAGGCTAGGGGATAGCTGCCCCTCACCTGCCCCTCACCCCGGGGAGGCAGGGGTGCCCTGAGGGGGTCAGGCCCCAATCCCGAGACATTCGTCCCCTGTCGGGGGTCCAGTATATGTGCATGACCCCCTCTCTGGGCTCAGTGATGCTTCCAGCGGTGCGCCTGTGCTCGCCGAAGGCCCCTGGGTCTTCCCAGGCCCCGTCATGTCATCAAACGAGACAATTGCGTGATCAGACCTAGTCAGGTGGGTCGACCCTGTGTGTCGGTGCTGCTCGGGGCCGCTGCAGGCACTGGTGGGCCAACCCACGGCTTCCTGGCGTCGGCAGCCAGGCGACGGGGCTTGCCCGGGGCCTTTTGGAGGCCACCAGGAGCTGCCGTGCTTGACTGCGGTAAGTCGGGGAGCACCACGGAGGGTGCAGGTTCCTGACATACATATCAAAGGTCCAGATTTGCAAGTTAATTATTGCAATAACATGCAGATTTGCAAGTTATTTATTAAGTTTCATTAGAATGAAAAATGAAATGAAAGTGGTTTCTGCAAAGCCAGGTCCTTTTCCTGCATTGAAAGCTGGCACTCCAAACTATGCCAGGTCTTCTGTAGCCTCTGCACTTTACCCACTTTTCAACACCTGGGTGCTGGCAGCCTACGGTTTCCAGACGTTGCTGTTCACTTGAAAATGGGCACAGCAACTGCATTCCAAAACCAGATGGCTGCTATTACTCCATATAATTATTTTTTTAAAGATTTAGTTATGTCTTTAACCAATTTACCATTCTTAGATGTCACATACATACTATATTGCTTAGATCAAATAATTTTGTTCTATGGTTAAAATAGTACAGCCTACTATATACAATAAAAACAGGTAACTATGAAAACTGATGTATGGGTTTTAAATCCAGATGCAAGGCTGTTGAAGCCTTAGAACCTTTGTAAGAAGGTAACCATTATTCATAATTATAGGGGTTCGTTTACCCCTCTCTGCCTTTTGTGTCGCAGCTTCAAACTAAAGTACACAGTTCTGCTACCTGTCAACAAGAAACAGATTTTGTATTTACCTTTCAATAGGCTGAACTCAGTGAGATTACTGTAAGTGATAGTAGTGTTCGTAACATGAAAGGTAGGTCTTTATAAAATGCAAGAATTAACTAATTATCTTATTTAATTCTCCATTCATCTTTATTACCTGGTAATTTAACATGGGTGAATTTACTCCCAAGAATTCACAATGAAGCAAATGAGTATTTTTGATACATGCTCAGCAGCAAACTGAGAATTGCTTTTGTATGCACACAAAATTACTACATCTAACAGTAAAATTAAAAATGACTATTCTTAAAGTTTAGTGAATTATTCTTCCTTTTAAACTAAAATAAGCTCAACACTGATTTATACAGCCATTGAATTTTCAGAGATTACATGGAAATCATATTACTAAGTGGTAATCTGGTGACAGATAGGCATGGGTGACAGCCGTGCCACAAAACTCAAGAAGGATTATTTACATGTTTACTCCAAGTGCCATTTGTTTGGTAGGAACAATACATGGTGCAAAATCAGTATCGTTCATAGTATGAGGAATAAAGGCTGAGTCATGGTTAGCTCATTACTATCCACATGGACTAGACATTAGCTCTCCTGGGTTCCAGACACAGGGTTCTACATGGAAATGCCAGGGACTAAACCTGGAGCATTCTGAATGCAAAGCATGTGCTGCTGAGCTACAAGGCTTCCTCATAGGATCCCACCACAGAAAAGATCCTGCAGCTCGCTTTGCCTGGTCTCTGTGGCTCCCCAGGGAGCCACAGTTCAGTTTGGGAACCATGGGAATGCATTAGACCACCCTGCAGTTCAGTTGGAATTGTTGTAGGAAGGAACCCAAGGAAGAAGGGTTTATTACCTACAATCTGAGCTGCGCCCATCACAATCTGCCCACATGAGGATGGGGTAAAGCACATCCCTGGTAGAAGAACATGAGGGTCCACTTCATATTGTCACACCCTCTTGAACTGCAGAGATCCTATGGAAGAGGATGTGAACTTTACCTGGCCTGACAGGTTATCTTGGACCCTGTAATACCTCCACTCTTCCCAATGTGCTGGGCAGCAATGAATGGTCAGCAATGAGAGATGGCCGCTCAGAGTGAGGGAACTGCTGTGTAAGAGACTCTTCCAAGACTGAGGTGAAGGCAACCCTTTTGTGTTTTCCATCTTTGCTGGGATTTTGTTTGCTTTGAATAAATTGGTGGAGCTTATTCCCCCTTTCAAGGTAAGGACGGCTTTCTTAGAATTTGAAATCTAAATAGATTTCAAGGTTATGTTTAAATGGGGATTTGTCATATCAATGTAATGTTCAGTAATTTTTTTTAATTAGTTTTTCAACTGCAGTGTGGATTTTTATTAATTACACACAAAGCCCCCAGCAAATTTATAGTTTCTCCACAAGGCTGACATCTCTTACATCAATAGGACTTGCTTAAATGGTTTCAATTCCATGCAGAAGGTGCTCTGAGTGCCTGGTTAAACAGTTTGGTCTCCTATAGCTATAAAACCTAAAATGGATTAGGAAATGATACACATTTTCACTCTGGCAGATTACAAACTACTGCGATGTTTTGTTTTTTTAAAAGGCCCACTGTCAGAACCATTCACTTTTCCAGCAAAGCTATTTATGTTTACTGTACAACCATATATAATTTGTTATAGCCTTAGTGCATAAGGGTAAATTAATGTGTGTTGTCTTAATTTATGTTACTTAGGTCCTTAACTTGCATATGATGCTTACCTGTATTGATAGGTCTGTGAAATACATGTATCATCCAACAAGAACTGCTCAAGCAATCAAAACTTTTAAAACCAAGGTGAACAAATACCTGATTGTATAACTTATTGTGTTGACATAACACTGTAATCATGGTGGTGGTGTTTTTTCAGAACAGCACTTCAGAATGCTTGGCAGAGCCTCTTCACAAGATATATGGTTGTGTTTTACTACACTTGTTCAATGAAGGCTTTTGGCATGGTGCACCTTCCAGTTTTCTCTATGAAAGGGATGAGCTATTATGAATAGATGCTTTTGAATTATGGTGTTGAAGAAGACTCTTGAGAGTCCCGTGGACTGCAAGGAGATCCAAATGGGCAATCCTACAGGAAATCAAAACTTGATTGCTCCCTGGAAGGACAAATCCTGAAGCTGAAGCTCAAATACTTTGGCCACCTCATGAGAAGCGAGGACTCTTTAGAAAAGACCCTCATGCTGGGAAAGATCAAAGGCAAAAGGAGGAGGGAGTGGGCGAATGAGATGGTTAGATAGTGTCACCGAAGCAATGACCATGATATTGGGCAAACTCCAGAAGCTAGTGGACAGGGAAGCCTGGCGTGCTGTGGTGGGGTCGCAAAGAGTCGGACACGGCTTAGCGACTGAACAACAACAATTATGATAATGTGTTTGAGGCCACTTCAAGCCCTACAGTTGGGTTTCCCAATAAAACCAGCAATCTTTATCCCTGTAGACAACCAACACAAACAGTTCCATTGATAATAAATATAGGTTGAAATTCAAAACTGAGCTGTGTGAAATGTTCTCATGAAAACAGAGCACCTTTTCTCTGAGCTACTATCAATTTCTAAAAAACAAGGCAGTACAGTAATTGCTCACGTTTATCTGGATCTGCTTCCACTGTTTCACTTTCGGTATCACTTGGCAAAATCCATGGCTGGTGATGAGCAAGTTGAAGCTGTTGCAAGAATTCATCCTGTCACAAACAGAAAGGCAGTTGCGATTTTTTTTAAAGAAGTTGGCAGTGTTTAAATTGATTAACTACATCTATTATTAGATTATTTATTAGATAATTTTATTGGCCAAGTATGAATTATTGGCCATACTTGGAATTTGTTTCAGCTATATACATACAACAATAACTCATGACACTAAACAATAAATACAGAGAAACAAATAAGGGACTTATTCAAGATAAAACACTGCCTCAATATTTACTACAAAGTCATCTCAGCATGATTATAAATTCAAAAATTTGATGGCACAAGGAAAAAAAACTATTCTTGTGCCTGGATGTTTTGGTATACAGAGTCCTATATCGACGGAGAAGGTCAAACAAGTTATGACCAGGATGAAGAGGGTCTCCAGCAATACTCACTGCTCTCTTTTTAACCCGAGCAGTATATAAATCCTCTAGTGAGGGCAGGCCAACTCTATTTTTTCTGCTGTTAAAGATGTTCCAATTGAAAAGATGATGCCTCTGAATAAATAGCTGTCCTTCTCTGTCCTTTTCTAATTTGTGCTTGGCACCCTCCCATCTCCCTCTAGGGGGAGAGGATGGGAAGGGTTAGGTACAGGCATGAAGCCATCTTATTTCCCCTCTCGGAAGAGTCAGCTTGGTAAGGAAAATGGATAATTAACCTATCCTATCACCAAGTCATGACATCCCATTGAGCACTTCACATGAAGCTAGAAGGCTGCAATTCTATATATTTCTTTGGGACTCAGCCCCAATGAAGTTGGTACGTCCCAGCCGACTGGTGCCGAAAGCACTGTTGATTTTATGCATATACAGATTTATGCAAACTAAAACACATATATTAGTAGATGGTGATTTATTTGACCACGTGACAGCTGTAACATCAATGGCACAGGTAGGCTGACTCTGTGTAGAAGAGTAGCAAATAAATGCATCTTAATATACACTGAACAGATGTATGATTTAATAAAATCCAGACATCACTACAAAATTGCCCAATTTTTAAATTACTTTCAGATCAGGAAGGACATGATTTCACAGAGAGAGACTGATGTAATTTTAACTCAGAATTCATATGAAGAAGGCTTCCTGGACAGAGTCTGGAAAAATGTAGTTTGGAATGCTGTTGCTGAGTTGGAAATCACACAACAAGTGCACCAGATTAGATATGAATATTCCTTTTTATTAAATAAACTTTTGTCAACAAAGCAGAATACAGAAGATTCTGAGATTCGTAAGATGCTTCTTTAGATATGTGAAGAGTCAGAAACCTCCATTTTTTAGGAAACAAAGTCGGCAGGGAACCTGCAGTTGATTTCAGGCAAAGACTGGTAAACAACTATTTATTAAGCATGCAACAAAGTGTAAGACTGGAAAGGTTTTAACGCCACAAGACTCATGAAGCCAATTGAGAGGCAGGATGGTAGTTAGAGTCCTGAATTGGGAAGATCCAAGTTCAAATCCCTGCTCAGGCATGAAGCTTAGTGGGCAACCTTGGGACAATTACTTGAATCTCACATAGTTGTTGTGAGGATAAAATGAGTAAGAGAGAGAGGAAAAATGTATACTGCCTTGAGCTCCTTGCTGGAAGGGTGGAACAGAAATAAAAAAAAAACACCTTTTCATTCCCATTTAGAGATGCAACTTCAATAAACTAAAAATTATTTTGATTGGCTAAAAGAGGTCTTTCCCGTGCCTCTGAATGCCTTATAAGGACACAAAAAGTCACTATTGGTTTTCCCAGAGAAACTGAAAGTCGTGGGGTGTGTTTTTTGCACAAAATGGGCATTTTACTAAATTGGTCCCTATACTAAGAAAAGTGCAGGTTGGACCAACTGGGCTTCCTCATTCACCCCACTCTTTGGATCCAGTGCCAGTTTGAGGAGATGGACATCACATCATAGGGGCTGGAGATAGTTTGCTGTGAAGCAGACCTATAAGGGAAGAGTCATAACCCCTGCCCTCAAGTCTGAAATGGATGAAGGCATTGCACACAGAGAGAAGGACGCTTCCATGCTGAATGAAGTAAACAAAACTCTCATACTTCATTTTATTATTTTACTAAATAAATCTACTATTGGGAGTAGCATGGCATTTGTACCAGAACGCAAATGGCACCCAGCCTTGACTTTAACTACTTGCCTGCTCACCATTGGTAACCTGGAATTTCTAATGGGTGAGTAGCACTAACAGGGGAGTTTTTCTTTCTAAATATTTTTTTTCCACTGCAGTGGTGGTTCTTACAGTGCTTCAAGCATTAATTGCATTCACAGTAGTCCACTCCTGCTGATCACTATTTCTTTCCTCTAGAACAACCATTTTCAACCACTTTGCCGTAGCACATTGGTGTGCCTCAAATGGTCTGCAGATGTGCCATGGAAGTTTGGGTGAGGGTCATTATTTAGTTGAGCTATTGGGGAATGTGACCCCAACACCAGCAGTGTGGTGTGTCTGGACAATTTTAGCACCATGTCAGTGTGCCATGAGATGAAAAAGATTCAAAATTGTTACTCTAGAATGTTGCCACGAAACAGACCTTTGTCATGATGCAGAGTCATTTCATGGTACATATTTCATGGACCACATCTAGACCACCAAGTACTGAAGCAAAACTAATTCGTTTTCTCTCACATTTACACAGTAAGAAATAAGCACACTATAATATTACCATGGGTTATGAAACCCTGCCTTCTGCTGTTTCTTTGTTTGCACAGCCTATTTGTCTGATTTAGACATTAAGAACTCAATCCTATCCCCTCCTGATGCAATCCTGCCAAAATGAGTGTGATTTAAATCCTTTTACATCTCTGTAAACCTGCTCTGAAATACTGGTGCAAGTATGAGGAAAGGTGGCAGGGAGGCTGTAGAAAAAGAGGCTAGTATCAGGTACATCCCTTTCATGGATCACTGCCTTGTCGTGGCGAAGGGGCTTGAGTAGCTCAATGAAGCTGTGAGCTATGCCATGTAGGGTTACCCAAGATGGACAGGTCATAGTAGAGAGTTCTGACTAAACGTGATCCGCTGGAGAAGGAAATGGCAACCCACTCCAGTACTCTTGCCAAGAAAACCTCATGGATTACAAAACTAAAAGGCTAAACGATATGACACTGGAAGATGAGACCCTCAGGTCGGAAGGTGTCCATTATGCTACTGGGGAAGAGCAGAACACGAGTACTAGTAGCTCCAGAAAGAGTGAAGTAGCTGGGCCAAAACCGGAAGGAAGCTCAGCTGTGGATGTGTCTGGAAGTGAAAGGAAAGTGCGATGCTGCAAAGAGCAATACTGCATAGGAACCTGGAACGTCAGATCTATGAATCAAGGTAAGTTAGATGTAGTCAAACGTGAGATGTCAAGGCTGAACATCGACATCATGGGAGTTAGTGAACTAAAATGGACAGGAATGGGAGAATTTAATTCAGATGACCATTATATCTGCTACTGTGGGCAGGAATCCCTTAGAAGAAATGGAGTAGCCTTCATAGTGAACAAGAGAGTGAGAACAGCAGTACTGGGGTATAATCTCAAAAGTGATAGAATGATTTCAATTCGGATCCAAGGCAAACCTTTCAACATCACAGTAATCCAAGTCTACGCCCCAACCACTGGTGCTGAAGAGGAAGAAGTTGACCGTTTCTATGAAGACCTAGAACAGCTTCTAGAATTAACACCCAAAAAAGATGTCCTTCTCATCATAGGGGATTGGAATGCTAAAGTAGGCAGTCAAGAGGTAATAGGAGTAACAGGCAAGTTTGGTCTTGGAGTACAGAATGAAGCAGGGCAAAGACTGATAGAGTTTTGTCAGGAGAACACATTAGTCATAGCAAATACCCTTTTCCAGCAACACAAACGGCGACTGTACACATGGACTTCACCAGATGGTCTACATCGAAATCAGATTGATTACATTCTTTGCAGCCAAAGGTGGAGAAGCTCTATACAGGCAGTAAAAACAAGACCTGGAGCTGACTGTGGCTCAGATCATGAGCTTCTTATTGCAAAATTCAGGCTTAAACTTAAAAAAGTAGGGAAAAGCACTAGGCCCTCCATGTATGACCTAAATCAGATCCCAAACGAATATACAGTGGAGGTGACAAACAGATTTAGAGGCTTAGATTTGGTAGACAGAGTGCCTGAAGAACTTTGGACGGAGGTCTGTAACATTGTACAGGAAGCAGCAACTAAAACCATCCCAAAGAGAAAGAAATGCAAGAAGGCAAAGTGGCTATCTGAAGAGGCTTTAAAAATAGCTGAGGAAAGAAGGGAAGCCAAAAGCAAGGGAGAAAGGGAAAGATATACCCAACTGAATGCAGATTTCCAGAGAACAGCAAGGAGAGATAGGAAGGCCTTCCTCAATGAGCAATGCAAAGAAATAGAGGAAAACAATAGAATGGGAAAGACTAGAGATCTTTTCAAGAAAATTGGAGATGTCAAAGGACAATTTCATGCTAAGGTAGGCACAATAAAGGACAAAAACGGCAAGGACCTAACAGAAGCAGATGAGATTAAGAAGAGGTGGCAAGAATACACAGAGGAACTCTATAAGGCCGATCTCAATGTTCCTGATAACCACAATGGTGCGGTCACTGAGCTTGAACCTGACATCCTGGAGTGTGAAGTCAAGTGGGCTTTAGAAAGCCTCACTAACAACAAAGCTAGTGGAGGTGACAGCATTCCAGTGGAATTACTGAAAATCTTAAAAGATGATGCTGTCCAAGTGCTGCACTCCATATGCCAGCAAATTTGGAAAACCCAGCAGTGGCCACAAGACTGGAAAAGATCAGTTTACATTCCAATCCCAAAGAAGGGCAATGCCAAAGATTGTTCAAACTACCGCACCATTGCACTCATTTCACATGCTAGCAAGGTGATGCTCAAAATCCTACAAGCTAGGCTTCAGCAGTATGTGAATCGAGAACTACCAGATGTACAAGCTGGTTTCCGAAGAGGCAGAGGAACTAGAGATCAAATTGCCAACATTCGCTGGATCATGGAGAAAGCCAGAGAGTTCCAGAAAAACATCTACCTCTGCTTCATTGACTATGCTAAAGCCTTTGATTGTGTGGATCACAACAAACTGTGGCAAGTTCTTGAAGAGATGGGAGTACCAGACCACCTTATCTGTCTTCTGAGAAACCTGTACGTGGGCCAGGAAGCAACAGTTAGAACTGGACATGGAACAACCGACTGGTTTCAAATTGGGAAAGGAGTACGACAAGGCTGTATCCTGTCACCCTGCTTATTTAACTTATATGCAGAGTACATCATGAGGAAGGCAGGGCTGGATGATTCACAAGCTGGAATCAAGATCGCTGGGAGAAATATCAACAACCTCAGATATGCAGACGACACCACTCTAATGGCAGAAAGTGAGGAAGACTTAAAGAACCTGCTGATGAGGGTGAAAGAGGAAAGTGCCAAAATTGGCTTGAAGCTCAACATTAAAAAAACTAAGATCATGGCCACCACTCCCATCACTTCCTGGCAAATAGAAGGGGAAGAAATGGAAGCAGTGACAGACTTTATCTTCCTGGGCTCCAAGATCACCGCAGATGGTGACTGCAGCCATGAAATTAAAAGACGTTTACTTCTTGGGAGGAAAGCTATGGCGAACTTAGACAACTTAATCAAAAGCCGAGACATCACCCTGCCAACAAAGGTTCGCATAGTCAAAGCTATGGTTTTCCCAGTAGCTATGTATGGCTGTGAGAGCTGGACCATAAGAAAGGCAGAGCGCCGAAGAATAGATGCTTTCGAATTATGGTGCTGGAGAAGACTCTTGAGAGTCCCCTGGACTGCAAAGAGGTCCAATCGGTCCATCCTACAGGAAGTCAAGCCTGATTGCTCCCTGGAAGGACAAATCCTGAAGCTGAAGCTCCAATACTTTGGCCACCTCATGAGAAGAGAGGACTCTTTAGAAAAGACCCTCATGCTGGGAAAGATTGAAGGCAAAAGGAGAAGGGGGCGGCAGAGGATGAGATGGTTAGATAGTGTCACCGAAGCGATGAACATGAAATTGGGTGAACTCCGGAAGCTAGTGGAGGACAGGGAGGCCTGGCGTGCTGTGGTCCATGGGGTCGCGAAGAGTCGGACACGACTTAGCGACTGAACAACAACATCAGGTACATGCCTTCATTGTTGGATCCACTCCATCCTGCAACCTCTCCGCCCTGTTCCTCCCCCTTGCCAATCAGTTTTGCCCTCTCTGTGCCTCACCTTACCCGCTCCAGCAGATGGTTGGCAATCCACTGGCAGACTGGGAGTGCTGCCACCTAGCGCAACAGCACTCCCAAAAAGCCCTTATCTTGCCTGTAAATCACTTTGTGAACTTGGTATTGAAAAGAGGTATATAAATACTGATTGACTGATGATTGATTAATTAACAGAGTGTTGTGCGCTCCATCAGCAGCAATTTTTCAATGGCGGATCTTGCTTATGCCATCACAAAAGCCTGTACACAACGTCCCAATCCTCAATAGGACTGGGCTGTTAGTTACTTGTGTAAGATTATTTTTCATTTACCCTGACACCTTGAGCAGGATATTGCCCTGAAATACAAATAAGAATGAACCAATAAGCAAGCCAACATATTTACCGCACAATCATAAACAGCATAGTGAAGTCTCATCATGTTCAGTAGGGCTTACCCACAGTTAAGGATGCACAGTATTACAGCCTGATACTTTGTTTTATTATTAACAGCACACTTTAGCAGAAAAAGGGAACAAAGCATAGAAGCCCTAAACCTTCTGTCTTGCCTCCTCATCAGGATATTAAGAACTATCAAAGACTCCAACAAACGCTGTCCTAATGAGATAAAGCAGATTTGGCAGTCGGTTGTCACAGTTCATAAAATGCTGAAAGAAACAAGAATGCTCTGATCCTCAAACTTATTTGCCTCAATTGAGGCCGCACTTGCAGAAAAGTCTGAAGATCTAAAAGACTATGTATAACTGCATGTAGAAAAGGATTAAAAATGTTATTCATCTCAAAGTGTTAATAAAAATCATTTATCTATGCTGTGTTGCTTGGCTTGAATTTAAACTGAGCTGATAATGTAACACACGGCAACTTTCCTACAGTATTTTCCATGCCAACACAACTGTAGGCATGTGTACAAAAAAAAAAAAGACGCAATCTATAAGTCTTTTTGACTGGAACAACAAAATGAAAAACTTGGACTTTTTACAAATAGAATTTCACAGCTAACATGTTAATCTTTGCCAAGAGTTGCTT
Organism: Lerista edwardsae; assembly: GCA_029204185.1. Taxonomy (NCBI): domain Eukaryota; kingdom Metazoa; phylum Chordata; class Lepidosauria; order Squamata; family Scincidae; genus Lerista; species Lerista edwardsae. The sequence continues at coordinate 10,826,377 of JAJKFI010000021.1, forward strand.
TCTGCCTGTTTTAAAAAAGCAAAATCATGTTCATTACATGGTCTCTCCTGTAAGAACAGAAAGTGCTGTAAATAATCTTCTTCATTAGAATTGGGATAGGGAGGAGTGTGTATTACAAGGTCATAGAAAATCTTGGTGCTTAGGAACACAATTAAAGCCCTGCTGGATCAGGCCCATCTAATCCAGAATCTTGATTCCAAATATGGCCAACTGGATGCCTCTGGAAAACACACAAACAGGAGAAAAAGCATACCCCTCTCCTGTCATTGCTCTCCTACAAGTGGTATTCAGAGGCAACATGCTTCTGACCCAAGAGCTACCGTATGGACATCATGACTAGCCTTTGATAGACTTGTCCTCCATGAATTTGTCCAATTCTTTTTAGAAGTTTTTTTAAACTAGAGACAATCACCACATCTTATGGTAGCAAACAATGCTGATTAATAATGTCCTAAATCTCCTGCCAATCAGTTTCACTGGATTATCCCAGTATTCTAAATTTCATTCCTAAAATATGGCAGATTTTTATAGCATTGCACTGATTGCATTTTGAGGTAAAGCTTCTGAACAGAAATACCAACAAGACTGAAGGAACCATGGCTTGCTCAGGATTTCTCTTCTCAGCAGAAACTTATACAACTGAACGTACAATGAAATAAAGATTGCATCAACCACAATTTATCATTCACATGCTATTCCTGCTAGCCTTAGTAAGTAGAATATCCTATTTGCATGCAATGGATGGGCTGGGATCCTGAAGGTTAGGGAAAATTCTGAGCTTGCTATTTGCATGGCCACTGAAATGCCAAAGACGCAGTGGATCTCACAAAACCCAGTTATACATATAACTAGTGGTGGGTGAAAAGCAGACTTTTTTCATCCTTCAATTTGCATTTCCACTATGAAATATTAACCTCTGGATTTTCTTCAGAAATCTAGATGTTATTATTCAGCATTCATTGACAAATACATCTCTGAGTTTTATTATTTTTTGTCACTACTCAGTGAGATGAATATATAACATTTTTAAGGAAAGAGAACAGAAACTAAATGCAGGCCAAAAAGTATCAGACTGCACTAAGAAAGCATGCTAACAATAAGAATTATATTTATGAAACAATTAGCTTCCTTTCTCTTTACATGCTTAACTTTCAAACTGACAACAACACTACTAGCCTACATGCATCTTTCTCTGTTGCAACTTGGTTATAATGTTTTCAAGTCAGTCTGTCAACAGGCACGATAGAAGAAAACTTGTACTTTGGATTGAAGGATCCAATTTTGCTGATGTCTTTTGCTCTTAATGAAGGTAAAGTGCAACAAAGCACAATTCTGAATTAAAATTCAGAGACAACCAGGAGTGAACATTACATTGAAACTTTATACATTTGTAGAATTAAAAATAGCTTACTTCAGATAAACTGCTTCTTTGAGTGACATTTCCTAGAGAGTCTCCGCTTGTTTCGAGGAATCCTGAGGGAGTGCTGAAGGTCCTCCCAAGTTGATTCTTTGATATTAATGATCGGCTTCTTTGCATGCTAATGATTCCTTCCTTGTTTCCTTGGTTGCTAGGGGAAAGAGGTCTTTGTAACAAAGTATTTGGGGTTGCAGACCTGTTTGCTGGAGCTGGCAGCACTAAAGACCTGGTAGTCTGTGTATTGGGAGATTGAGGCCTACTGTTTGTGACACTGGAGACCTGCAGTCTATTGTTACTGGATAATGGTGGTGATTTGTTTTTTTGAAGCTGGAGATGAATATCTTTCCCAGTGAAACTTGGCACTTGAGGTCCTGAGTCCTGGCCTGATGTGACTTTAAAATTTCCTTGGTGATCTAGTGCAACTAAATTAGTTTGGGAGCTACTGATATTCCTTGATAGTCTTCCTTCTTCCCACAGTGCTAGGTCCTTAGCAATGTCTGTGCACACATACAAGAACAAAACAATATAATGAGGACTGGGTAGGAAACAAAGATAACATCTTTTAGCACAGTACTAACAGTACTGTTAGACACAGTACTAACTTCTCCAAGTATCAGGAAACTTGGGTTCCAATCAGTCATGGACTTACCAGGCAACTTCTGGCAAATTACTGTTCTAGAATCATTTCTCAAGTTTATTTCTCTCTTGAATTTTGGTAGCTATTTTAACTATTTGGCCAGGACCAGAAGATGCTTGTTCAGCCTACTGCTAAAAGCTTTTCATAGACATTAGGAATTATTGTCTCATCATGTATTGTAGCATGCAGGAGACCAGCACACTGAAACCACATAGAAAAATCAATTCATGAAGATTTCATTACATTAAAAGTAGTCTGGGGCTGCAATCCTAAACACCAGAGGTTTTCGCACTGGGGTGTTGTGAAGCCCCAGCCTGAAAAGGCTTGTTACAGGCCCCTTAAGGGGCTGGAGGAGGGGAAAGGCAGCAATGCAATTGGGAAGACTGTAGTGCTGCCGGGGGTAACCCCACACAATGCCAGTCTCCTGGGGGGTTTGGGGTGCCTGCAGGGCTCCCCAAGTCACCTAACAGCTTAAAAAGTAAAAATGGCCACTTTCTGTCACAAACTGTCACCGATTTTCATAGTTTTATTTTTAGAGAAGCACATCTTGCTGTGCATCGGCCCTCACCTTATGACATATTACATCCTAGATTGAATATCTGATCTTCAAAGGGAGTAGTGTGACCCTTCAATTGGGCAAAGGATTGGCAGATGACCTTTTGTTTCTTAAAAATTCTATGACTTTCATTAAAAGCAGGAAAATAGTTAAAGTGAAAAGTCTGATTCTATGTAAACTAAATATTATGATTGCCATCAGCGCAGTCAGCATATCTTCCACTGCCTGCCAAGTGGTAATTTTAAAGCAAGATTTTCAACACCATAAAATATGTTTTTGATGCAGGATGTGATGCAGTTTTAGCAAAAGCTCAGTCTCGGAGCAAGTTATGCTAATGTTTTCCTCCTGAAAAAACTGTGTTGGTAGTTGCAGTACACCAATTTAAGAGGCACATATTTTATTTATTTAATAAACTAGAAGAATAGATATTTCTTATTGTAGGTTTAATCTTAAAATGCTATTGGAAGAATGACCCCATAAAATGAGGGGTTTTTCACTTTAATGATTATGCTTTTAAGGCCTTATGCATTAAGCTTTCAAAAAAAAATCAATACATATCACATTGGAATTTTCAGAATATCTGTTAAAATCCTCAGGGTCAACAGATGATAATGTGGATGCCATAACTTAAACCAAATGTGGAATGAGTTCTTTTACAATTAAATTAACGTATGTTTTTGCAAATGACCGAGTTCATTGACTTAACTGCAATGAAGAGGAGAAAGGCACATTAGAAAACTGAACTGTAATATTTATGCTTCAATGAGATTCAATAAACATCATAGTTTCGGCCCAGTTTCAGTTATCTACAAAAACTGATTGGTTCTGCTGATATGTTAAGCATGTTAATTGCTTCTCCATGGCTAATTTAAAGGTTTCCACTACACTCCTGTTTACATTTATTTAACACAGAATATATTTATTCATTTTGATTGAGCATGAACTCTTCACAACTGAAAAATTTAATGTCTTATAGCAAAAGAGAATAGTGCCACCAAATACATCTCAGATGACATATTTCATGCATTTGCTATTTAGACGAAATTTTCGTAGTGGAATTTGAATGGAAATAAGTACAGACAATAGGATACAGGCAGTTTGTATTCACCCCAGCACAGTGTATTTTCCACTGGCTGTACACTGTTTCTGCTGCATCGTTTTAGATTACGAACCCTTTGGGAATCGTTTATTTATTTGGCTATATGGACAAATATATGAATCTTTGTGTTGAAAAGCAATATATACATATTCTTAATGTTCATATTATTAATATTAAATGGGCATTTTACTAACATGAATCTCAGCTATGAAGGCAGTGTATTGCTGAGCAGTGGCAACACTTGCAAGGACCCTACCACCTGCTAATCAGCAGAGGAATATTTGGAAACACCCTTTAAATACCCTAATGTCTTTGCAAGGACAAAACACAGCACTATGACCATTAATTCTCAGCGTATGAAAGAGCAAAAACATATAAAGGTGGCAAAGTGGGAGGTGCCAATACAATGTGAAGAGGTACATGATCTATGGAAGCATTGGTGGAAGGCATGGGTAAGGCTTTTTAGGGCCTGGGGCAGTACAGGAACGCTTAGGTAAATAAAAACAAATGAAACCACCTTGAAACATCCTCGTATTGCAAGTATGAGGAGTGGGATGGCAAGTGGAGCAACAATGGGCCAAAAAAGATATGCACAATAATTTCAACCAGCCTGTGACGACAACCAAGCATGCTGTTTCTCTCAGTTGTGTATCTATATGTAAAGAAGCAGCACAATCTTGAAGTAATAGCTACAGACATAGCAGGTTCCTCTTGAGTGAATCTGCATGTGGAAACAATTTAGTTTTCATTGTGGAAAGCTAGCGCCTTTCCATGCAAATTGGTAATTGTATGCATGTGAATATGCGAGTCCATGTATGAATGTGCATGTATGTACCCATGTATGATCATGTGTGAGTGTAAGTATCTTGGCAAATAATGGGATAGATACAAAGTTTTCATTCCATTCATGGAAGGAGAATTTTGTTTACAGCAAAACTGCAGATCTCATTCCATGAACAGAAGTGCCTTCTGTGACAGCAAAGAAATCTTTGAAATCAAAGCAGTATGTTCACTTGCTGAAATTTGCATGAGTAATCATGTGGAAGGCAGGATTCTCCACCTATTGTGTATCATTCAAAAAAAAAAAAAGAAGAAGCTTTTTATATTTTTTAACAAATTTATATTCATCTGTTTGGTTTCCCTACCAAACAAATCTCAGTATTCATAATGCAAATATATATAATTCATAATGTGTGCTGGGATGGGGCATTGATAAAATAGAAATGTTTTGGGAAGAATATACTAAGACTCATTACAAACATGCTCAAAGCTTCAAAAACGAGGCAGGATGACAACGCCATTCAAGCCTCAAATGGATGTTGTTTTGGGAAAGGCTAGCAGAGAGCTCATTACTCAGTCTGTCCTGAAGCCTAACATATGTTGTTTGTGACATGGCTGCTGCTGAAATATGGCTGCTCCTAAACTTCTGCTAGTCAAATTTGAATGACAGTGGCCATGTGGGCAGAGATAATGTTACCTGATTTATGATACCATTTGAATGTCATCAGCAGCAAAGAGAGCAGCAAAGAGAGTTTCTGTGTTACTGAAGATATGTAAGTACCAGCCATAGTTCATGTGCTTCATGAGTTTTCCAACTGTTGCTACCTTGGGAAACTCATACAAGGAGCCATGTTAATACCACTGCATATGAATTTACTTGCTCAATCCTGTGCAGCCCAATCCTATGCATGTTTATTTAGAAGTCAGTCCTGCTGACAGTAGTGAACCTGAGATGCTCACAAATAAGGCAGACAATAATAGCCACTGCGAACATCTTTTTATCAGGTCATATGCATAGATATGGATATATGTGATACATAGATTACTTATGTATCACAGTGTTTTGGTCCTATCTCTAGCATGGGCAGAATGCAGATCAGGCTTTACTGGTAGCTCTCTCTTTGATTGCAATAGATGGGCAAGGGCTTTTGACTTACTCCCAATAGTTCAAAAGCAGGAAGTAATATTGCAAGTGGGGAAAAATATGTTGTGGCAGAATTTGAGCTACTTACTTGTTCCTCAGTGGTCCTCAACTGTAATGAAATGAACATTACTTAGTGCTATGACCAGGCCTTTTAGGCAGCACTACTGGACAGTTTCAGAGTTGTGTGTTAAAATTCCTGATCTGCAGTAATTTAGATGTGGATTTGTACCTACATATGCAATTACCCAGCGTATGAATTCATGAATAAGAGTGTTTGAAAATGGTGTTATTTTTCACAGATTTAGTTATTTGAAAGGCAGAAAGTGGTGTTATATGTTTTTATTTTAAGTTCTCATTCCAAGTTCTCATTTTCATTAATTTTAAATGCTTTAAACATGTACCAGGTAGGTGGTATAGGTGACCATTGGGCGGTGGGTGGCCAATTAATTAATTAAAAATAATTGATCTTACAAGTCTGAAGTCTGCTCACCTCACTTTATTCTTCATGAAGTTTAGCAACTTCAGGGCCCAGTCCTATCCAACTTTCCAGAGCTGATGCAACTGCAATGCAGCTCCAAGTTAAGGGAACACACATTCCATTACCTTGAGAAGGCTTCCACAACTGCCCACTGCACTGCAGGATGCAGTACACAGCTGCATCAACACTGAAAAGTTGGGTAAGATTGGGCCCTCAGTCATCTAAGTAAGTGGCAATTCTCAAATCTTCTAAAGAATGCTATGTTAAAGACAAGTTGTATAATTTCGAAGCTATCTTTCATTCCTATCTCCAGATTCTAGATTTTAGCATGTTTGTTATTCTTTTTTGTTTCTTGTGTTGTTTTCTCAACCAGGGCAGCAACCCAAACAAAGTGATTACATCACATAGTACGCATGAGCCGACTTTGGGGTGGGGCAATTTTTTCATTAAAAAGTGCAACTACTTCTGACATATGTTGCATCTGTAGCTCATTGTGCACAGTAAAACCTTTGAAAAATGACTGAGCAAGGAAGTGGCAAGTTGACAGATGTCCAAAGACAAATTCCCAAACACATTCTCCCCCATTCCAAATTAATTGCTTAGTGACTTCACTGTATAACCACCCCATAGAAACAATGATGCGAATTAGCGCTCTAGTCCAAAAGAGGGAGATGAATAGGGAGACACAAGAGCAGCAAAAATTTGGGTCCATGAGCCTGTAAGGAACAGTTGGAAAATCTAAATTTCATCATTGTGTACAATATAGCTTTTGATGAAAAGAAAATAATTATCCATTTGCCACAGTTATGTAATGCTCTTCTATTATTATGTACCAAAGGCTGCTGAAGCCAGGGTGAAATTTCAAATTTTAGAAATTAAGGAAAGGGACAAGAGCTATTGAAATTGGTCCCATTTTGGAAGCTGCCTCCATCAAGGTGGCCTTGGGCCAAAGGAAACAAACATTCTAAAATGTTTTAACGGAAATCTGTCTTTGAACAAGAAGAGTCCAATTGCCCCGTTGTCCCAATGACAAGTATTTCGTGCCTATAGGGGTAATCTTGCGACCCATTCAATTTTGCTCTAGTACAGTGGTTTTCAGACTTTGGAGCACCAGGACCATTTTTAGAACAACAATCTGTCTGCAACGCACTGAAAGTGATGTCATGGCTGGAAGTGCAATCATTGTGATGCCAGAGCCTGCTGCTTCCCTGAAAACGCAGCAATTATTTAGGTTTCTTCTCAGCCATTTCCAATAGTAAATGAATCAAGAAAAAAAAGACTATTTACAACCCTGACACAAGCAAAATAACCACACAGCCCTCCCCCTTTTCATTGTACCATCTTCCCATATTTTCAACTATGGCTGCCTTAGGTGCTATGCGACCCACCTAAAACTGGCTTGCAACCCACCTAGTGGGTCCCAACCCACAGTTTGAAAAACACTGCTCTAGTAGTTACTGCAAAGCCAAATCTAAGGATTATTTTTGATATTGTGGAGAATAAGAGAGATAGCTTTAGATGATAACCCCTGCTAACTGGGCAAGAGGCACTTTTTCAAGTGGTGTTCCTCTTATATTTAGCAGGGGGAGAGTAATTGTCCCTCTTCACCCCTGTGCAGTCATTCTAATGGCTGTTGCTGGTGGTCTGCCTTTTTCTTTTTAGATTGTGAGCCCTTTGGGACAGGGAGCCATTTAACTTCATTATTATTATTACTATTTGCCTGTAAACCGCTTTGTGAACTTTGTGTTGAAAAGCGGTATATAAGTACCTGTTGATTGATTGATTGATTGATTGATTGATAACATTTACGTCAAACTCTGGGTTTTCTGGATTCATTTGGAAAGATTTATGCTGTACAATGCTCATAGTAATAACAGTAATTCACTGATACTGACAAGATACTGAGCTATGGAAATAAATGTGTAAGAAAGTTGTCTAAATAAATTTTCATTACAATACAGTCAAACTTCAGTGTCTTAAAATGAGCATGTAGATTCAACGAAGTATCAGAAAATGAAGATGCTTTCCCATTCAGTCAAAACACTTTTGCAGCAGTTCATATAAATTAAAGGGATTTATGCCACTATACTTACCAGCAAGGTGTTTTTCCATGGTCTGCAGTTCTTTTGCTGCCAAGGAATCTTTTAATAGCTTCTGGCTAGAAGAGTCTCCACTTCTGGAACCCATCATGTCAAGATCCCAAATTGGTTGACTCTAAAGCAATAGAAAGCAAGGGAGAATACAAACATTTGGGTATATACTCCAACCGTCATTAAAACACACACATAATCTCAGCTTGAGCAGCACATTGATTTAATTAACTTAGAGCACAGGACTGCGTACCTGTGCATGTACTGGCACAAACTAAGGCAACACATTGGGCCAAAGTCTGCAGTGATTTATACTTTGTGTGATCTTATTGACTTCAGCAGAGTGCATTCAGTTTGAGTCAACATGAAATTGGCCTCAGTATCTATATAATTCACCACCTCTAGGGACAAAACAGCATTTCCACTGCTGTAGTATCACTGCAAAAAAAAACTTCTTTCAGATGGAACAAGTCATGACAGCATTACTGTAGCTTGGACAGGCTGTTGGCAAGGGAAAGGCTTGCTCTGTCATTTGGCTATTGAACACTGCGGTGTTCAGAATTACTTATATTTGTTGGAATCTGGTCAACTGACTTTTAAAAGTTGCTTTTTAAAACAAGGAACCATGAAATAAACTTCATTTTTAATGCATTTGGTGGAGATAACAAAAAGCATATGACCAGATGTGAAAGGTGGTTCATAAAAACAATGAAATTGTTGGTCAATTTCTTAAAAAGATAGCTCGTGGAGAGTTATCTGCCATAGTGCCATGATAATTGATTAATTTCAAAACATTAAAAATAAATAAATAGGCTGAAATTCTATGCACACTTAAATGGGAGTGAGCCCAATTGAAATCCATGTGACTTAATGCCAAGATAGATAAAATTGGACTACAGGCATGTCCTGGTATCCACTGATTTGGTATCCACAGTTTCATATATCAGTTATACACTGATACCATGGATACTGGGACACCGATTAAAAAGATAGGGGAACATTAAACAAATTTTTTTTTGCCTTGTTGCAGCAAAATCATTGATGTTCTCCTATAATTATAAAGGTGTCCCCAGTATCCACGGTGTGGTCAGGAATGAAACCCTAGCGGATACGGAGGCATGCCTGTAGGGCTGTTGTCATATCTGAAGCCCAAAAATGCAGTTTAGTCCACAGAACTGTAGGCGTCTTTTCTTTTTCTGTATTTTCTTTTTAAATTTTGTTCACAGCAAAGAACATAATACCATGTAATTATATGCTTCCAGAAACTGAGATCTGGAAAAAAAATCTTTTATTTAGCGATAAACCTATAAGCTGCTGTGTTTATAAAGAAATATCTAAACTGTGAAGCTCTACATTAATACAGGAAAGAAAAGCTGGCTGCATTGAAATATCACATCAATCAACTTTATAAAAGCTGCTAAAAGATTTTATCTGGCATATTTCCTTACTAATGCAGAACTTGGAATGAGAATGTTCCAACTGACTTTGCAAATGTGTTCCCACAGCAGAATTGATTTAATTTTGAAAAGCTCAATTTTTGTCCCCAACAGAACAATTAGCATTCAAACCTCCAAATGATTAAAGTGAAATACCTTGAAGTAAATTGAACATTTATACAGTTAGACTCTCTATAATACACTATAATCATTTCAAGTGTACGACTGGCCAGTTGAAAACTGTTGAGTGCAGAACTCAGAGAGGGAAGGGAAAGTGACAGATATCCCAAAAGCTCCTGCTAGAGAACCCAGCCATGTGTCTGAAGATGGCATCTTAATTCCCCAGTCAAAGTTTTATATAAAAGAGAGAGGGAAATGTTCCAAGATTCAGCCTGTGTGTCCAAACCAACAAATAGGGACCAACAAATGTTCCTTTTTCTCTCTCAAATGTTTAGCAAAAAGTAGGAAGCTCCAACTTGGCAGGCAAGAACTACTATGGAATTGATTTCTTCTTTCCTTGTTACAGAGACCAAAATGAAATGAAGATGCACAACAGGTACAGGTCTAAGACTAAGGAAACTGCTGAGCATTCTTGCGTATGGCCACTTGAGTCTGGGGCTCAAAATGTCTCTTAATGGGCCTTCAATGTAAAGTAAGCTCAGTTGTGAGTATCAAGCATGCAGCAGAAAATCAATGCCTTTAAATTAACTGTAACAAGTCAATGTGGTAGCATAGATATTTGTAAAACCAAAGCCTACTCATTTAGGAATAGATTCTAATGTTGGCGGTCAAGTCATATACCAGAGTTTACGTAGAAACATCCTTGAAAGTTAGGACTGGTTACTGAACACACATAACACAGTATGTGCACCCAGAACTGATGGCACGGTTCAGTGGGGAAGGAGCAGGGAGGCAAAAATGACAATGCAACAACAAAACTTTACTGTGGGATAATACTACAAATGCAGGGGAAATTGATAAGAAACAAGCAATTCATTGTTACTAAACACACAGGCGCAACACTCATACACAGGCGAGAAATGATAGAGCACTAAGTGTGACATCAATTTCACAGCACACAAGATGAGGAAAAGGGAGGTTTGTGAATCAATGGCAAGACTGCACCAACTTTACCTATTCTTTTCTCCTGGCTTATGTGAAGCACTGCAGAAATTGCAATGCCAAGCAGGGTAAAGCCGGATAGGACTTAATGTGACTCAGAGGCTAGGCAGCAGCCTTAGCTGTTCAAAGAAGAAAGCAAAGCAAGGGAGCCAAGGGAAGGGGTCCATGAAAGAACAGCTGCCCAGAATGCACTGGTGCAGTAGCTTGAAGGGATCAATTAGCAAAAGGGATGCTTGTTGTGATCAGGGAAGGGGAACAGGAAGAGGGATGGAAACCAAAAGGAGCACTTGGTTACTGGTTCTGGCTTGGCATAGCGTTTATTGGGTATGGCTGGAATGGGGAGCTGAACTCAGCACTGGTGGGTCAGTGAACAATCACAATAACAGCAAGGCAAACAGATGGGGAACAAATGAAAGACAAATAAGAGCTCTGTGACCCAGATTTTTAGACCTTTTCCCCCATAGAAACCTACTGAAACTGTTATTAGGAGAGCTATCAAGGACTTTTCTTTTGTGACTTGATGGTTCTTGACCCCTGCTAACTGGACAAGAGGCACTTTTTCCAGTGGTGTTCCTCTTATATTTAGCAGGGGGAGAGTAACTGTCCCTCTTCACCCCTGCGCAGTCTTTCTAGTGGCTGTTGCTGGCGGTCTGCCTTTTTTTAGATTGTGAGCCCTTTTGGGACAGGGAGCCATTTAACTTTATTATTACTATTTGCCTGTAAACCGCTTTGTGAACTTCGTGTTGAAAAGCGGTATATAAGTACCTGTTGATTGATTGATTGATTGATTGATTCTTGATTGCTCATCTTCTATCCTAAATGGGTGCTGCTATTCTTTTGCATCCTACTCAGAATGTGACTGCTAGCTCTGGAGGCGGCTTGCTTCATTAGTGTGGAGTCCTTGACTGAGTTTAGTGATGGAGCTCCTGAAGGTAGCAAGGTCTGGACACTCTTCTTGTGCATGACTAATGATTTTGTGTACTTCAAGTTAGGAAATTTCCAGGGTGTGGCTTGAAAGGGTGAAATGTGCTGTGGAAGCAAGGTGCCAGGTACTCATGAAATTTTCCAGGAACCAGACGTCAGGCAAGCCTTCTTCCAAGCCAGCCTGGTTGAGTGAGTGAGTGAGTGAGTGAGTGAGTGAGTGAGTGAGTGAGTGAGTG
>JAJKFI010000021.1:10843289-10883897 GCA_029204185.1 Lerista edwardsae
TTGGCCACCTGATGAGAAGAGAGGACTCTTTAGAAAAGACCCTCATGTGACTGCATTTGGGAAAATGTTACAGATCTGTACTTTAACTATGTGTATGCTTTTAACAATGATAGTCCCAGGAAAGTGTGGATAGGTTTGAGGCCTTTGGGATGTTTGGAGAATTTTCTTTAAAAAGATCACCTTTGCATGATAAAATTATACCATTTCCAAGACTGCACTGCTCTTTTTAGGACTAAAAGACCCACTTCCGTGTCACACAGAATGTATTTCCCCCTTCCAGCTTCACCCCAGAATACATCACAATTTTGAATTCTTCTTTTTTTTTTTTTGCTGATGTCAATTTTCTATTCATTTTTGAGCAGTTTATTATTTTTCTACTATTATTGAACTTTTGTTGTTTTATATTTTAAAATTCTGTTTTAAATATTGATGTGTGGCATCTTGAATGCCTCCACTAAATAGAGAAAGCCAGGATATAAATATTTTAAATAAAAATAAATCTATACAAACTGTGAATTAAGGCATATTATTCTTTATTATGCATTATTGTTATTATGCATTATTTTCATACTCTGCTTCCATGGAACTCAAGTCAACATCCATAGGGTTCTTGTTCTTACCTGCTCTGTTTCTTGCCCTGTATTCTCCACTTCATCACTGCTTTCCATCAATATTTCTGTCCCAGGTACTGAAGCTATTCCGAAGAGACAAACCAAATGTTCATCACGCTTTTCATTTTATTAGATTGTGAAAGCACAAATATGTACTGACGCATCCATAGCATATACTAGTCATCATAAGACATCTTCAACAATCTACTGATTAGCAGTTCTCACTTTTGGTATTCCCTTTCTCCCTGAAGCCTCTCCTATACCACATGTTGTGTTGCTCCCCATCCTGCAGCAGCTTCTCTGAATAGCTCAGGGAGGTGGGGAGTTGTACCTTTGCAATATTTATCATTGACAACTAGATCTCAGCTTGACATGACTTACTAAAATCTGGTTTGCTAGTGGGAAGTCTGCTTTGTAAACTGTTTTTCAATTAGATAATAATTTGAAGCATTTGCTAAATTCTATCTAAGAAACTATTTGTGCAAATATCATTGTTCTGTGCAAAGGGACTGAAGACTGCTTTTGTTTTGTTTACTAACCTTTGCAAAGATCTGTAAGCTGCAAGAACTTTGAGGGCAAACCTATACTGCACTGGATACTATAATACACCGGCTGGCCTGTGCCAAATCCTAGCGCAGTATAGTGGAGGCTGGAGCCTCCCAACGGCAAGGGCACGTTCATGCCCTTACCGTTGGGGAGGCTCCAGTCTCCCCTATGCGCTACTCGGATCAGTGCCTGCTAAATAGTAGGCACAGATCTGATCCAAATTGGGGCTGCGCGGCCTCCTGGACATCCATTGCCTGCCCACGTCCCGCCCTTCCCCCGCCCACAATCTCCCTCCCACCACCAATCCCACACGCGGCCCAACATGGAGCCTCCTTCATGCCGGCCGGCTTCGGCCGACACAAGAGAGGCTCAGCGCAGGCACAATGGGACCACCGCCACTTGCAGCACCGATCCTGTTGCTATAGCGCCAATGTGGGGGTGCGATTGGTGCCCCCACATCGCTGCTACTGATGACGTGTCCACACTACCATGTAGCGTCGACGCTAAGGGTGTGCTTGGATTGTGCTGTTAATCGTCTCATAAATTTTTGTCATGAATTTTTCCACAAAATATTGGATGGTGAAACGGTCAGTGTGAGATTTACCATATCCTGGAATCCTTGTAGCTAAGGCTACCAGAGTTTCAAACATTTGCCAAGACATAACAAATGCTGAACTTATCTCTTTAAGGTGTATTCACAATATTATTTCATCATGCAAAAGGCTTGTGGGGAAGAAACCTCATCTATATATATAAAAATGGACGTTTGTGTGTATGTATGTATGTATGTTCCTTATACAAATCTCCGTCCCTTGACCCACGGCCACGAAACTTGGCACACACGTTCCTTGCAGCCTGGAAGGAATCACTGCGGGGGTCAGACCCCCCTACGGCCCCCCGTTTTTCAGGGAGGGGGCCGGATCGTCAGGAACCAAGGGGATTGCATGGGGCTACAGGTCTGCTGCCACCCTGTGGTCACAGACGATTCTGCAGCAGCTCAGCTGAAACTGGGCAGAACAGAAAGTGAAACTAATATAAAGTGCTTGGCCTGCGTGGCCTGAGTGGGCCAGGGAGGAAAGAGCAGGATCCACAGAGTTCCAGCAGCCAGTCGGATCTGAGAGGGGCCTATGTCCAGGGAGCTCACAGGCCACCTCTGCCTGTTTCTCATACGTGCGGGCTGGACCTGCAGACAGTAAGTGGGACCTTCATGTTGCTCTCTTAGTTGATGCTGTCCCTGTTTCCTCATTCATTTCACAGTGATAGTGTGCATTGTGGGTTCCAGGTCATCAATACTGTTTTATTTCAGGGACGGATTCTATATGTCTACATATGGATTTCACTATGTCATGCTTTTGAGGGAGGTTTGCATATTTGTGTGTATGTTCCACCATTACTCTGGAACGCCTGGAACGATGTGCACCACACGTGGTACACTGCTTCCTTACGATCTGGACAGATATACTGTGGGGGTAGGGCCCCCCATACGCCCCCAGAGGTGGGGGTGCACTGCAGAACAAACTCATTCCTCCTCCTAATAGAGCCTGGGGATAATTTCTGCCCCCGGGCACCGCCGGGTCACAAACAGCTAGTAATAAATAAAATAATTTATGTAATAAAATAATTTTTCTATACCAAACATGGAGTCTCAATAACTCCATCTATAAATTGCTTCATTGACTAGAGTCCGATTTGGTTTTGTTTGGTTTGCCACCTTGAACACCAAATAGATATGTTCAACACTATCAACCAAGAAAATAACTCTTATTATCTCAAAATAATTACTGTTTTGTCTATGTTCTGACACAGCGGTAGAATAGTAATCGCTTATAACTATCAAACTGTAATACAGACAAGCATTCAAAAAAGCAGCAGCAAAATTTTGTCAAGTAACAGACCCACTAGCTACGTGTAGCACATTAGCAAAACAAGGCCATTAGACGTTTAGAGACCAGAGCTAGCACACTTATAAAAACTTTTGCAGAGCCATAATGTGAATATTCACATAGCCATAGCCTAGATATAAGCTTAAACACTCCTATTTACAGCTGTTTACTTCTTGATATAACGTCATTGTAAAGCTGTAATTGATGAAATGGGACCTTGAATTCTCACATTACTTGACCCGATACAAAAGGATGAAGTTAGTGAAGCCTTTTCCCCCACTAGCATCTGTTGTGAAACTTTTTAAAGCTAATTAATAATGAACATTGTCCCACAAGAGAGATATTTTGGGCCTAATAGCGTTGTGCCCGCTAACCAAGTGATACATCATTATCCACAAAGCAGACATAAGCAGTTTAATTCTGCTAAGCCTCAGCACTGTGCTGGTGTCTTTAAAAAACAGATTCAGCATTTAAACACTGTGCAAAGTTTTATCTCAGTAGGGAATGCAATATGGTAACTTGTCCTTTAAATCAGCCTCTGCGCCAGGGGACTGGAAGGGAACCACTGAAACATCAATGTTTAAATAGGGATCCAAGGGGACCTGAGAAATTACAGACTGGTCAGTTTTGGACAAACTGGTAAAAGTATAAGGATAAAATTATTAAATCTATAAGGTAACAAAGCATTGTTTCTGCTAAAATAAGCCCTTCCTCATTAGACTTCTAGAGTTCTTTTAGAGTGTCAACAGGCATGTAGATAGAAGAAATTCTGTGGGGACTATGTACCTGGACTTTCAAAAGGTTTTTAACAAAGTCCCTCAACAAAGATTTTTGAGTAAACTAACTTCATAATCATGAATTAAAAGGGCAGATCATGGTATTTGGTTAAATAAGAGGAAACAGGGAATAGGAATAAATGAGCAATTTTTACAGTAAAGAGAAATAAGTGTTAAGTGATGTACGTTGGGTCAAAATGACCTATTTTGCTTCTAGCCTAGAACAGCAGAGTCAGTCTAGAGGTACAAAATTTGAAAAAAGGAAGAAGCCTGAAACTAAGCAAAGCAACAGGAACTTCAAAAAGTTTTTAAAATTATCCGAAAGTAGACACCACGCCGTTCCTAGAGGGAGGGCAAAAAACAACGTTTTGCAGGAGCTTGAGCTCCTGAGTAAAATGGTCCCTCCCCCTCATCTTCAGAGCCATTCACTGCTTGGGAAGCAAAACCTCCAAGCCACAAATGGCTCTGAAGGTGGGGGGAAGAGGCCACTTTACTCAGGAGCTCAGGCTCCTGAAAAACTTCGCATTTTGTCCCGCTCTAGGAATACCATCGAGTAGGCAGCAGGCCACATGTTTAAGCATCATCAATAAGAGCTTCAACACAAAAGAGAAATCCCCTGGTTCCTGAAGCAAGCAAGACAGAGTCATTGATGGCCTTAGACATTTTCCCTTGTCACTGAAAACTGAATGTCTTACTATTCAGAGATGTCTGCACCCATAGCCAGTGAGGCCAACATGCCTATGTGAATAGGTTTACTCCTGACAATTGCAGAGTAAGAGGGCTAGCAGCCTTTAGACCTGCCTTTGCTAACAAAGGCATCATAACAATATTAGGAACCTGTAACCTGTTACATACACATACAGAAATATCTGATATTTTACCATAATCAGAATTAGGAAGACAACTGAGGAGTCAATTGACAGGAGGTGATCTGTTGTTTGAATAAGGAGCCAGCCCTAATATACCCTGATTGTAATTCATGCAAATTTTTCCATAATTTGTTCTCGATAAGTAGAGTTATCTCAAGAACTTACCATCAGATTCTGATACTCCTTGTTCGAGAGTCTGAGATGCCACAGATAAGTCTTCTGTTCTTTCTGCCAAATTATCCCCTTGCAGTCTAGATAATTTAAAAGAAAACTATTTTTACATTGAACAGACTATTCAGAGGATTAACAAACAGCACTGGTAATTTTTACAGCATAAAATAGTACACTGAAGGACCATCAGCTTCCACTGCTGAGCACCACTGCATGTGCTGCAGAGACCTCTCTGCTGATGCATGGTCTTTGGTCGCCCACAGGATGCAACAGAGCCTCTGCTGGTGCTGCTGTGTCCTGCAAGTAGCCTTTTGTTAGGATTGGACCCCAAGTATCTAAATATCTCATGTGTAAATTTAGTTTAATTTAGAAATGTATAACCCACCTTTCCATTAAAAAATAGTGCTCATTCTGAATGTGAAAAAGGCCACTAATAAATGTGTGTAAATTCCGTCTAACTGGACAGAGGCAACTTCTGAAGTGGTGGCTCTCTTATAGTTCAGAGAGGGGCTGCAACTCTCCCTACTGATCCCAACATAGCATCCCTTCCAGTAGCTGCTACTGGTATCTCTCTTGTGCTCCTTTTTAGGTTATGTCCCCCTTGATACAGCACATGAGAACTGCTGTTCCAATAATAATTTAAAAAAATGCTGTAGGAAAAAACAAATCAAATAGTCTTGGGGCAGATTTCTTATCCATAATCCTGAAAGATCTGCAAGTGCAGTTATTGACTAAGATGCTGCAATTATTAGGGTTAACGAAGTGATAACAAACCGGTGCTCGCTTCAGAAGCACATATACTAAAATTGGAACGATAACAAACCAGTAGGTCCTTGTTAAAAAATAAAATTATAAAAATAGGAAAAGTATGACTATACTTTTGGAATCTTGTATTTTGAAATGGTTTCACACACACACACACACACACACACACACACACACACAAATTACAAATGAAAAGTCTTTACAAATATAATGTATTACTCAAATGTCAAAAATATATTTGCTCATAGGTGGCCTTTTCTTTACAGTGCTAAATTACTTGGCAGTACATTCAGGAATATAAATAAGTGATCAAAGGCAAATATGTCTGGTCCTTTTTTTCCTCTATGAAATGAAAGAGATTGTAGGTGGCAATTATGTGCACAGCCTACAGTAGATGCTGATTTCCATTAAAATCCTTTACTTCTTTAGAGCTAGCACCTTTCATTGATTTATGAACATGAAGCCTATAAATCTGTAATCACTCTGAATAAGTTCATTCTTGCGGCATGCTACAACATTCAGTACCATCATTCATTTTTTAACAGTCTCACCAAAAATTATTTTGTTAACATCTAAAATGGCTTTGGCAAACACAGATTTTCTAAGGATGTGATCCTGTGCTAAGTAGGATGAGCACACGGGTCAATAATGTACTTTAAAATTCCTCCTCACATCATTTTCTACAGGCATTCCTGAGAGAGAAATATTTATAAAAGAATGTCAAACTCAGAAGCAATGCTTCATGCAACTAATTATATTTTACATTTTTCTTTTTTCTGACAGTCTTGTCAATTTCACTCTGATAACTTTTAATAAGGAGAACTTGCTGGAAATAGTAAGGGATGACTCGGAGTCTAGTGAAACTCTAGGGAAGTCAGTTACTTTTCCTACAGCAGATTAGCCCAATGAAAAAGAATGTTCATTTAAAGAATGGCACACTTGCTTTTACTAAGTAATCACTTCTAGGGTTCTTGCAGAGCTTTAGAAATACAGGACAAAATCCACTTGGAATTTCTGCGTAACTGCCATTTGTTTTTATTATTTTTAGCAACAGGACGACAAATGTCACTGCAACTATTTTTCACTACGTTTCTGAATCTTATTACAAAGTTCCAAAAATATATTTTCAAATTGTTATAATAATGCTCATTTCTATATATGCATAAGGAAAAATAACTATGTCCTGATAGCTACGTTGGCTGTATTACATTTCCTAGGGCTCCTGGTGCCTGAAACACTGCCATTTAAGCCATCTGTTATTACTGCCAGAGCCTCCTACTTTCTTTCTCCTCTTCTTTGGTTACCCTCTTTCATCCCATGACACTGCCAACTCTAATCACCATCTCTGTTATCTCATGCCTCAAAGAAACATGTGAACAAGAGTCTAAACAGCTGAGATTCCTAGAGTCTGCTGCTTAAGAATGCTGGGTGCCTGGAAGTGAATCAGAGAAAAGCAGTCTCAGTTGATCCCTTCATTCCTATCCAACTTGCAGTTGCTTTGTCAGACACAGGGCAACATGGAAGATGAAGCAGCCACAACACTTGCATCATAATTTGCCCAGCTGTACAATCCTCCACAGTGGCACCATCCTTAAATACCTTGGCGTTAGGCATAAACTGTTCACCCACTGAAGCATGGGAACTGCCTATAATTCTAAGGCTTCATGAGGGTGGGGTCTGGTTTTCTCTTCCAGTTGCAGTACACCAGAGGCTCTCTCAACATTTAGGGGTTACTCTTTGGAGAGCGTGAGGAACTCAAATGGGTGTACCGGTTGCAAATCCTTATAGCATCTGGAGAGGAAATATGTATGTATTCATGTATCATGGCCCATATTTTAATAATACATTAAGGGTAAAGTGGGAATGACCATGGGAAAATTTCTTTGCCCTAAAAGGAAGCCCTGGAATGCAGCTGTGCTCCTCCTACTAATAATAATACATGTAACTTATACGACATCTAAACTGTTACATGTTCTGCATTGCCTCTGGAAAGTGCACACTGGTGCACACAGCCTTCACGCTGTTGCAAAGTGCTTTACAGTGCTGTTTGAAATGGAGCCATAGCACCACTTGGCTAGGATTGGGGTCACGTGTGTAGAAATCAACTGAAAATAATAGTCCTGCAATAGTGTGTACCAGTGGGAAAGCCCGAGCCTCCTCCAGCGCACCAACACCTGTAAGACCACTGTAAGAACAGTGATGGGGCAGGGAAGGGATGCAACAGGACAGGTGGCAACAAGATAGTGGGGTCAGTTTTGGACCCTGGGAACGACCAGGTTTGGTGGGGGGGGGTCAGCAAGATTGCTGGTGAAAGTCTAAGTTGACACGTTCTGGCTGCTAGAGTTATCCCAGGGCAAAATGTTCCTGGGCCTATGGGACGGTCTGCAGGAGGTACATTGTACCTGGGCCCAGGGTCAAAAAGGGGGCCTGGGAGCCAAAGGAGAGGAGCCAGAAATTTCTTGGAACCTCTTAAAATGTTTAGTATATTGTGTGATTAGCCTTTTGTGTAAGCCTATATCGTTTTGTATGTCCTAATTTGTGTAATTTATGTTCTAATGATTGTATGAAATTATGATCGAATGGAGAAGGGAAGAGGCCCAAAAGAAACTTTGTACCCCCTGATAAAAGTTCTCTGAGGCCCTGAAATGTCCCTTTATCCTCTAGCAGCCAAAATTCCCCTATGGGATGCAGCCTAGCCCACAGTAGAACTACTGCATCAGCAATGGGGAATTTAGGTAGGATTGGGCTGTAAGGCTGCAATCCTATACACATATACCTGGGAGTTAAGTCCCATGAAAATAAATGGAATTTACTTCTGAGTAGACATGCTTAGGCTTGTGATGTGGTACTCCTAAATTGTTGTCATTCATGATTAACACAAAAAAGTTGCTTATCCCCACTCCATCACAGTAAAATGCCATATTAAAAGGGCCAGTTACAAAACCATATGAAAAGATCTTCAGAAAGAGTTTTTAAAAAATTGTCTGACACTTGTCAATAACACCACGACTGACAGATGTAACCAGCTTGTGAAACAACCTAATAATGTTAATTTATATTTCATACTTTAAACCACAAATGTAAGGACAGATGGGAAATAGTATTGTATGGGGGAGATTTCTTCCTACACGGTACACCAGTGTTTCTCAACCAGTGGTACAGGTATCACCAGTGGAACTTGAGATGGTGGCTGGTGGTACACATGAGACATCTGGACACCTGCTACCAGGCAGTGAGACCAGCAATGTGACATGACAAACAGCAGTTGGAGGCTTGGCACAGCAAGCAGAGTTCCAAAGCAATTGCTTTTCTACACTCAGAAAAGGCCTCCTATCAACCCTGAACCTCTTACTGGTGTTTGCCACATTGCATCTGGCCTCTCAACCTGGCCTCTCAACCCGGCAGTGATGTCATCACCAGTTACTTCTGGTGGTACTTCCAATAGGTCGACCATACAAAATGGTACAGCAAGGATAAACTTTAAGAAACGCTGCACTACACCTTCAAAACAACCATACTGAAGTATCTAGAGGAGACATTCTTCTGTTTCCCGCCCCTCTCCCCCTCCACTAAAAAGGTAGTATTAATACTGGAATCAACAGCCCCTGTAATGGAATCAGCCTTCCATTTCTTAATGTTAGTCTGTCTGACCTGCCATGTTTGATGGGAAAATTGATCAATACTGTCTATAACCTCCAAAAATAATTCATTCTTCTTCATTTAGCATTAGCAACATTCTATACTACTGCAATTCCATGAGATCGAGGCAGTAACAGTTTTACAACTCAGTCTGAGCACTGCGTTGGCCCAAAGCAAGTGGCTTGCATTGGCCCAACGCTGTCGTGCACGTGCACATAAAGCACGTGTGCGCCTGTGCTGCTGCTGCATCAACCCAAGCAGCTTGCATCAACACTGCAGAGCCACCACTCCTGCGCCAGCTGAGTTTGGCTGGCGCATGGGCATTTCTGGGTGGGAGGAGGGCAGAACGGAACAGGAGTGGGCAGGACAGGAGTTGTGCCATCCCGGGGAGGGGGGTGGAGCTCAGATGCGGCCATTAGGGCACATCCAATCCTCCACTCCAGGCTATGCAGCTTGCTTGGAACTGAGGGGGGACATGATTGAGACATACAAAATTATGCATGGAAGGGATAGAGTCGATAAAGGGATGTTCTTTTCCCTCTCTCAAAACACCAGAACCAGGGGGCATCCACTAAAGCTGAGGGTTGGGAGAGTTAAAACAGATAAAAGGAAGTACTTTTTTACCCAGCGGGTGGTTAATCTGTGGAACTCTTTGCCACAGGAGGTGGTGATGGCATCTGGTCTTGATGCCTTTAAGAGGGGATTGGACAGATTTCTGGAGGAAAGGTCCATCGTGGGCTATAGGCAGTGATGGATTGTGCAACCTCCTTACAAAGGTGGTGGGCTACTGGTACCGGGTGCAAGGGAGTGGCAACAGGATGCAAGCATCTTGTTGTTTCATGCCTCCCTGGGGCACCTGGTGGGCCGCTGTGAGATACAGGAAGCTGGACTAGATGGGCCTTTGGCCTGATCCAGCAGGGCTCTTCTTATGTTCTTATGACCTGTGCCTGCTATATAGTGGGCGCAGATTCAACAAGCCCATCAGGGTGCCGGCGCCTACCCCAAGGCAACGGCATGAATGTACCCTTGCCCCATGGAGGCTCCAGCACAGTCCCAACCTGCGTTGGATACAGCGCAAGCCCATCAGATTGTGCTATTCCAGAGCAGGTTAGAAATGCGCCCTTAATATATTAATGATAAGGCCTAATGCAGTGATGACAAACCTTTTGGGCTTGGTGTGACAAAACACTTCACTTGTTGGCCTCCCCCTAAACAAACGAGAAGCTATTTTTATATTCATTTATTTAAATAAAAATATAGTCTGATTATTTGTGGTGCTATGTATTATATAAAGAAACATCAAATAATTACAAAATGAAAAATGAGTGGAACAAACTCAGTTTTTGTCAGGTGTTGGTGTGTATCACCCCAAATGATGTGTCACCTTTGACATGCCTGTCATAGGTTTGCCACCATGGGCCTAATGTGTAGATTTTGCGATCTGCACAGAACATTGTTTTATGAATAGGTTTCAGCAGCTAAGTTCCAGGACAACTGGAACTGGAGTTCCAGGTCTAGTAGTGCTAGATTTAAATAAATGTTTCTAGCCAACAAGGCTACGGAAGACAAATCAGAAGATTCTGCTAAACTGTAGAATAAGTCATACAAATTAATACATTTATTTTCCTAATTACAGTACATCTATATGGTAAAGAGATAAGTGGACAACCATATATTTTTATTTATTTTACTCAAGAAGGTATTCAAATGAAGCTGTCTTATTCCGATTAAGATCAGAGTCTATACCGATTGTTAGCAGCTCCTAGAGAAATTCTATTCAGACATAGGTCTTCTGTTGCCCTGCCTGAGATACCAGGAACAGAATCAGGCATCTTCTGCATGCAAAGCACAGGCTCTGTTACTGAGCTACAGCCTCAGGCCCTGCCCACACTCTCTCCCAGATTCTCAACAGCTAATCTGCTTTAATGCACTGACCACCTATTCAGTCATGATCATACAGAAAATACCTGATCCAGACACAGCTAGAGATGGTCCATAATTACCTAGTTTGAAATACGAACTCAGCTACTGTAGCTCACAATACTCAGGTGTGTTATGAACTGTCATAGTCCCCAGAACTCCTTCTCAGAAACAGTACATAAAATGAGATTCTGTGCATGTAGAAACGGCTAGGCATGCAGCCCAGGACCTTCAAAGAGCCGACGCTGCCAGGTTTATTCTTAAAACCCCAATACTAGGCAACTACCACAAATTAATCGCATTTGCCTATGAGGAGGGTGGGAGAAGCCACCTCTCTCTTCCATCATGCATCACCAGCCCCCAGTAAGCTTGGGGGATCCACAGCAGAGCTTTGTCTCGGGTCCTCCAGGAAAGCACTATGTACTGCTTTGTAAGTGAATGTAGATAAGTTTGCATGCCTTAGCCCTTTATACCAGATGGAACCCTCACTGATTGCTGTGAAACTACATGGACTATGTAAAGCACGCTGCTTTGTGGATTAAAGAGCAGAATTATTTAAGATCAGCCCTTCAGCTCTGGGTGAAATTCTTGTTGATTGCTTAGAACGATAAAACATCCACCTGAGTAAGCCCCCATATGGTTCAACTGTTCCTAAAAAAATTGAATGGTTGCTGTTCACTATACAGATCTAAATCCCTCTTTTGGTTCCTGGCTGGCTGGCTAGGGCTGAATTTATAAATTGCTTTTCATTATGGCTGGTGCTGAGAATTACAAATTCATAGGAGGCAATCCAATAGGGTGCACACAGCACCATTGGTATGCATGTGTCAATATTACAAGCCAGTACAGATGAGGTATTATATAAAAATGAAATGCTTCTGATAAGCTGACTATTATAGATTCTAACTTTGTATTTGAATATCTACATATACTTAAAGTTGCAGTCACATACACAGCTGGTCAGTATTAAGGCGTAGTGACATGAGTGGGATGTACTCATGAGTGCTTGTAATTGTGAAACAATAAAACCAAGAGCTACCAAACATACAGGGGACAGAAACCCTAGATTTTCATCAGCAATAATTTCATTGTCAAAATAAAGAGAAGACACAATGTGTTTTGTAAGGACTAGAGTAACTTTAAAACAAACCCTATAGGAATGTGTAAACGCTAAACATATTAAGCCACAGAAAGACAATTAAGGCTGCAGTTATTCCTTCTTTCCCGTACACAGAGACCAATTCTTCTTGACAGACTATAACTCTATATTCTCTATAACAGAGAATGTTTTGATTATCACATCAGCCTCCCCCCCATCCCAAGTGTTGTTTCTGGATTTACTCAGTGGGAAAATGTGGTCA
Source organism: Lerista edwardsae (assembly GCA_029204185.1). Taxonomy (NCBI): domain Eukaryota; kingdom Metazoa; phylum Chordata; class Lepidosauria; order Squamata; family Scincidae; genus Lerista; species Lerista edwardsae. The sequence continues at coordinate 10,855,831 of JAJKFI010000021.1, forward strand.
ACTAGGGAAATTCTATGCCCCATGAGATTTTGGTTAAGCTGCAACATAAATCTTCTGTCTTATGTTGTTTGTTTCCCATGACAAAAGGTAGGATTTGGAAATAATGAGGCTGAGCCATTTCTTTTAAAAGGAGGAAATTCACAGGGAGTTCACCATGAAATTGGTTTAGCAGCATGGGATTCAAAACTATAGTAGTTTTTCGTGTATTGTACACATTTTTCATTTAAACACAATTCAATGAATCTTTAGTACACATGCACAACTGAAACTGACCAACTTAAGTGTGTGGACATGGAGTACAATATTATAGTCTCATCCTAACCATTTTTACTTGGAAATGAGTCAAATATATTCAATGGGATTTGTTCCCCATTTACTACATTTGGGAGTAAGTGTGCATAGGATGACATCCTTTGAATCTAAACACCACCTTTGAAATCTCATTACTTCTATTTCTTTCTGACAAATTCCCCTTTTAACCAAGTGTTTGTCTTTCTTTCCATGAGTCATTCACTTCATGAACTCCTTCACATTCTCATGTCACCAAGATGCTTCCAAGAAAGATTTATGTGCTATTTGGCCATCTAAAGCCAAGGCACAAATGACAGTAATAATAGATACATCAAAAAGTGTTGTAGGGATTTGCATGCTGGTTAGCACAGGAATCTTGTTATGATTGAATATATCCAATTTCCTTAGCATATTGTAGCATTAGGTCTAACAGTGACAATGTGATCTAAGATTATGGAACTCACATGGGTTATAGACTAATATTGTGATTTGTAGTACAATGTTCTATCCCAGGAATGTGCATGTTGCACATGGATCCATGGCAATATAATTTTTCCCCCCAACAGATATCCTTCATCCCTGTTAAGATCATATGGTGTACTAAGTGAAACTAAAGTAGTCCCCCTGTGCAAAACACTGAGTCATTACTGACTCATGGGGGTGACATCACATTGCATTGTTTACTAGGCAGATTTAAGGCGCAATCCTAACCTGGAGTTAGGCCAGCATACTTAGACCAGCAAAGTTTGGCTGGTATAAGGGACATTGTAAAGTATGTTTGGACCAGCACGCAGACATTCACCATCATCCCTGACGCCGAGAGAAGTCCAGAAATCTATGGTGGCCCTTGTGCCAATTAAACTTTGCTAGCCTAACTGTGCCGGTCTAACTCCAGGTTAGGACTGAGCCCTTAGTTGTACAGGGTGATTTGCCATTGCCTTCCCCTGTCATCTTTACCCCCAGCAAGCTGGGAATTCATTTTACCAACCTCGGAAGGAAGGAAGGTTGAGTAAACCTTGAGCCAGCTATGTGAGAACCCAACTTCCACTGGGATCAAACTCAGATCATAGGGAGAGCTTTTGACTGCAATACTGTAACCTACCACTCTGCGCCATATGAGGCTTTTTATGGCATACTAAGCTCCTACCAATAACTGGATGTCAGGGCACAACACTGCCCAATAAATGCTAGAAAAAGCAGAGCAAGTGGCACAACATGCCATTTCAGATGCTTTCATCAACAGAGGCTTGCATCGCTAGCAATTGCTACTCAATATTTGTAGTATACAAAATGCATATGGTCTCCTTGGCTGGGACAAACAGGTGGTCGACATTTACCCACATTCGCTACCTGTCTAATTCAAGGAAAGCTTTTCTAATTCAAGGAACCATAGCAGGTTCCCCGTCAGTACGTATACTTTTCCTGTAGGTTTCCCTATTCCAGGCACAATAAAGGACAAAACCTCATCTAGAATTTGCCATAAATTCTGGGACAACTTCAAAAGACAAATGAATTTCAGATTGCAAGCACTAATAATTGCAAGTTTCAGTTTATTGTTTAGCTAGTAGACCAATTATTTTTTATAAAATAACCAGAACATTAATTCAACATTAGAAAAGAACAATAACCTGTGAAAAATCTCTCTCTTCAATGTTTATGTTGCTAGATTTTGCCACATGGCCAATTCTATCAGTTCTGTATAGTTAATTTAAATCATGTAATTGGTTTATTACATTCATGAAGCATTTCATGCCTTTTGATTTAGTAAAAAACAGACAGTGCATTCTGCCCTAGAAAACTGCCGGTAACAGCTACAAGTCAGAGATATAAAATCTCAGCTCTGCTACTTATATTGTGGGATTTAACTATTAAAGGTCCTCCAAAAACAACAGCACCACATTATAACTTGGGATGCAAGATTATAAGCATTTCTGCAATACCCAGAAGTTTTAGGATTTAGCATTCATACAATGCTCCCTGACTGTGCAATCAATTTTACATGTGTTGATGAAATTCTTACAAAAACCCTGTAAAGTAAGGATTATGTCCTTATTGCAGCTGAAGCTAGGTGGGGTTTGTCTGAGGTCACCCAATGAGTTCAGCAGAGGCTAGATTCAAACCAGAGAAATCTTTATTTGTAGCTAGGTTTCTTATAGCCCAATCCTGAGCTGCCTAGGCACCACCGCAGCCACTGAGATCTCCTCAGGGAAAAGAGGATGTTCGTCCCCTTTCTCCATGTAAAGCCCCAGGCCCTGCAATGGGGTTACTCAAGTCTTCACCAGCTATTTGGCCAGTGCAGTCTGGAGCAGCCCAGTGTCGGACTGCCTGGCCCAAACTGGGGCATAGGATTCCTGCACGGACCCGATCCTTCCCTTCCCCTGCCTGGTTCTACCCCCTCCCTGCCCCCAAAATTGCTTACTGTTGGTTGGTACTGATGGAGCACCGGCCAGCTGCCTCCTCCACGCTGAAGACAGTGCCAACCAACACTGGCCCAACATGGGTGTCCCTTCCTTTCCAGGTGCTGCAAATGTGCTTTACAGCAAGTTTATGGCACTCAGAGCCAGTGGTACACTCGTACCACTGGCAATAAAGTCCTCAGGATCGGGCTCTTAGGCACTACACTATTATTCAATCAGAACTTCCAAGCGGTCAGTCTTTCAAAAAGTGGCAGCTGCAAAACAAAAATGATGAAGTACACTGACACATGCTCAAATTTGGCTTAATGCAATCACACGTTAATTTTAAAACTTCTAAGGCCACCCAATGCAATTAACAAAACAAGATACAACTGGTAGATACTTGAAAACAATGGTCTTGATAATCTGCATCATTTACAAAAGTTGAATTGGCTAATTGTATCATTTCACATGCCTTCTCAGAATAAGTTTTGTTAAAAAAAAAAAAGGACTTGCAGTTAATGCTGCTGTTTCATTTATTTAGCTGCTACATTTTCTGGCTCTCATACTGTAGATGGAAAAATACCTTTCAGCTGCCAAAGCCAGGGAGATTTCATATTGATTAAAATCCTTCAAAAGTATGGGATTATGATGAGGCAACTGTACGAAATCCAAAAGGACACCCACACAACCAAATCTTCATTTACACAGGTGCATTTAAAATAGGGCTGAAGCCATAAGTACCCTGGCTCATCTTTTGAAAAGCCACAGTAATTCTGGTAACTAATCAAATTCAGAGGCATAAAAACTGAAAATACTTCCAAGTTATGACATAAGGCTCACAGATAAAAATGGGTCACAGCCGTATGAGTCTAACAAATGTCCTTGTTAGGAGAAAATAGTCTCACAGCCCAAAGCTCTATTCAGTCTAGATTAGCTGAAACTTCCCCTTTTGAACCCATAACCTAAATATATATGAATTTGACCCAAGATTTTTTTTAATAGTATAGTTTCCTTGCCCCACAAAAGACCAGGGGCTGCAAAGATAGGGACGTCCACAGGAACAATTGATCCCAGGAATCAAGGGCTGCCACTCCCACTGCCTCCCCCATAGGCATTCTGAGGGCTGGAGAGGCAGCCTCCCAGACCCTCACAAGGCTTTCTAAGGCCTCCAGAGGGCCTTCAAACATCACTTCCAGTTTTCAGCAAAAACTGGAAGTGACATTTAAAGGTCGTCTGAAGGCCTTAAAAAGGAGGACTGCACCTTCAGGAGTGCCCCCGGTGGCACAGTGCCTAGGACCACCTCTGAGGGGCTGTTCTAGCTGAAGTGTCCCTGTTTGTCAAAGGAGAAGCCAGGCAGCTCACTCCCAGGGGAAAATTAATTTCTGAGGAATAGCAGTTTAAATGAAATAGAAAAAAATGAGGGGACAGTTCCTCTTTTCAAATGTAGAACAGAAATGCATCCTGTTCGTTAGATCAACTATTTTCAACTGTTGTGCTGTGGCACACTGGTGTGCCATGAATGGTCTGCAGGTTTGCCATGGGAGTTTGTGAGTCCCTACCTCCACCCCTTCCAGCAGTGCAGTGTGGCTTGTCCAAAAACTGATGGTGTGTTTGACCATTTTAGCACCTTGTCAGTGTGCTGTGAAATGAAAAAGGATAAAAATTGCTGCTTTAGATCTTTGTCTGAGGTATCCTGCAGATTTTGTTCTGCAAAAACCCATTTGTACCTAAGGAAGCATAATACCAATTTCAAATCTAGAAACATCCTATTTGTGAACATGAGTGCTTATTATTTACCTGGCACACCTTGCACAGATGTTCAATGTGACCTTGGCTTGTGGTTCAGCTGTATGTGAACTTCGAGTTTGGTTAAATTTGCTCCCAGAAGAAATGACACTGGTTACCCCTTCCATTCTTAAATCATCAAGATCTTCTGTAAATTAGGAAGAAAACAAAACAAAAATGTACTAGTAAATAAATATTTGCAGTATCTAACAACATATCCATTTTAAAATCATTAGGGAAATCCCAGCAATAAAAGAGCTGGAAAGCAAACTAAACTACTTGCAAAAACAAATGCACTCTTACGTAACGTACAAATACATGCACAATGTATACGTAAACTGATTATGTTTGGGTATGAAAGTTTGCGTGCTGTTCCCACATCAGACCATCCCAGTGAATATCCAAGAGTTTGGGTATTTACCATGTTTACCATTGACATTAGAGTGGCATGCTTTAGTAATTCTGGATCCAGTTGTCATAATATCCGGGGTCTATGAGTATCTTGCTCTGGTCAGCTTGTGCCCAAAAGCCCCTGATCAGAGTCTGGGGGCTGAAAGAGCCCAGCTTAAAGGCCCTCGCTTCCCTTTTCGAAAGGGAAAGCATAATAGTTGCAATCTCGCAGGCACTGGCAAAAGAAAAAAGTGCCTTGCTTAGCTACAATTTCATATCGGCCTTAACAATTGTAGCTAACCGCAAAAGTATAAACAAGATGCCTGTTTATGAAACAGAGAAACATGAACCTCAAAGGACCAGATAACCAAATAGCCAGCCGTAATGCAAAGGGTACCCAGTTGGACAAACAACCAATTGTAAAATGCTGTTGCAAGCTACTTACTTGTATTGGATGTTTTTATTATCAAAGCTTAAGTTGCATCTCTACTGTACTTCCCCTTTCTCCGAGACCCCTCCCTTCTGAAACAAGGGTATATCTGTGTACTGAACTGTACTTTCGGCGCAGACCTCCCTTGGAGTCTCTGCTCGTGTGTGCATGCACGTTAATAAAGTCTCAAATCTGCTGAGTTCAGTGTCTTTCCTGGGGAACCGCCATGAGGAAGCAATGGCTCCTCAACTAAGCCAGTGTTCGGCTACAAGCTCTTTCCTTTCCTTTCTCAACTTTATAGCCCCTCTGCTCTCTCAGCTCTAAGTACAGGTAGGGGGTGTAGTTGTGTCTAGTAAGGCCTTAGGCAGGTCCTCTGACATGCCACCTTTTCCCAACTAAGCCCTTTTCAGAACCTGGGCATGAGTGGCTACCTGGACCACACGGAGCTTCTGGGCCTTGAAGATTCCCATTGCTACTTCATATGCAGGCGTATGAGTACCTGATTCATATGTGCCCCAGGAAAGCAATGGCAAATTACAATCTTGTTTTGGCTGCAGAGCTAATACAAGCTTCAGCAGCTATTATAATCTCCCTCCTTTATCTTTCTGGTCAAATTCTCCCCATCCCACCTCATGAGCTTTTACATAAAGTCAAATTTGTCAGATCAAATCACAGATAAGAACATAAGAAGAGCCCTGCTGGATCAGGCCAAAGGCCCATCTAGTCCAGCTTCCTGTATCTCACAGCGGCCTCACCAGGTGCCCAAGAGAGGCATGAGACAACAAGATGCTTGGATCCTGTTGCCACTCCCTTGCACCCAGTACTCTGAAGTAGCCTACTACTAGTGTAAGAAGGCTACAACCCATCATTGCCTGTAGCCCACAATGGACTTTTCTTCCAGAAATCTGTCCAATCCCCTCTTAAAGGCATCTTGACCAGATGCCATCACCACCTCCTGTGGCAAAGAGTTCCACAGATTAACTACCCGCTGGGTAAAAAAGTACTTCCTTTTATCTGTTTTAACTCTCCCAACCTTCAGTTTTAGCGGATGCCCCCTGGTTCTGGTGTTTTGAGAGAGGGAAAAGAACATCCCTTTATCGACTCTATCCCTTCCATGCATAATTTTGTATGTCTCAATCATGTCCCCCCTCAGGCGCCTTTTTTCTAGGCTGAAGAGCCCCAAACGCTGCAGTCTTTCTTCATAAGGGAGGTGCCCCAGCCCCGTAATCATTTTTGTCGCTCTCTTCTGCACCTTTTCCAGCTCCACTATGTCCTTTTTGAGATGCAGCGACCAGAACTGGACACAATATTCCAGGTGCGGCCTTACCATCGATTTGTACAATGGCATGATAATATTGGCTGTTTTATTCTCAAGCCCTTTTTTAATGACCCCAAGCATGGAATTGGCCTTCTTAATTGCTGCCGCACACTGGGTCGATACCTTCATTGAATTCTCCACCAGCACCCCAAGATCTCCTGAGCTGTCACAGACAGCTCAGAACCCATTAGCCTATAGGTGAAGTTTTGGTTTTTTGCCCCAATGTGCATCACTTTACATTTGTCTACGTTGAAACGCATCTGCCATTTGGCTGCCCATTCCCCCAACTTGGAGAGATCCTCTGGAGCTCTTCACAATCCTTTCTGGTTTTTACCACCCGGAAAAGTTTTGTGTCATTGGCAAACTTGGCCACCTTGCTGCTTATCCAGGTCATTTATGAATAAATTGAAAAGCACGGGCCCCAAGACAGATCCCTGGGGCACTCCACTTTTCACCTCCCTCCATTGTCTCCTGTCTCACCTACCATGACACTTATTGACAAGCATTGAGGATTCCACAACATCCTTTGTGCACCAAATACCTGGCTGGATTGTTCCATCTTTTTGACACAAATAATAAATGTACTTCTGTTTGTGAAAATATTTAAAACAATGAATCGTAATGAATTCTGCATACTGAATATATTTTTGACTCTCAGAAAACAAAATAGCAATCCGTATGTATCTCATTCTTCATGAACTAGCCAAACATTCTTAATAGAAACACCAATTACTCTAAGAATTATTGATTGTAAGATTAAGCACTAAACTGAAACTGTAGGAAGCAGTGCCCAGCCAAAGTTGCAAAACTATGTAGTATTTTGCACTTTAACACTTGAGCAATTACTTGTTTGGATGTACAATCCATGAATAATGTTATTGCACAATTGTCTCCTTTTGCTTCCTGAAGAACTAAAAGTTTTAGAGTTCTAATTCCAAGGAAGTATATAAAAATATGTCGTAGGGACACATATTGAACAGGAGTTTGTTTTTTATTTTGTTTATTAAAACTGTAGCTATCGTGATAACTGCTGCTTTCTACATGTGTATTCTTGATAATTCATTTCTTGCTTGTTATGCAGACAATCTGCTCTGTCAATGCCTCAATGCATGTGGCTAATTTTTCTTCCCAATGGTGGATTGTGACACACAGATTGGGAAGCACTACATATGGGTTTCTGAAAATCAAGCAAGACTGCTAAAGTTCACGGGAAATGGATGTCCACAAGTTTTTCAATAAATCTCCATTGAAAATGTGGAGAAGGCAGTCATATTTGACGACTACATTTTAAGGAATCATTCCTGATTAACAAACGTTGCATTACTGACTTCTACCTTTAGTATATAGTTAATCGTGTGCCACATTTTTATGCTTACGCATATATGGCTTGTATGTGTTTACATAGTGTAAATCAAATTTTGCCATAACCTTGAGTGCCACACTCATATTACTTTATGTCCTCATTGTTTATGCAACCACTTTCTCAGTGGAGTCAAGCTTTGCTAGTTTGCCAAGTGATCTGCTGAAAATGTTTACAATTTCCACTCTAAAATTAGTAAGCCAGGGCAAATCATGAAAATAATCTAACAGTAACCATTTGTAAACTCAGCTGTGCACAATGTTGAAAGAAAGAGATACTGTTTCATAAATCTTTCTTGTACTAAAATATTTAGGAAAGATTGAGTTTGCCTCACGGAATCTGTAACAGGACAGTGAGAGACAAAACTGCAAGGAAATGAACTGTGAGTTCAGGAAAAGATGTTTAGTCGCTAAGTCGTGTCCGACTCTTCGTGGCCCCATGGACCACAGCACGCCAGGCCTCTCTGTCTTCCACTACAGGAAAAGATATATCCATGGAATTAACATGTCATTCTGGAATCAGAATAGGCATTGCTTATTATTGGATCTTTCAGTGTTACAAGAAATTGGGACAAGAATCTTAAAAATTAGACAATCCAGGGGCTGGTCTAGAGTAGCACTAAGAAAACAGATAGCTAAGGGTTTTTTACCTAACCATTTTTACAAAGCTATCTGACAATGACATCAGAAATATTGTATATATTCTACAGTGGTCAATGATTAGCAAAGCCATCACATTGCAAATAATGAAAATGCTCATTGCTTGACATATATGGTTCTATGCTTCTTTTGTATAGAAATACGTATCAATTATAAAAACTATACCTACATAATTAGTAATCTTTGACTAGGAAGGTGAACCCAAAGAAATAACTTTTGGATAGAAGAAGAATTTGCAAGATATTATATTCAACAGCTCTACCTTATATATCTCTTGCATATAAGCAGTATTGACTTTTAGCCTTTTCCATACATTTAAATTCTCCCAACCAGTAGATTACTGAATCCATAAAGAAAATACATTAGTGCCCTCAAGTGGCAACAGCCTAGTGTTGGAAATAATGCATCTACACTTTATTAATACAAGATACTCACTGAAGGGTAACAGCAGTTCTTACAATAAGCATATATGTCACTAACAAGGTGAATAAAGGTATTATAACTACATATAGAAGATATTATTAGCTGTATATTAAATTCTATAATTCATACTCCTATACATTTGTTGCAATTGATCTCTCTAGGCCTTGCCCCATACTTTCTAAAGTCTGGCTTCTCCAGATAAGAAAGAAAAACAGCAACACTGAAAACAACAAACAGCTCACTTCAAAGCAATTTGGATAGCAAAAAGGAGAAACTGTCCCTTTCTGACCAAAGCTGACCAAAGGAACTGTAAAATCACGTGGGAAGACTTTATTTTATTACTGTAAATACTGTAATAAATAAGATTTACTGTTTATCTTCTGCATTAACTAGCTACTGATTCTTGAAAGAAGTAGATCTATTTCCTTTCCTTTCCCCTTCCATCGGTACATGCATAGAACAATTTAAATTCAAGAACCTTCAGGTTCAAGGCTTAGACCAGCTATCTCTAAACTCCAGCCTGTGGGTGAGATCCAAAGATCACTGTTTCCCTCTGTTCGGTGACCCGAGCTTACCGATTTCACCAGGGAGCATTGGGAACGGAGAAACTATAGCCCCACAGTGTCACTGCTGCCAGCCGCTTCCTGCTTCTGTCACCCCAGCAGGCTGTGCACATGGTGTACTGGGCAGGCACGGCTGGCTGCGATGACACTTGGGGGTTGTAGTCCCAGCTTTCCCAACATTCCCCAGAGAAATAAAAAGCACTGGTCACACCGGGGAGACTTTTTGGCGCTGCAGCAGTCTCCAGTTTGGAGACCGCTGGCTTACACAAGCAATGTCAGCAGAAGATCTGTTTCTGCACTTATTTTCTGATGTGTGGAGAGGAAAGAACACATGTGGAGCAAACTGTGCCACTATACTTACTCTTCCTAAAGGGCACAAAGTCCTTGTATTCTGACACGAAGTTCACTTGATGTAAAGACAAATACCAGCGGGCCTAAACAACCTTCAACTGACAGCTTTATTTAATGCAAATTCTATTGCAATATATCCTCTGACCTAGAACTTATTCTTTCAGGCCATCCTTATAGTCCTCTTTCTACCCTTTAGCTTCCCATATTCTCACTGCTTTAAAAACTGGTTATTAGTCCCACTTCTTCTCACTTCCTGAAAATATTTAGATGACAGAAGAATCCTCCTCTGATAGTGATCATTTCCAGTAATAAGCATTTGTTTTGTTCCAGGAAGACCTACTATTTCTATCTCTATTTCACCAGCAGACAGGTAAAGACAACCATGAAATAAACATACTTAAATAATTTTTCCACAATCAACATGTTCAATCATCTCTAGATTTTACTTCATCAGACGATGCAAATTGTCTCAGTGAAACCTCACAATAACCGAGCTAGCTACTGGGATTCAAACTAAGTCAGGAATACTAAATGTGATTCCAATCCAATGTGTATCACAGCACTGTTTTGGAAAATGGGCTCCATTTGTTTGCAGAGATTAGTTCTCAGTGCAGCCTTCACAAATGTTTTGAAACAGGGCAAATTTGGAAAATGAAGGCATATCAAAATCAACTGCAGCCAAAACTCCCATTACGGTAACTGAAAACTGTTTTCAATGCTATTATAGTATCTGCCTTATTACAACACTGATCTTCAAAGTGCTGTACTGGCAAGAGCCCCTTGAATTTCAATAAAGCTTCTGCTTCAATAAGACTTTTCAAAGTGGCAGCAGATTGTCTGATGTGATTTATTGCTGCCAGGTCTCAACTATTCACTGTGGAATTAGAGAAACATCTGCAATGTGTTAAGCTTGGGGGAAATGACGGTATTTCCTCTTTCATTACCTTTTTGGGGGAAATTTACTGTTTGGTTGCATAGTTTCCGCAAAATAACTGTACTATACGTGGTACATATTCTGTACAGCAGCTAGCTATTGTTGGCAATTAATACTCAATAACATATGTGGAAATTTAAAGTAGCTTTCTTGTGACTTAATATAGTTAGCTTGTTCAAGACACTAAGTACAGTGCACTACAGTTCAAAAGAAAAAGAAAGAAGAATGATAAATGGCAAAGAGCATGGATAGATTGTGGATCATTCCACAATCTAAGATACAGGTTACAGGACAGCCTACTGTCCTCTGGGGGAAAAACAACGTGACAAGAATTTTCAAGACAGTGAATGTATAGGACCCTAAAGGCAAAGTGGAAATTATTGACAGACTGGAGGCAAATATTCTGCAAGCCTTTTGATTGGCAGTACTCCTGCATCTATACCAGAAAGTCAGCAAGTAGAGCTTTTCCCAGCATGGTGAACCATCATCAGCTGAATTAGATTCTGCCTGAATTTTTTCTTAATCTTTTCTATGAGATGATGGAAATAGTAAGATACTAGCTTCATGAACTATAAAGAATCTATATATATAAAAACGGACGTGTGTGTGTGTGTGTGTGTGTATGTATGTATGTATGTATGTTCCTTATACACGTCTCCGTCCCTTGACCCACGGCCACAAAACTTGGTACACACGTACCTTGCAGCCTGGAAGGAATCACTGCGGGGGTCAGACCCCCCTACAGCCCCCCGTTTTTCAGGGAGGGGGCCCGGATCGTCAGGAACCAAGGGGATTGCATTGGGCTACAGGTCTGCTGCCACCCTGTGGTTACAGACGATTCTGCAGGTTATGTGGGAGGGCTGAGCAGCTCAGCTACCAGACAGAGGCAGAACAGAAAGCGAAACTAAATGCTTTGCCTGCGTTGCCTGACTGGCCCAGGGTGGAAAGAGCAGGATCCAGAGACTTCCAGCACCCAGTCGGATCTGAGAGGGGCCTATGTCCAGGGAGCTAACAGGCTGCCTGTTTCTCATACGTCAGGGCTATCCTGCAACAGGGCCTGCAGACAGTAAGTGGGACCTTCAGATTGCTCTCTTAGGTTAGGGTGTCCCTGTTTCCTCATTCATTTCACAGTGATAGTGTGCGTTTTGGGTTCCACGTCAGCAATACTGTGTTATTTCAGGGACGAGTTCTATATGTCTATCTATGGATCTCACTATGTCATACTTTTGAGGGAGGTTTGTATATTTGTGTGTATGTTCCACCATTACTCTGGAACGCCTGGAACGATGTGCGCCACACGTGGTGCGCTTATTCCTTACGATCTGGACAGATATACTGTGGGGGTAGGGCCCCCCTTACGCCCCCAGAGGTGGGGGTGCACTGCAGAACAAACTCATTCCTCCTCCTAATAGAGCCTGGGGATAATGTCTGCCCCCGGGCAACGCCGGGTCACAAAAAGCTAGTATATTAATAAGACAAAAGACGGACAAGCATAAATTCAAGTCATACCTGGACTAAAAGGTCCACCTCATCAAAAAAATTATAAATAGTTAATATGTTAGTTTAGTCATCTAATCTAAATACTGAATGTGTTAGATTTGCATTTAAGTGAACTCTTGAAACTCTGTCTCTGTCACAATGTTAGAATCCCTTGAGGCCATTTCTTTAGTATAATAGGTTCATTTCCTATCAGGCTTATCTCCATGGAAAAGCCAGTACCTAATAGCCAGAACAATACTATGCATGTTGAAAGTTAAGCCCTACTGACTTCTATAAGACCTATGCCTACATAAACGTTCATAGGATTGCAATCTTAGCCTCTTTGTCTAAGGAAACATTTATTTATCATAAACTAATACAATATAAATCTATTCAACATTTTATACATTATAAAATGTAAAAACACTTTTCATGCCTATTAATCTTTCTCATATTTCTCACCCTGCCTCAGGGGACCCAAGGGACCCAATACATTTTCTATTTCATCTTCTTAAATTTTTAGGATACCCTATACTCATGTATAAGTCTGAAAATTTATGCCTGAAAACATGGATCGACATATACATGGGTCAATATGATGAATAAAGCTTGTGACGGGGGGGGAGCGCTAGGCTAAAAAGCAGAAAGCAGGGTGGTAGAAAAAATGGAGAAATTTTACTTAACAGTAAGTGTTCTCAGGCACCAACAGACAGCAAGCGAAAAAAGGTAGCCATGTTCCTTCTTCTCCAAACAGGCAGAGAAGTGAAGGTGCTTATGGGAATTGTAATCATTATGAGGGCTGCTGCTATGGAAATGGTATACTATATTCCTCACAAAGCCTACCACCCTCATAAGCACCCTCATCTTCCTTTGGAGAATAGCTCCCTTTCTGTGCTACCTCAGAAGGAAGTGAAATGGCTCCGTTTTTTGGTTGGCTGTCTGTTGCTGCCTCAGAAGCAGCAAGTCATTTTCAAAAATTTCATAATCCTCCCCCCAGTTTTACCTTCTACTTATCACGGGTCATAGCAAATTCTATTATTTTTGGCTTAAAATTTGCCCATGACTTATCCATGCAGTCGACTTCCACATAAGTATATACAGTAATTCAGTTTTCCAAGGTTCATTTCTAGCAGCAGAGATCACCCTCACACCATCTTCCAGCCATATTTTGTATGTGGAGATCCATATTTTAAAAAATTATCTTTAATTTGTAATACTTTTGAGTATATAAGGCATGATCTAGTCACTGTTAAGAAAAATACATCCCACTGATTGGAAGAAGACTAAGCATACACTTACTTCTCCCCTTTAAATCTATGAGGGCCCCTTTAAATCTATACCAGTGAGGATGCAGCCATGCCAAAGGGGTATGTGCTGCATCCTACAATAGAAGGGGGAAGTCTTGAAGGCCTCCTCAAGGTAACATTTCTTCCCTTACCTCAGGACTGCACTGAGGCTTCATCGTACCCAGCTGGGCGCTCCAATTCAGGCTGTTCCTGGCTGCATGGACTTGCACCTGCTTTTTTGCTGGCACAGATTTGAGCAGCCCCATAGGGCTGGCTGAGGCTTACCCCGGAACAAGGGGAAAATATCCCCTTTCCCCATGGTGAGCTGCAGCTGCCTCCCAGCCTGCTTTAGGCTGTAGCCCATGTAAGCCGGCCTGCCTGTTCTCCTGTAATTTGCCTAGCAAAAAGGTTCCTTTCAGCTGATGACCATCCCCACAAGGAATTGTGGGTTTATTTCACTGTCAACTCCCAATGGAGCTATCCCCCCTGTCTTGATCTGGTATAGTCAAAAAGATATTTGTTGGACAGGAGTGCTTATGTGAGCAGCCTAGGGAGAACTGAACCCTGGGTGCCGAAATTCCTAGCAGTTCTCTCCTTTGGCTTCCTTAATATCTCTGCCATAGTAGCTTCTGCAAGGTTTGGGATGATGCGATATCCTTGGGTCATAAGTGTGGTGTGTCACTGGGGCACGTTGCCCAGACTGGCAGGGTCAATGGTCACTGTAGTACCCAAATGGAGAGATGCTGGAAAGGCATCGTGCTAGAGAAGGCCACTCATTGGACCTGTGTCTGCTCCCACCCTTGGCTTATTTCAACTTGGTTGCACTTCTCTGGCCACCAGCTTTGGGGCTCTGTTGGTGCAATCATTGGCTTATTGCATGTTGGTCCAATGTTGGGCCAACATGCTGATTAGGCTGCCACTCCATGATTGTGGTGTCAGGGATTGTGGGCGCAATCCTAAACATCTTTCCAGCATTGGCATAGCGTGTGCTGCATCTTGCAGTGGAGTAATAATCACAGAGGTCTCCTCAAGATAAGAGAATGTTTGTTTCCATACCTGGGAGCTGCACTGCCCCTACCTCAGTGTTGGAAAATTGGTTAGGATTGTGCCCTGTGTCAGGGTTTCTATGGATGCTTATAGCATTACTGGGCGTGTTGTACCAATGTGGAGTGGTCTGGGCTCTTTTTCCTCCTCTAATCTTCTGCTGGATAGGTTTAAGATACAGTTAAAAAAAACAACCACGCAACTTCAACATAGGACAGTGATGGCAAACACACATGTCAAAGGTGACATACCACGACGTTTTGGGCGACACACCAGCATTCACCAACACCTGGCAAAAACTGAGTTTGTTTTACTCAGTATTTCATTTTTGTAATGAAGTTATTTGATATTTGACATTTTTTATATAATACACAGCACCAGACATGATTGGACTATATTTTTTAAAAAATGATGAATAAGTAAAGAATTGTTTCTATTTTGCGTGTGTGCATGCGAGACCAGCAGAGTGAAGTTAGGCATTTTCTGAATTTTTGACATCCCAAGCCCAAAAGGTTCACCATCACTGTCAAAGGACTTCATTGTAACTAACCAATCCCTAGACACACTAATATCCTATTAGGGTTGAATTCTACTTGGCCAACCAATATCTTTGGTAGACAGCCAAGTACAGGCATGCCTTGGTTTCCACTAGAGTTCCATTTCGGATTCCTCTGAGGATACCTGAAACTGTGGATACTAGGGACGCCTTTTTTAAAGATAGGGGAACATCAGTGGTTTTGCTGCAACAAATTTTTTTTAAAAGGAAATTTGTTTAATGTTCCCCTATCTTTTTAATAGGTGTCCCAGTATCCATGGTATCTGTGGATAACGGAAACTGTCGATACCAAATCAGTGGATATTGGGGCATGCTCGTATAACATGTGGTATTGAGCACCCAACCAATGAATGAGCAACCTATCAAAAGTGCAGTAATGGTGATAGTTTATATGTTTAACACTAAAATGTATTAGCTTCTGTAAAAACTTAGAATTAATAAAATACAAGAAAAACAAACTATTATTAAATTAAAACTTCATATTGTGGCTTTTACTAAGCACTTCCATGTTATATGGAAAATAACTTAACAGATGTCTCACATTAAATCCAGTATCCCTATATTCCAACAATACAACCATTACTAAAACTCATTACAATGTGCTAAATAAAATCATGGCATAAACAATCTTGCATATATATTATAAACATATTATTATGTGCATACCTCAGTTACCATACCAAAATGAATTGGATAAAATGAAAGAATCAAAATACAGAAAAATGTATCACTCATGTGAGTGGTTTTCAAACAATTTATCTTCAGGGAATCTTTCAACATTAGCATACAAGGAATCACTGTTTGTGACAGAAGATTTCAGGTCTTCTGAGTGTACAGTGAATTCATCATCAGTGTCAACTAAGACTGCACCCATCTGATAGTCTACTGCAACTTGGTGAACAAGCTGCGTTTTTGTATGTTAGGAAAGCTGTCTCAAAGGGAAGTTTGCATCCCATTACTGATCTTCTCAGTACCCTTGATAGGTCTCCAAGGAACATCAAGGTTTTCCTCTCTCGTAATAGGTTCTTTTCCATCTCCCAAAATACCAGAACCTGGGGACATCCACTAAAATTGAGTGTTGGGAGAATGAGAACAGAAAAGGAAATATATTTTTTACCCAGCGGGTAATTAATCTGTGGAACTCCTTGCCACAGGAGGTGGTGATGGCTTCTGGCCTAGATGCCTTTAAAAGGGGACTGGACAGATTTCTGGAGAAAAAGTCCATCGCAGGCTACAGGCCATGATGGGTTAGTGCAACTTCCTTATTTTAAAGGTAGGCTACCTCAGAATGCCAGATGCAGGGGAGTGGCAATGAGATGCACGTATCCAGTTGTCTTATATGTTCCCTGAGGCATCTGATGGGCTGCTGTGATATGCAGGAAGGTGGGCTAGATGGGCCTTTGGCCTGATCCAGTGGGACTCTAATGTTCCTACGTTTTCCAAACACAGTTTAAACACCAGTGCTCTATGTGAATGCTGCACACTTAGGGCCCAATTCTAAAGATGCTAGCACAGGTAGTAAGCCCTTACCGCCGATGCCAGTGTTGCAAAAGTGCCAGACATTCTTAGACTAGGGTTACACACTGTCCACTAATTTTTAGAATCCAACAGCATCAATTAGAAAGCCTTATACATCTTTTAACTTGCAAAGATGAAACAATTGTGGAAGGATGCATGTGTATGCTACCAACTGCAAATTTATATATTACTTGAAGAAAACTAACAAGAGTACCATATTTCTTGAGCAGTGCCCAAGGTTAGGTAAGCAGCTGACAGTGTGGAAACAAATCATTTGAATGAAGAGGCAAGTACAATGAAGGCTGTATGATGTTATGCAAAGAATAAGATTGGTGCAACATTGTGGAAAAATTGGTACCTTCCTAATGAAAGATGGCAACACAATTTAGTTGTGATAGAGGAGAGAAAATGGGCATTCCAGTGGAAACGTCTTTTTTTCAGCTCATATATTTGTCTGAAATAGCACCCACTTTAAAAAACATGAAAATTACCGCATAATCTAAAGAGCTTGCACACTAACATTCCTTGTCCTTTTTTCACTGTGATGTTGGCCTCTAACAAAAAGCTTTACCCACATGAAAATGAGATTGTCATGTCTCCATTTCTGACTTGCTAAGAAGAAAAACATCCGTCAGTGACAGTGGATGTAATGATAAGCACTTGCTGCTATTATATGAAAAAAGGCAAATGATGATGGTAAAATGTTTGACATGACATGGAGCAGTTTGCACTTTCTAGAATGCAAACTCAGTTCATATTGGCCTCCACCAAGAGAAGTGCACTAGATCACATTCAAAGCACTAGATTACCCCGCCGTGCCAGAATGCAAGCAATCATTAATAGTTGTGGCAAGTGGCACAGCTGCAATTATAATTCCTAAAGGCAAACATTTCACAGCACAAATCTATACATTTTTACTCAGAAGTTT
The DNA here is from genome assembly GCA_029204185.1 of Lerista edwardsae. Lineage (NCBI taxonomy): Eukaryota > Metazoa > Chordata > Lepidosauria > Squamata > Scincidae > Lerista > Lerista edwardsae. The sequence goes on from JAJKFI010000021.1 coordinate 10,873,545, forward strand.
TATTCTGTTCAATAGGGCTTACTCCAAGGTAAGTGCACATAATTGCAGCCTCATAGCCAGTAGTGTCATTCAGTAATGAGGAAACGGAATGCTAGGCGGGACTTACCCCTTGATTGACAGGGAGCCCGCAACGCGTCGCCGCCTGCCATTCCGCCGCGGGGGCTTCTTCCGGGTGGCGCGCCCCTCCGCGGCTCTCCGCAGCACCCAGCGCGCCCCCCAGGCAAGTGGGCACCCCCTCTGAAGCCAAGGGTGCCCACGCGGCGCTCGGAAAGGCAGCGCCGCGTCAGCAACGCGCAGCCAATCAGGCGGTAAGTCCCGCCCAGCGTTCCATTTGTTCATTACTGAATGACACTACTGCTCATAGCCCAATCCTAACTGTACCGGCGGATTTATAAAGCATGTTGCGACAGTGCAGAAGGTGCTGGTAAGAAGACCTGCACTGTCCCACTGGTACTAGATCCAGAAGGAGCATGCTCCAGAGCAAGTAAGCAGCACAGGAGATGGGAGGGTGGAATGGGTGTGTGTGATAGGGCAGCAGATAGGTGGATCTGGCCCATGAATGGGGCAGGATTGGCAGTGTGCCTATCCTATCCCAAGTCAGATTCGAGACAACATGGATTTGCGCCAGTCATTTAGCAATCACAGATCAAAGTTGCTCCACTAAACTGGCTGGGGCTTACCCTAGGGCAAGGAGAGGCCACCACCATTGCAAAAAATCCCATAGGATGCAGTGCAGGCCACTACATTAGCATGGGAGCGGGACTGGATTGAGTTATTAGCTAATATTAGCCATTAGTTCACTTTTTTTACTTCACAGTGCATACAAAATTCACACATATGCCATCAACTGAGATGAATGAAAACAGGTTCACATTTCTTTTAAAAAATGGCAGATATTGAAGGACCAAGTCTCTGCTTCCAAGACTTTTTAAACATACCCATGCTTAATTCCAGATGTGCACATAATTTGGGAGCAGAGTTTAGATCACTAATGTTGTGTCTTTCTGCCTTCAACAGAATAATAAATCACCATAAGTGAAATAACTTTTTAATTACCCAGTAGTTCCATTGCATCATCTTCATTGTCAATTTCTTCTTCTGTGACAGATGGGGCTGTGCTATGTATAGAATCAAATGAATCCTGGGAAAGCATAGCAGCTAGTAGTTTCTTATGTTGCTGCTGCTGCTGCTTCAGTCCTTTGGTCTTTGGTTCCATCTTTAAGCTATAAAAGAAAGCATTTCCTCCTTGATTGATTACTCCATAAACAGTTCATAGTCTATTTTAGATCATCTATAATCAACAGATCCAGAAAAATTATTTTAGATTTATGCCCTGCTTTTGACAGATGGGACGTGGTGGCGCAGTGGGTTAAATGGCTGCTGCTGGGCTTTCTGACCAGTCGGTTGGGAGTTCAAGACTGTACAACGGTGTGAGCTCCCGTTGCTTATCCCAGCTCCTGCCAACCTAGCAGTTTGAAAGCACCTAAAAATGCAAGTAGATAAATAGGGACCACTTTGGTGGGAAGGTAACGGTGTTCCGTGCGCTACGGCGTATAGTCATGCCGGCCGCATGACCACGGAAGCTTGTCCTCGGACAAAATGCCAGCTCTACAAGCTTAGAAACGAGATGAGCACCACCCCTATAGTCGGTCACAACTAGACCATTTGGTCGTGGGGAAACCTTTACCTTTGACAGATAATCAAAGTGGCTTATTTGGACTTCCACATGATTCCTATCATTGTCTGGGAAGCACAATTTCAAACAAAATGTGGACAGTATCACCTCCGATTACTTCTTTGGAGGTAAAAAGTCTGACATCACTATCAATGAGGCAGGCCTGTGCAGGCAGCCACATGAATAGCTTGGTTAAGTTGATTCGCCAAACAGATTTTTTTTTTAAAGAACTGCTTTGAAATACATGTTTACATTTTTATAATTACACTAAAGTAATGTAAACACAAGTCCTATTTTTAAAGGGGCAATCTTTTTGCCATTTCTCTTTATGCTGTAAGCTTTAAGCCTGAAAATATACTGTATGGTAGTTATATTACTGTGAATTTTTGTATAGTTTCAAGTTTCTAAAACAATCAGTCAATCAATCAACAGGTACTTATATACCGCTTTTCAACACGAAGTTCACAAAGCGGTTTACAGGCAAATAGTAATAATAAAGTTAAATGGCTCCCTGTCCCAAAAGGGCTCACAATCTAAAAAAAGGCAGACTGCCAGCAACAGCCACTAGAAAGACTGCGCAGGGGTGAAGAGGGACAGTTACTCTCCCCCTGCTAAATATAAGAGGAACACCACTGGAAAAAGTGCCTCTTGTCCAGTTAGCAGGGGTTAACCTGCTGAAACATCTACTTTTGGGGCAAAGTCTTTAAATAATAACTCATAAATTAAATTAATATCCAGAATTCAAAATGTCATATTAAAACAGAAAATGGTTATGATTTAATTACCACAGTTTCACTTCAGCTTATAGGTTGCTGGAAATATTTTATTTACTGTATTTATATACCACTTTTCTAAGTACCCAAAGTGGTGTACAACAAGACAAACACATAAAACAAACACATAAAACTAAAACGTCAAGTTAAAATTAAATAACAGCCCATTCCAGAACTGCCTGGCTGCCTGGCAGGGGCAGCTGCTGGAGTCTCCCTGAGAGAAGGGAATGTTCGTCCACTTTCCCTGGGAAAGTTCTGCTGCCCTCAATGGGACTTCTTGGCTCACCACCGGCTGTTTTGCCAGTGGTGCTTCAAGCAGCCCCGTGTCAGGCTGCCCAGGCCTCTGCCAGGGATAAAATCTGACAATGGAAGCCACCTCCAAGTCCCACCACCTCATCCTTCCCCCACCAAGAAACTCCCTCCCGCCCCACCCAGAATCCCTGCAACGTTAGCGAGGGGTATATAAATACAATAAATAACTTTACCTCTTGTTGACATCATGTTGCCACCTCTGGGCAGTGGGGGGGCTAGCAGTGCTGCAGCACAGGTGGTAAGAGCTTACTGCCTGGATTGCACACGCCTTACGGCACTTTTACAATACAGTAAATACCACTGTGAGCAGTACATTTATACCACTCACAATGGAGGGCTCTAGACTGAGCCCTCAAACCAAGTAAAAACATTTAAATAAAACAACAAATAATAAAATAGCTATAAAATGATATAAAGCAGCACAAAGGTTAAATGATATTTACTTGGTGAGCCATTAACTTTCTTACGTAAGATACTTTTACAAACAATCAAAATTATCACAACAGAATGTTGAGCAACAAAACACTTAATGGATAAACAGACAGAGATGGCATTAAACTAATGTATCTAAAATAAACAGACATAGTATCAAATATGAAAAAAGAAGATTTCTTTGAAGAATTTGTCTTCCTAGTAAATCAGTAAGGACCACATGCAAACCCACTAGTCCTGCAATAACTTCCACAATTTCACACAAATACCAATCAAAACTGTTCTGGAAAGCAAATTCATGTACCAGACAAAAGATAAAAAGTTCCCAGGTGAGCATCCATTTCATCCTTATGTCATACAGCATCATTTGAATTCATATGTATTCATTCATTTTTCCCATATACAAAGTCTCAGGAAAGGAGCAGCTTTAATCATTCTTCCTTAGAACCCAGTCTTGGAACCAGCAGCTGATATTGCTAATACTGGCATTTATTAAGTTTCAGCTACATTCAAACCTTTATACTCAAATACACCCAACAATAAAGATTAAATGCTCAGAGGAGTTAACAGGACCAATAAATGGTTTTGGCTTCAGCAGCCTTATTTTCTGTCAAAAGTAGCCACCAAACTGCCTTTTAAGCTCTGTAAAAACATTTTCTATCACGCTTAAGATTTTCAATTATCTGGCAGTGTTCATTAATTCTTATTTTCTAGATGCAATTTACCAAAAGATTATGACAGATTAGTTCCAAGGAACCAAGTTACTAACTAGCTGCTTTGGGTCACCACATGGGGAAAAAGGTGGGATAAATATGCAGTAAATAAAACTCTAAATGATGAAGCTGAATGAAATAACAGTTTAATCAGATGGCTCTAGATGTTGGATTCACACAAGCACAGTAATTAATAATTTAATAGTTCATTAAATTTAATTAACTCTGTATACAGATGTTACTTTAAGGTGGCAAGACCAGCTGCTATAGAAATGACACTGGGGCTTAGACAATGTTACTAGCCTGGTTCCACAGAACAAATTAAAATGTTTAAAGTGAAATCTTTCACTGGACTTTCATCAGACAACTCTTACAGCTCAATCCTATGAGTGTCTACTAGGTCCCATTGTTTTCAATGGGGCTTACTCTCAGGAAAGTGTGTAGGATTGCAGCCTCTATCTGGCAGAAGATAAAGATAGCCTAATGACAGCGTGTGGAAGATCTCACTGGGACTCAATAGAGCCTTTTTCCCCTCCTCTCTCTACTCAAACACATATACTTGGGCACTGCAATGGGATGCCAGGAAAAATGGTAGCTCTATGCATGTCATGTCCCCATCTAATCCTACATTTCTGCCCAAGGCAAGTTACTCGCATTTGGAACATAAGGAGAGCCTGTAAATCACTGGATCAGCTAGAATCAGGTCATTGTGACTAAATACCAATAAAGGGAGAATGCCAGTCTACTCAAGTTCTTCAGAACAGCAGCTACTCTTACCTTCCTCCAGGACTGCTGCTGTCTTCACTATCCCATTGTTCTGTTTTGCTTCTTGGTACTGGAGGCTGCAGCATTTCAGCAGCCAATGGGTCGGCATCATTCTCTTCACGGCCAACCCACTCACCAACAACACGGGGTCGTAGAAGAGGAGCAGTACAGGCCGCTGCATCCTGAGAAGTGAAACAAAAAAAATCATTCCTGACAGCTTAATTATGGCAATGGGGAGGTATAGAACAAAAACAAAAACATACAATTTTATATTTAATTAAGTACTCTGGAAAAATAATTTCATGACTGAAATTTATGTAAGCAAAGTTTATCCATTTTTCTCACTTTTAAGCATATGCGTAGGCACTACAATGTGACTGAAGTTGAAGACAGAAATGAAAATGACCTGCTCTGATCTAATTCTTTAGTGCTATAATTGCCCCCTTTACATGTGGGCCACCATGATCTAGACTGTGATCTGAATGATGTTTCCACCGCTTCATGGATGGGCCAGTCCTGCCCATGCAAACAAATGTGAACTGGAAACAACTCTATGAAGAGATTTCTCTATAACTGTTATGGATTACTGAATAAGATCTTGAGTCAGTAGGTATCAATGACTACAGAGGAGCAAAAGTACTAGTACGTAGTTGTTTTTAAAATCAATTGTAAGAATGCAGAGTTGTGAAATTCTATGGAAACTGAAAAGTCAGATTTGCTGCTTATAGAGCAGAGGCATAAGAACTGATTATTTTTGCTTTCCAACGTTCTTTGTTATGCCTTCTTTGAATGACTTGAGACATTACATTACTATGCCAGCTCAATGCTATGTTCATTAACTAGCATTATTTAACATGTATGTATACATGTGTTTCTCTGTGCTGGTGCCACATTAAGCATCTTCGTGCCGAACAACACAAGAACCCTTGAGATAGTTGGCAGCCAGGACTATCATTAGACAATTCACTTCTTTATCCCCACTTTTTTTCTCCTTGTCCCCACACCCTTTCCGCTGAATGCAATGAACATTGCATTGCCTTTCAATAATTCAGAACACTGAATTGCCTTTCAATAATTCTTCCCTCTCTGAGAAGTACTCTTGGTTTCTTTGCTGTGCTTTCCTACCTGAAACTGACTGAGTTTAGCACCCCCTGGATTTGCTTTTTCACCTCTTCACCTTCTTCACTCTTTTTCACCTCTTCACCTTCTCTGAATTGGGAGATCACGGCATTTTGATTAATCTTGTTTAACTAACCTATCCTCCCAGCTTCACAAATTTAAAGATATATAGACATCAATCCAAACCTCATCACAGCAGATACAAATGGGTAATTTAGGCCTAGCTAGAAATATGTTCTTTGAGGGAACCCAATTTATCTAATTGGTCATGCTCCTTTCCAAAGTTGAACGTTCAGAACATTTCCATTTCAATGTTAATGACTTATAAATATTTATATTTCATCATCAAGAAAACACACTATACAGTAAAAGAAAAACAGGTAGACTAGATTTAGAGTGCAATCCTAAACTGGAGTTAGGCCAGCATAAGCTAAACCAGCAAAGTTTGGCCAGCACAAAGGACACCATAAAGCGTGTTTGGGCCACTCTCAGAGTCAGGGAGGATGGTGCACGTCTGTGTGCTGGCCTCTCTGACTCTGAGAATGGTCCAAACCTACTTTACCGTGTCTCTTGTGCTGAACAAACTTTGGTGGCTTAGTTTATGCCAGCCTAACGCAGTTTAGGATTGCACCCTTAGGGACAGTAACATTTTAATCTTCCTTCATTAGTGCTCAAGGAATACTGAATTTGTTCTTTCAACAACTGTAACAGATATCTTTCTTCTGGGATATAGAAGAGTGTGTGTTTCCATATATACAGGTATACTATAGTTTTGTATCAAAGACCATCAACTGCCTCACTTACATATAGGTTTTAAGAACAAATCCATCTCAATGAGATTTAATTCAGGGCTGTTTACGGCCATACTCTGAGACTGGGATTACATAAATTAATTTTCTAGGCAGACAGTAAGTCTTACCTTATCAAGCTCATCAGTAATTGCAATACCTACAAATAAAGCAAAAACAAGATTAAAATATATTTAACAGTACACATGGTTTTAAAAGATTAATCTAAAAACAATGTTCTTCACAGGCTAACAGCCAAATTCTCTGTTCAGCAATGCAGTAGCGCCAACGTAGCTGCTGTTATATCTCACAGGGGAGTTTCAGCATGTTGAGGCCACCTTCCCTTGCCCAAGGTAAGCCTCTTCCCAGGTCAACTCAGACCTGCATCAGCTCTAAAGCTGGCTTAAATCTTCGTTGATCCAAAAGTGGATCAGGCAGTGTTAAAGGGGTTAGGATTTGGTGGGCGCCGGTGCCACTGAACTTGTCACCTCATGGGCCTGATCCACCCATCTCCATCCTGTTCTGCCCTCTTCATTCAACGCCCTCTCCGCCTCCTTCCCCGTACCCTGAGCAGCCTTGCCTGCACCAGCAAGCATCCAGTGTCCGTCTTCATGCTGACCCAGCTGCTTGCTGCACGAGGTAGAGGTCAGGCTGTGCACAATGGTGCTGTCAAGTTTATGATAGCCCTAAAGTTGTTTATGCTGGAAGAGCACATGTTCCCCCAGTGTGAACCATTCTTCGGATTCAGCTGTAAGACAGTCTATTTTACTAATACATGTGACCAGACACAATGTTCTGAATCATATCTGTTCAAGTGCCAATTAATCCAGCTGTACTGGATAATAGCACTGCAATACTACTGCAACAATAGTACTGCAGAATTAAATATGGATAATTAGTTTAGTTTCTATTTACGTTTTCCGAATGAAAAACTACTGGGTAATATCCTCATAATTATATACTTATTGTCCATATTTTATACATTAAACAGCCTAAAGATAGATATTTGGACTCTATTTTTTTAAAAGCTTTCCAAAACGTTCTACATATCAACGAATTTTTCAGTCTAGATTACTTATTGACTTCTGTGCTGAAAAACAACTTAGTGTAGTACAGAGTACAGTAATTAACATTTTATGACCAAATCAATAAGAAAAACAAAATGCTATCTATTAATGATACTTTCTTCCCATTCAGCATTTACAAAGTACATACATACTGAACAAAATACACTTTGCTATCAGCACTTCTTCTGTTTTTAAACCTGTTGGGATTATAGCAACAAAACTACATCCTTCTATTTCTACTTGTGTGGGTGTTTACATGAGCTAGAAAGTAGTACTAATCAGTAAAGACTTAATTTAGCTCACTGTTGAGATTCTTGCTTGCCAAAACTAAGAAAAGAGAGAATAATTGTCCCAACCTATCCCAATTTACACACACACACACACACACACACACACACACACACACACACACACAAATTTTCCTTCTTTAGAACACTGTATTTGCTCCTTTACAAATTGCATTTGGTCAGTATAATTATCTTCCATTCCTTTCTTGAAAAGATATTTATATTCAACACCCTATCAAAATAATTGGTAATGATGGTGAACAGTCAAGGGCCCAGAACATATCCCTGTGGAATGCCACTTTTAACTCTTACCAACCTGAGTTGCCATCAGCCCCTGCAACTCCCTCCTGGTCAAAATCTGCCTTCTTCAGCTTTAATCTGTACAAGGCATCAGATCTGAGAGAATCTTAAATTATAATCTTATAGCCGAATTCTATTAAGCCTTTTCCACAGCAGATCTTGCAATTCGTTGTAGTAAAGACTGCAGCAGAGTCATAAATAGCACGCCACTACTGTGCACATTGGAGCTACCAATGCAAATGGCCAGCAAATGGCCCCAGATCAGGTAAGGTGGCAGCAGGGGTTAGGAGGCGTTGGGGGCAAGAAGGGGGAAGGGTGGTTGGGGGTGGATCTTGGCGGCAACAGCATGCACTGCAATCCTATCCCAATTTTTGCAGGCTGACATACCCCTAGCTCTCTTCAGACTTAAGCCAGCAAAAAAGCTGGTGAGTGCCAGGTGACCCATTGATGATCAGGTGAGCTGCCAGGAGGTAAGTAAAAATATTTTATTTATTTCTCACAGGCTGTCTGATCACCCACCCCACCACTGAATGCAGCGTGAATGAAAGTTGAAGCATTCAAACGCAAAAGACCAGAAGACTGCCCTATTCTTTTCCACAGACCTACTTAGCTAACCTTACCCCCTCCAGTTCTGATTATCTAGTGAGATTTAGGAAGAGAGGGTGTGCATGAGGTAAACCCCCACACTTACAATCTCCTATACTTAAAAGAGATATATGCCAATGCATTTTTCTAAATTGCCAGCAGATGGCCTTACTAAAGATCCCTTGGTTCTATTTGCTGAATAAAACATTTTGGTTTTAACTCACTACAGATGGTATCACTTTTTCTTTCTCAGAGTTGCTGTGGTTCAAGTGAGGAAAACAGCCACATTCATCCAGCACTGCATGTTGAAATATAGCATTTGATTCAGGGTTGGTTTATTCTACACTCCAGTAACAGAAGTCTCTCTCCCAGTTCCAAAAGAGATCAACTGCATAACGGACAATAATGTAAGCTATCCACTGTATTGTAATGGTATTGCAGGATATGGTATTGCAAATATGTAGGATCAGAGGGCTAATCTTCACTTTCTACTGGCCAAGAAAAAACTGCTGTATAAGTATGGTTCCAAAAGTATGGTTTCTTTGCAAAAGAAAAGGAAAAATTTGCTCATCTTGTATATAAATAACATAAATGTTCTACCCTAGCTATATATATGTAATGGTGTTTTTATTGAGCGGAACTGACATCAATAAGCTTCAGACTGCTGGGGCTTTTCCAACATGGCCCTCTTTTCTCAATCCTCCCTACCCTTTTGCTGACCATCTGGCTGGTGACAAATTATGTTATGTAGAATTCAAAAGCTCATTGTTGTTTTTGCATGACCACACCTTAGATGGTAGATTTTTCTTCTAATGGGCAGACATAGCCATGTATGATTTTGAGTGGCACCTGTGATTCAAATTATCTGAAATGTAGGAATATAATGCAAAACTCTTATTTGTATGTGTGCACATATATATGTGTGTTATCTCCCCCATGTCACTTGCTATTACAAATTGGGAGGAAGAACAGAAGATAGGGCCCAACAGCTATTACAGGAACATACTATTGAGCAATACGATCAGCAGCAGCGGGCGGGACTTACCTTTGACCGCTTTCCCGCCCGCCATTACGCAACGTGCCATTACGCAACGGGAGGACTGCCGGTCAAAGGTAAGTCCCGCCCAGCGTACCGGCTGAATGCCGCCGCTGAATACAATTATACGAAGGAATAAAGTACTAAAAAAATGGAAAGTAGCACCTATGAACCTTGTTCATTACTCTGCTGCAAGATATTTCTTAATCCAACACAAATAAAAAAAGAGCCAGTTATCTGGCTCACATTTCAAAACAGATCTACATCATTGCATAGAATAGGCCATCTAGTAAGACTACAGACTAGTCTTATGCAAGGTAGCAAGATTATGTTACTTTATGAACCAGCTGGGACATGATATGCTCCTTGCATAATGCTTATTCCTAGACAGACAGACAGACAGACAGACAGACAGACAGACAGACAGACAGACAAGATAAACATTTAATGGCAGACAGCCCTTTCATGGATCACTGCCTTGTCGTGGCGAAGGGGCTTGAG
>JAJKFI010000021.1:10884297-10903307 GCA_029204185.1 Lerista edwardsae
AGAGTCGGACACGACTTAGCGACTGAACAACAACAACAACAACAATACATCAATTGCCATATGTTAAGGAAAATGTTAACACAAAATTAGTAAAAATAATTCAACATATAAACAAATCTATATGTAATATATTTAAGCCTTGAGTGCCCTTCAGAAAGAAAGGCGGGTTATAAATTGAATAAATAAATAAGTACTAGAACAATTTTTTTTAAAATATTTAACAACTATTGACACTCATACTCTGGGAATCTTCCCTCTTCTAACCTTGCTGAAATGAATAAGAACTTTGCAAAGAGTACATCTGCCCCACAAATTTCAAGCTGGCTGTACAAGGGACATCCTTGATGTCATGTAGATCTGCTTTCAAAAGTGGAAAGCCAACAGTTATGACTCCTGGGTTCTTGTTTCAAACTGCAATTCAAAGCACACTCACCTGAGAGTAGATTCCTAAATAAGTAAACGGTTATACAGTACTTCCAAATACTTCCAGGTACTTTGGATCAGAATGTCAATTACAAAATGGATGAAATTAACTGAATATTTCATTAAAAGCATATCTGGGGTGTTTGAAAATGGTGTTATTTTCTCACAGATTTCATGATTTGAAAGGCAGAAAGTGGTGTCATGTGTTTTTTCTTCTCAGTGCTCATTCTCTAAGTTCTCATTTTTATTAATTTTAAATGCTTTAAAAGTGTGCTAGGTAGGTGATACAAAATTCTTAGCATATTGCATTGTTATTTCTACCAGAAAAAATGCAAGCAGTATCTCTGAAAATGACTGAGTTCAGCAGCAATACTTTTTCAGGCTTTATTCAGCCACAAGCACTAGGAAGTATACTGTACTTAGAATTTTTAGTTTCACTGACCTTGGAATCACAGGAACACTATCTTCAGTACAGTTGTTCCAAATTTGGGTTATTTTAAAAAATAATTATGCCCTTTCATGGCTGCTCTCATGCCCTTTCAGTGTACTGCTGACATGAACACAAAGTTCCGTATGTCAACTTACTTCGAGAAAGACTCTCCAGGGCTTTACCCAGCTTCTTACTTTCCTGAAGAATATGATTTAATTCATCAAAATCATGATGCTCTGATTTTCTTCTCCAGTCCCATTTGGGGTGTTCTGCTGATCTTGGCACTAAGCAAAACAAAACATAATTTTTTGCTTCATGTTATAAAAATCTATATAACCATATAAAAGCCACACCTCCTGATACTACTGAAGTAGAAGTCCATATCTCTATTTTGCTTTATTCAAATTGATAAGTAAATATGGATTCAAAAATCAAACTCAAGATTTTGTTTCTTTGTGAGCATGGATTTGTTTACTGTACTGATGTATCAATACACAAACCTATACAACTTGCTTGAATGGAGATAATTAAGAACCCAGTCCTATGGGCCTTAGTGCCAGCAGTGCAAATGCACCGCTGGTGCTGTAAAAGTGCCATAAGGCACTTCCAGCACTGGAGGTAAGCCGTTACCGCCGGCGCTGGGCCAACACCTGCCCACTGCCTCTCCCCAAAACCTAGAGGCAGCAACATGACGCTGGCAGCCAGTAGGTACAGGGGCTATTGGCATTGAGCCTATTCCGGGTGGGGCAGGAGGGCATCACTGGGCAGAGAGAACGGGGAAAAGCAGCGGGTGGGAGCAGCAGCTATCTTTGCCGCTGGATTCCATCTTCTGTGTTGGTCCTCGCAGCCAAACACAGAGGCCCTCTTGTCTGCACCTGCAAAATAGCCAGTGCAGACACAAAGAGCCCCATAGGCAGCTGTGCGCCCTTACTAGGGGGAAGGAAACAAATGACCCCTTCCCCAAGGAGCCTGCCTGGCACCAGGAGGATGCAGCAGTAGCTGTTTGGCTATTGCTGCTACTACAGGCATACAAGCAGCATAGGACTGGGCTGCCCGAGAGCAGAATTTAATTTACTAGGAAACTTAAAGCATGCAGAGAGGGTTCCTAACAAGAGATTTGAAAGATTAGCATATGACAGCAAGGAATGATGAACAAAAGCCACTAATATCAGAGAACAGATGAGGGATTTATTTTAAAGCATTCTTCATCAGATAAAAAATCCATAATGTTATCCTTATGGAATGGAGTGAAATGGCAAGAAATGCACATAACTCCTCCCCTACCTCCCCACAGTTATATTAACTCTGTTAACCTAGCATAGGAAAAAAGCTGCCTTCCTCCTTATTGATTTATCTAAAGCGATATTGTCCATATTGATTGGCAGGAACTTTTCAGGATCTCAAATATAGTCTCTTGGTCCTATCTAGAGGTTGAAAAATGGAACCTTCTGTGTGCAAAGTATGCATTTTACTTCTGAGCTACAGCCCAGAATATCAGGAGAGCTACGAGTGACACAGACTTATCAGTGCAATGTTGAACTTCGCAGTTTCAAGATGCATAATCGCTAGTTGTCTATTATTGAGTTTCTCTGTTCTCCTAATCACAGACAAGCTCTTTCCTATGGGGCTTATAAGAACATACAGACAAAGAAACTGGGATGGAGAGGAACAGTAATGCGGCTGCACAATTTGGGCTTTCTAACGTTACTGCGGTTATTGCAGGAGGATAAGTGCAACTGTAGTTCCCATGCCACCAGAATAACAGGAGAACATTCTGAAAGCTTCTAGAGTTCTAACGTTCTGAAAACTCATCTAGAGTTTTATATATATGCCTCTAATCAGAAGTTTCACATTCAAACACAACATTTGCCTCAATAAAAGGGGGAATGAGTTTAATTGCTTATTGCTGTATCACTTAATATGGGAAGATATAGGATAATCCTATTTCATACCACAACTGAGAGCCCAAGTCTATCATTTCCCCCACACTAATGCAGCTGTGCTATCAGAGTCCATGCTGCATCCTGCAAGGGGGGCAATCCTGGAGGTCTCCTATGGGCAATATTTATAGGCCTCCGGCACCAGAACTAGACTATACTGGTGCAAGTAGACCCGGGAAGGTGAATCAAGGCCTGGAGGGTGGACAGGAGATTGCCAGCGCCACTGCCACCAATAGTGTCCCCTTTCAAATCCACCCCCTTTTCCAGCTACCTCCTGCCTCTCACACTGACTTTCCAGTGCCAGGGAATGCAACCACTTGCCACTTTCAGCACAAGTCCAGCTACTTCTGATGGCAGGTCACATTTGAGACCACCGTAAAGCGCCATATATCACCAGAATGCTAGTTCCAGCATTGTAAGCGTGCTATAGGATTAGAGTGTGAGTTACAAACATGTACACTCTTTGTTTTTTCTCTAAGTGAATATAGCTTTAAATGGCCATTAGCTCCTATTATTCCCCAAATGCTATTTGCTATCTGCCTTCGTTGTATAAAATCAGCAAATGAGCACATCTGGATTATATAACAGAATCAAAAGATGCATAAAGTAAGCACATTAGCAGTCAAGATGCTAACATTCCCTCATCTCAGTTAAACTGCAACCAAGCAACTATCCAGATGTTCAAAAGAGGGATTTACAGGGAGTGACAGACACAGACTGACAAACTGGCCAGTCCTCAATAATATACTACTCCACAACCTATCTGGACCCCAATCTACCTATATCAGAACTAGATCCCCAACCACACCTGGCTCCTATGGCTTGGCTCTGAGCTTGGTTGAGGTTTGATGGCATCCACCCAAATAATACTACAATTTTTCTCAATAGCAATCCAATGTCAAATATAACTTCAGTAAGTTTACCTTAAAGGGATGTAAATTCTTTTATGTGCTGCTTACACAGTCCATTACAACAGTCCATTTATACAACAGAGTTGGGAGACTTCTGTTAAAAAGACCTCTTCAAGGCATATGATCATAAAGAAAGGAAATACAGGTGGCCCCATGGTATCTGTGGATTTGGGAACCACAGATTTAAGAATCTAAGGGTTCTGAACCTGCATAAGGAGGGTCACCTCCAGAGAGGTTTCTGAGGCCAGCAGAGGCTGTGCATGATCAGAGAAAACCAGAAGTTACTTTTTTTGCCTGAAATGGGCATTCCCAGGCCCAAAGGCGTTGTGGGCAGTCGTGTACAGCCTCTGCAGGCCTCAGAAAACAATCCATACCTAACTGGTCTGATTGGAGAGGGGTGGCCCAAAGCCACAGGTTTGAATACCCATAGGTTTTTGTATCCCCAGGGGTTCCAGAAATGGAACCCCTGCAAAAAAAGAAGGCCTACTATATTTCTGGGATAAAGAAAGGATAGCCTGAGATTAGCAATGCAAAGACAGCTTTACTAGAAAAGAGAGGAAACATTCCCATCTGGTTGGTTCACTAGCTATATTACCCCCTTTAGGCACAGGATGCTTCTGTAATCATGTTGCAAGAACTCTCAAATATGTTTAGTAGCTGATACTCAGGATAGTGCAATCACAGCCCAATCCTACTCTACAATGTAGGGTGTCGCAAAGTGCGACAAAGCATGTTTTCTAAGCATATGAATTCAATCATAATATAGTAATCTATAAAATATACCCTAGATTTGAATCAGGCATCTTTCAAACTAATACATTTCAGCTTCAAAGAACAGCCCCTGCTTAGCTCTTCAGAGACACAAAGCACATGTTTTCAAAAGTTCACTTTGAATGAATTCAACTAACACTTACGTGATTTGGACTCTGGTGAGGGAGGAGAAATGTTGGATACAGCAAGGTCACTTTTTGATTTTTTAGGCTTCTTTGCATTTGTCTGCCAGGGTTTATCATAACTTCTGAAATCCCTTCTTGTTCCCTTGTTTTCTTTTAGAAAAAAAAAGATTGTATTGGCACAATATGTTTTGACATTGACCTGCAAAATATAGCCTAATAAAAAAGACAGGATGGAATGCTTTGAAACACACATATCAAACAGTGAAAGGTAACCATGTTAACTGCTTCTTTCTTTCCTTTGTCTATCATAAAACAAAACAAATCTGAATCCAGGTTTTGTGGACAAAAGGAAATTTGCACAAGAGATCTCTCCCCACAAATACCCCTCAAACACAATTCAAGGCCAAACTCAGCACCAGTGCAAGTTCTGGCATGAGGAGAGGAACTGCAGTGGCAGGGAAAAATTCCCAGAAATTGAATGGCAGTATTTTCCAAGGTCCTGAAATTGCCCTATTCATATCTCATCCCTTCCATAACAAGATTTCCCCCACTTTTCAGCAAATATTAGTTCCCAAAGCCGCTTACGGTTGTAATTCACAAAAATACCAACTATGTTAGGGATACGTAACAATGTTTACAGCAGTCTGTTCTGGTCCCTGATGCCATAGTCCAAGAGGAGGCAGAGTGGAGGCAGAAGAAGCTGAAAATTGACTCATACTTATGGTATTATTAATAATAATGCCTTACTTTTCTTCTTTTAGACTCAGGGAGGTTTATAAAAATTAAAAACATAACTAATAAAACAATAAACAGCAAAAAACTAAAACCACAAAATAAGAGACAACTAAAAACATTTGTCCATATAAACAATAACAATACTGCAAAAGCTTGCTGATAAAAGACAAGTCTTCAGTCAGCAGCAGAAGACCAGCATAGAGGGAACCTGACACATCTCACAGGGCAGGGAATTCGAAAAGGCAGGGGCCAACACAGAGAATGCCCTCTCATGGGTAACTGCCAACATCTCGTATGATGTGGACCACAAGAACGTAAATGATCTTGAGCAGATTCCTGTGGGGGGGAGAAGATCCCCAAGATGCTGTGGTCCTAAGTCATATAGGACTTTAAAGGTGATAACCAGCATTCTGAATTGTGCCCAGAAACAGCTAACATACTGTATGCTACATCAGCAATGGTGTCACATGATCATACAGATTGGCACTTGTCTGATCCCAAGCTACAGCATTTTGCACTAGATGAAGATTTCAGAAAATGTTCATGGGCCACTCCGTGCAGACCACATATAAGCAGTCTATTTGTGAAATAACTGAGACATGGGTAGTCATGGCCAGACCCGAATGACATAGAAATTGCCAACTGGGCAAAAGCATCGCTGGATATAATCATCACCTGTGCATTCAGGCACAGAGCTTACTCCAGGAACACTCCCAAGATGAGCACATGATTCTTCAGGGGGAATGAAAACCCAACAAAGTTGGCACATTATCACCACCCCAGCAGGCCTTCTCATCAAAGAACCTCCATCTTGACCCTATTTCAGCAGTTCCCAAATTGCTGGGTTGCAACTCTCCCAAGGAACAAGAAGCAGGGCATTCCCCCTTTAGGGCAGTATCCCTGCAGTGATGGCTACAACAGTACCATAGCGACGAAGGGACGTCTTCCATACCTGGGTTGGGGGGGCAATGCTGGCCTTCTGGGTGTGTGTGTGTGTGTGAGGAACCTGCAGATGCCTCCACAGAACTGGCCAAGCCTCGGTATATCTAAAAATAGCTTTCGAGACCCACAACTGGTTTCCCAACGAACTGGAAATGTGTCGCAATGGCTATTTTTAGATATTCTGGGATTTGGGGAGCTGTGAAGAAGTGTCCGCAGGCTCACTGCATCCCCCAGGAGGCTGGTGCTGCCCCTGCTAAGTATAAAACCTGGCAATCACGTCACCACCTTCACTCCTGCTCCGCAAACACTTCTGTAGTTTCCAACTTCCTTGAAGATGTTTGGGAACCACTGCACTACCGTATATAATCGTGTATAAGTCCAGAACTTTATGCCTAGAAACTGCCTTGAAAAACCTGACATTGACTTATATTTGGGGGACTGATATTCAGGGAAATACAGTAAACGCCTTCACTCACAAGATGGCTGGAACAAGGCCTAAGCTGTTTTCTGAGTGATCCTGCCTGTGACGTGGCTCCTTGCAAGCCACTAAGCTGCAGAGCCTTCTGAGCATGCTCAGAAGCAGCTCAGGAAAATGGAGCCCTATGGAAAGTGAAACTGAGCCACACTGCAGGTTTACTCGCAAGTAGGCAGCCGTGCTGTGGTGCGTCGGAAAGGGCAGGCCGAGAGAAATGCAACACTGCCAGAATGGTCCTGATCTGATGAACGTAGGGTGTTCCCAAAACACTCGAGTGTTTTGAGTGTTTTGAGTGTTCCCAAAACACTTGAGAAGAAAGCCCCTCCCTCTGAGTACTGAGCCTTATGGAAAGCGAAATGGAGCTGCACGTTTGCGTTTACTCATGAGTAAGCAAGTGTTACTTGTGTCACTGCAAAATGTGAGTTGAATTCAGCAGGACTCTGCAACCTCAAGGTGTGGGGATTGTGCTCTCTTTTGTTCCAGACAGCTGTGATGCTAAGGTACTATGCAAACTATGTGGGGGTGGGAAGAAACGGGCTCTTTATTATTAGTCCTGAGTTGTTGCAGGTATGCCTAATCAGTCCTAGCCTTGAGCATTTTAATGGGTAGCTTTTATGTTAGCATATCTGCTCTCAAACAAGTTTGATGGGACCATGCAAGATGCTTACAGCTTTTCCTCCTTTTTTTGCAAGTTTTTGCAGCTTTTTTGCCTCTTCCTTGCAAGAACATAGCAACTTAGGGGGAAGGGATCATCTCTGCAGAAGCCAACCCAAGCAGGTAAACTGTGCTAGGCAGCGTGACCAGATCTGGTAATTAGGGTTACCAGATACAAACTGGACAGAGTGCCTATATCATTAACCATTGTATAGCAGAGGGATTTTGGGCAGTTGTAGCTTTTGAAACCCATCTATGATGAGCTGCACCTGCCCAAACTCCTTCTTCTAATACAATGGTTAAAGGTATAGGCACTCTGTCCCAGATTTATCTGGTAATTCTATGCTTAATCAGTTCTAGTCTTGAACAATTTTGTGTGCTTTGTTTCATTATTCTTGCATGCCTTGCCCATTGTTGCTAATGACAACCCTTCTGTTTAATGACATCCCTTCTTGTGGGTCCCCAAAGGCTGTCATTTTCAAAAGTGGGTCCCAGTGCTAAAAGGTTTGGGAACAACTGGTTTGATAGTTGCTTGCTATGTTGCTGTTTTATTTTGTTTTCCCTGTACTTTAATAAGTAGGTAGATTGTACAGTTCTTAGGTAACAATTATTAGTAGATCATTTGTCAGAATCTGGTCTTGGGTAAAATTAGACAAAATTATCTAATTCAATGAATTACTGGCACCCCTAAGTTTTACCCTCGACTTATCCACGGGGCATGGCAAATTCCATGATTTTTGGCTTAAAAGTTGCCCTCAACTTACACATGACGTCCACTTATACACGATTATATGCAGTATTTAATTTCAGCTTACTAGCCTTCATTTAGCCCTTCATTAACTCCAAGCCTCAGTGCAGAAACTCCACAGCTTCTATAACTGGGGATGGGATAAAAGGTGCTCATTGGCCTGCACATATTATGCTAGTGCTTGCTAAGTTGCATTGTCATCTGGTGTGCTTTAAGGCACCATTCAAGGTGCTGGTCCCTACAAGGTCAGTGTCCAGGGTACCCAAAGGGCCCAGATGGCCTCAGCACTATCAATTTTCAAACAGATAGTTAAGAACTTCTTTGTTTCATCATTTCTATCTGCTAACTGTTCCTTTGATTGCTATCATTTGTTTTACTGACTGATTTTCTTTTTTAGATAATTTCCATTGTGTTTTGTATTTTTATTTACTCTTCTGAGCCACTTTAGTGATCCCTTCCTGGAATTGAGTGGCAGCATACAACTATTTTGAATAACGTGAATAATAATATTATGATGATAATACAATTTTAGAATTCCTCAATATGTCATCATTGTTCTATCTACCTGAACTTTCACTTTCTGCCCAGAGAGCTGCAGATCCAGACAGCGTCCTCTGAAGCTGGCCACGACCGCCATGCTTGGATTGAAGATGTTCAATGAGAAATGGGATTGGATGGTCAGGTGTCTCTGTAATCAGCTTGGTCATCAACTCCTTTAAAATATAAAATCAAAGAAGTGTTAACAATATACTTGCCTTGTATTTATTATTATTAATTATTATTATTATTATTATTAATAATAATAATAATAGAATTTATATCTCGACTTTCTGAATTTATATTTCGACATTGGGGCACCCAAGATGGTTCACAGCATTAAAAATACAAACAGTGAATAAAAGATAAAACAAGATAAAGATTAAAACAATGACATAAAACAATTAAAAACAAGCAGATCCCTATGGATCCTAACTAATACAAGATTACAATCAATAAAATTAAAAATGAACACTGAAAGTTAACTGAATGGTTTGTTAATCGAAGCCTATTTTAAGAGTATGTATTTGTTTTTCAATGGCACTTTAAATTCTATCTTGTTCATAATAATATTTGAAAAATGCGCATGTGTATAGTGTTACCAACTTCGCATAAGTAATTTAGGGCACAATCCTAACCTGCCCTAGAACAGGCAGGAAGGCTATCCATCCCCTTACCCTGGAGTGGGGGCAAGACCCGATGGGCCTTCTCAGATCTACGCCTGCTTTTGAGGGCGTAGGTAGGTGAAACAGGGTGGGTTGGAGGTGGGGAGGATGGGCAGGCCCGGGGAGGAGTGGAGTCAGGATCCGGCACTTAAGCTGGATCCTTACCTCCATCCCCATCCCAATCAGTCCTACACAGGCAGTTCAGATTTGCGCCAGAAATTCTACAGTGGGTCACAGTCCTGGTGCAATGCTGGGCCTCCCAATAATAATAATAATAATAATAATAATAATAATAATAATAATATTTGGTATTTATATACCACCTTTCTTGGTAATCAGATTGCTCCTTTGACTTTAATTCAAGGCGGTTTACATAGGCAGGCATTTTCTAAACCACAAGGGTTTTTACAAATCACAAAGTTCTAATCTTTCAAGAACAACTACAAACAGATGACACTTTTATCGTCCAGTCCTTCTTTCTCGCCGCATGATTGCCTTCCACTAGCTGATAATCTGCTTCTTTGCTCTCACCAAAGAGCAGCTGGCCGTCTAGCACAACTCCTCCTCTCAGAGGCAGCTGAGATGGCTCAGATCTAATCAGCTGCATTCTCGAGGTCTGCCGCACATGGAAGCTTCCAGTGGTTTCAAACTAGCGACCTTCAGATCTTATCTTCGGGCAATTATGGCAGTTTTAACCAGTGGTGGGATTCAGGGGGTTCGCTCAGGTTCTATAGAACCGGTTGTTAAATGGCCGGGCCCCGCCCACTCACTTACCTTGGCTGGCTTCGGGGTTTTTTTTGGCTCCAGCTATGACATCATAGAACCGGTTGTTAATTTATTTGAATCCCACCACTGGTTTTAACCCTCTTGACCAGACCTTCTGCCAATAAGGCATTCCAACACCACTAGGAGCCTCACATCATGATTCACCTCAGAGGATGAGGTTGGTTGTGGTGCTGAAAAGTTTGGATACACTGATTGGTAGTGGCTCTCTAGGATTTCAGAGACAGGGTCCCTAGAATCTTTCTGGCATCATGTTCTGTAAGCAAAGCATGCACTCTACCAACAACCTATGCCCTTCTCTAAATATATCCTTTGGATCATGCAAACATTACTACACAGTATTTAGATTAGGAACATTTGAACAAGTGTAATGGAAATCTTACCATATTTTTATATGGAAAATTTTACCATGACTTATGAAATCTTTGCAATTCTTCCATGATTGCATGTTCTTATAAAATGCTCCCCAATGATACTTCACCCTGACAGTGAACTGTAGTTCCTTCTCAGACTTCTTTACACACAGCAGAGTTAAAAAGAGCTTTGGACTCCAGCCAATATGCTAAGCAGACAATTTTGCCCATGTGGGAACTGTCGCATTGGATTCAGCTGCTCAGCTGGTAGAACTGAAGGTAATTTATGAGACAGTTAATATACAACAATATAAGCCCAAGAAATTGAAGGGGGGGAACTTCTGATTTTGTGGATTTTAGATGGTAGGTATGTATATGTCCAAGATAAATGGCAACTGGGGGTATTCATTAATCTTTGCCACCTTCACTGTGCTCAAAGGAGCAAACAAGAACCAATGTGATTGCTGTATTGATCTCAAGGCTAACTAGCAATTAATTTACTATTCCTACCACAAGTTGGAAACAAAGCCAGTTCTTACCGGTCTGTCTCTAAAAATTGTCTGTTTTCCAGAAGAATGAAAATATTTTCCCTTTTTCATTCTCCAAATCTGTCTTCCTTCTGCCCACCTATCTAAATTAAAAAAAAAAACTATTCATAGTAGAAACCCATCTTTTGCTTATAGTACTATGCTCACAGCACTTTATAAGTAATATTTAATACTAAATTGGTTTATTAATATGAAATGCTGGTACACATTCATATAAGTAGGAATAATTTAGTAATAATCGAGTAATTTATAAAATCTTGGTGAGTTAAAGTCAACACTGATTGATTTTCATAATTTTATATTGTCTTTTCATTAGCTAAAAATGCTCAAGGCAATTTAAAAGGATTAATACAATAAAACAAATAGTCCAATCCTATAAATTCTCCACTCAGATACAGCCGCACCAAAAAGGCCTGCACTATATACAGTGGGGGTGCTTTGGGAGGCTTCAAAGGTGAAATGGGTTTTTTCCCCATTTTGCATATATATACCTTGAAATGATTTATTTTCCCTTAACCCAGGGGTCAGGGAACCTTTTTACCTTTTACCCCAAAATATATTTAGATATGCCAACGTTACCCCCCCCCCGCCAGAACAAAAGAAAAAAAATTACATATTGGAACCCATTGCTTTTTATTTGATTAATTAATGAGCTTAATTAATGCTATGTAAATATGAAGTTGTAAAGGGCGGAGCAAAACAAACAAAACAAAACTGAGCCAGCCAGACAGCGACGGAACCGGAATGGGGGTAATGGATGGTCGCGCTGCCAAGACACAGCCGGGCATGCATATAGATTCATATGCATGCCCGGCTGTGTTTCGGCAGCGCGACCGTCCATTACCCCCAGGAATTTCATTTTTACCCCATTTGGGGTAATTTACCCCTGTTCCCTGACCACTGCCTTAACCCATTGTAAGTTGCTTGTTCCACAATTGTTTTCTTTGGCCCTGTGCCAGCCCTCTAAATGAACGGTTTATAGAAGCAATTCAACAATCAGGACAGTAAACACCACATCCCCAGCCCAATGTAAAACATACATATACCATTACACAAACACGGCTAAACTCCAGGCACTGGCTAAAGTCCTCCTTAGCATGAATAAATAGAGCTTATCTGAACACTTTTGACGGCAAACTCCAAACAGAGTTATGTAGCTATTATAGCATATGCAGCGGTGTTATGCTGCCGGAACGCTGCGCGGGACATCCGGGTGATCGACAGCCCACCCGTTGCATTCCAGAGCGTTACGCCGTTTGCGTAACCAATTATGCCACTTGCGTACGTTATGCAAACGGCGTAACGCTCCGGAACGCAACGGGCGGGCTGTCAATCACCTGGATGTCCCGCCCAGCGTTCCGGCAGCATAACACTGCTGAGCATATGTATATGCTATAATATCCTATGAGAACCCATAAGTCGATGGCCAAAATGCTGAGCAGAATTCCCATTCACTATCTTCTGGGATCTACTCACCATAGTACCAGAAACACTATGACCCTTATACCCTACCAAGAAAGGCAGTATCAAAATGAATGTATCAAAAGTCATGGGGAGATTAGCAGAATCAACAGGAATTGATTCATTCTGTCTAGTTCCCAACATAGACTGCCTAACAAGCTGACCGTGGCTAGTTTAGTTCAAAAATATTGCTGGACATCATATTGAAGTAGGTCATGATAATGCCATTAACATACAAACGGTGATGTGCTTACAATGTATATAGTATTTTTTACAAATGTTGTGCCCCCCATAAGAAAATGTGGGCATTTAGGGAAGTATGTGTTAATATATTTCTAGAGGAGAGGTCACAAACATTAACTCAGCTTATTAGTCATTCTTTGTGGTCATGATTTACCCCATCCTACCCCTCCTCTGACATATGCAGAGAATTTGGAGGAGCACCTGGCTTAGTTTTTCACTTCACATTAACCTTTGGATAGATTCACAAATAGAAAATAAGATTCTTGTTGTCTTAGTGTCTCCAAGTGAGGCACTTGGAGTGCAAAGTGAGGCAGACCTTTCCTCTGATCTCTCTGTACATGTGTAACTATGGGAGTCTCTTTCTCCTTCCTCATTTGGGACAATTCAGTCTCAGAGGGGCTGTGGTGAAACATGGCAATGACATTCAGAGGCGGATCTAAGGGGGGGGCAAATCTCTAAGTTTTGCAAGAAGCCTTACCTTGCAGTGGAAAACACTCCTCTCCTGCAATGTTCTAGCCAATCCTCACAGGGAAAAGCAACATCTTGGCGTTGCTTACTGGCTACAGCAGCAAGGGAGAGGAGGGATTTACATGACAGGGTAAGGCTTCTTGCAACACTTAGAGATTTGCCCCCCCCCTTAGATCCGCCTCTGATGACATTCCAGCAAAACGCTATGTTTTGAGGAGCCTAAGCTCCTGTGTAACCTGGTTTCTCCCCCTCTCCTCCTCCAGAGCCATTCACTGCTTAGGGAACTGGCTCAGAGGCTTTGCTCTCTGAGCTGCGAATGTCTCTGAAGATGAGGGAAAGGGCTGTATGTCATGGATTGGTAAAGTCTTTCCCACCCAGCATGAAGTGAGAGACCTCTCTCTGTAAATTTCTGTAATGAACTGATACACTGGGAGATTGGACCTCTCCCACTTTCTGCTGGGAATGCTAGCAGCAGGAGGTGGCCAGAAAGATTTATGGCCACTGCTAGCCACCTACATTCATTCAATATACAAGACTTACTTCTTAAGTAATGCATGTATCACTCTTCACTTTACTCATTCATAATAGAACGTGTGAACTGCTTTCATTATTTGATTTACTAAATGTATTTCTACATGAATTTTTTTAATATTCTCATCACTGAATGATGAATTTCTGTGGGTTATACACAAACTTTCTACTCTAAATAAAAGATTAAATTAGCCATATTTAAGAACATGCTTTTAATATATAACTATTTTTAATCTACATTTTCTACACACACAGTGTACCATCAGCTATGCAGTGCAAGTCAGTATCCAAGGCTCCAATGACTATCGTTGAATAAACATAAATGAAATGTCTTAGCAGCCTATTAATTATAAACCAAATTTCATGAAAGCTGTAATTAGCTCATATCTAAATGTACCAATTAGATTATTGAGTTAATTAAAATATGCTCTATCTTGCTTCTTAACTGCCAATAAGACCAGTCTCGGGTTAGGTTTTTGTTTTTTGTTTTTCATTTTGCATATATACACCTTGAAATGGTTTAAAATCTAAATCCCACAACATGTTTTAATCCATGGCTTGAGCAATATTTTTAACTATGTTTTAGATTTAAAATCAAATTTAAGTATTTTATAAAGATGGTTATGTAATTTTTTCATCCAAGACAAAGAA
This sequence comes from Lerista edwardsae, assembly GCA_029204185.1. Lineage (NCBI taxonomy): Eukaryota > Metazoa > Chordata > Lepidosauria > Squamata > Scincidae > Lerista > Lerista edwardsae. The sequence goes on from JAJKFI010000021.1 coordinate 10,898,692, forward strand.
AAGTGACAAATGAAATGATTAACTGGATATTTTCAGGCTCTACACAGAAAACGTTCAGAGTATTTTTTGGCTCACCATCAACAACCGCACAGCTTCACTGTATCTCTTCTCATTAAGACAAGAAAGATTTGCTTGTAAATTCTTTACTTGCCAATTTATTTTTCTAGTTCATGCTTAATCCTCATCAACACCCTATCTCCATTAATTTTCCCATCTTTGTCTCTCACATATTTTGCAGTAGGCTTCCCCCCCCAAAAAACTATTATCAACATCTTTTAAAGATACTGCACTGCTCTGCAAATTTGTATCTGAATTATCTATTTTTATGTTATCTTATTATTTCATCCATGTGACAGTTTCAGTACTTTAATCCTATCTTTCTGAAATGTGATTTATTTCCAACATTCAACAGATCAGCCCACCAAATCCACACTTCCCTACAAAAGGAATATCAGGTCACCACTGTACTTGTAGGATTTTGAGTTCAAGCTTTGATTCAGAATTATGATTGTGATTATGATTGTGATTATTATTATAGTACTTCTACACAGCCTTTCTCACCGAACACCCCTGTATTACATATGATTTCCTTTATTATTTTCCAGGTACCCAGATGCAACCCCATTGCTAAGTCACATACTAAATGCAGGCAGTGCTCTAGCCTATACCATAATTTGAAGTATATTAATAATCATTTGCATAGCATTTTCTGGGCGTGTAAAGTGCTTCAATGAGCTACTGTACATTGAAGGAATTCTCACAAAAATCTTGTAAGGCAAGAAAAGAAACAATCCTAAAAATCAGTGTTATTCAAACTTGGTGGGTCGCGACCTGATGTCAGGTGGGTCACGGAAAAGCTGGGAGCAGCCATCTTGGAAACTGCAGACCTTACTCTTGTTAGATTCCTTTTGTGAGTGTTAACCGTTTGAATTTTCAAGAGAGGGTTTTTCTTAAATTTTGTTTTTAGATCGGTGTTTTTAGTTTAGTTCAATAATATTTTGTCCTCATCCTGCTTTCTGTCAGGGATATTTCATGGTTGTTTAATGGCTGCAGTACAAGAATGCCAATCTGCATTGCAGGAGTGTTACAATGTTACAATGTTACAATGTTACAATGGCAGCACTTCCTGCTTGATGTCACTTTCTGCCACAACATCATTTCCAGGTTAATGACATCACTTCCAGTGGGTGCCAACACGAATGCCATTTTAAAAAGTGGGTCCTAGTCTAAAAAGTTTGAATACCACTGCTATACATGTTTACTCAGAAATAGGTTTCATTGAATTCAGCTGCAGCTGGATAGCTGGCTGACAGGGAGTGACTTGCCTAAGGTCTCTTACAGCCCAATCCTATTCTTCTCAGCACCCACAGCTTCAGCAGCACCAAAATGGCTACCACTGGATCTTATCGGTTCCGGGACACTGCAGGAGGTCATCTCGGGGTAAGGGAATGTTTGGTCCCTTACCCCAGGTAGACTGCAGCTGGCCGACAACGAGGGCACAATCTTAAACTGAGTTAGGCCGGCATACGCTAAGCCAACAAAGTTTGGCTAGCACAAGGGCCACCATAAAGTGTGTTTGGACCACTCTCTGAGTCAGAGAGGCCAGCACACAGACGTGAGCCATCCTCCCTGACTCAGAGAGTAGTCCAAACACGCTTTATGGTGTACAAGTTTTATGGCACGCTTTATGTCTACAAGTACAGTAGTCCAAACACGCGCTTGTGCTGGCCAAAATTTGCTGGCTTAGTTTATGCCGGCCTAACTCCAGTTTAGGATTGTGCTCTGAATTTTCTTGGCCCTGTGCCTACTATTGAGCAGATGCAGAGACAAGGAGGCCTGTGTTGAGCTCACTCACCCACTTTCATCCCCTCCCCACCTCCTGCTGCCCCAAAAGGCCTTGCCACTGAGTGGTGGGGAAACTTGCTGCCAGCCACTCGCAATGAGGTCTGCACAGTGCCCAATGCCAGGGCTCCCTTCTCCACAAGCTCCACAGATGTGTTTTACGGCATGTTAGCAATAACCAGCGCTGACAGTATGCACATACTGCTAGCACTATAGAGCTCATGAGCTTGAGCTATCCTTTCCCCCACCACTAGGACAGCTGCACCAAAAATGAGGATGCTGTATCCAGCAGGGGAGACTGAAGCCTTCAAAAGGGAAAAGAGATTTAAATCCCCTTACCATTCTGTAACCCTCCCGCTACATAGTGAGTCTGTTAGACCTGCATCAGCAATTTTGGTGGCACAAGTCTGAGGAAAGAAAGGGGACAGGCTGCTGCTGGAGGGGATAGGGTCTGGTCTAGGCCACTGCTGCCAGATCCACCTCCTATCACAACCTTCCCATTACCATTTCTTCCACCTCTTTGCTCCATTTCATTCCCTCCACAACCTATTTTGCCTCCCTCCCCATCCTAGCCCCACCCCTACTGCTGCCTTACCTGCTCTGGTGGGTGTAGGCATCTGCGACAGCACTCCCAAAACAGCCACACTCCATCGACAGCCATTTTGCGACAGTGGAAGTGTCTTCTGTCGAACTGCTACATAGAACAGCCCAATCCTGCATAGGATTGGACTGCTGTAAGTTTCTGGCAGAGGCAAAATTTAAATGAGGAAAGTCCTGATTCATAGTTCAGTTACTTACAGTGCAATCCTATGCATGTTTACACAAAATTAAGTTTCAATGGTACTTACTCTTTGGTGAGTGTGTATATGATGGCAGCCTTAGTGACAATGCTACACCAACACTCATGAATGAGTGCTGAGCTCATATATTCCTTCCTCCTTACTGGAACCTGAATCAGATCCCAGAATCATTGGTAATGGTTGCAACTGCGTTTCTTGACAGGCCAAAAGTGCCAGCAAGGAAGAACCATCATAATGCTCATAATGGAAAAACAAATCCATGATATTGTACAGTGCCCAGGAAATGTCTTCTAAAAGAGGGCATCAAAAATCACTATGTCCTTGTTAGATTAGCTCATAAGCAAAAAGAAAGGTTATGCTTCCAATAAACTCATAAAAATGTAATGTACCACATTATTTGTGGTACCACATACATTTATCTCTACTAAAGGTAGAGATCACACACAAACATACCTTTTTTCCAAAGGGGAAAAAAACTAAAGAAAACATTTCAGATATTTTCAATCAAAGTGCTAAATCAAGGTAGATTTGAAATGTAAATTGTTTCAGAATTGGGTGACCCGTTAGAAATAAAACCTCATTAATTCTACAATAAGAAAATCAATAACAATTTAGATGGTTAATGCAAACTTCTCTTTAAATATTTTATTGATTTCCATTTTGACGAGGCTTAAAAAAAATCAAAGTATCTTTTTAAAAATGTAGGGCTCTAGCAATGTGAGGAGAAGGTGGGCAGATACAGAAGCGCTCCTGAAATAAGATGTTCTGGATTTTACCTGCCAGATTCTCACATTCTATTCTTATAGACATTTGTCTGAATCAGAAGCTCCGCAAGACTATGATGTATGCTCAGTCCTTCTGTGTGACAAGAATCACATCATAAATCACTTGAGTGACAGAGAATGCTCCAAGCACACAGTGATGATCAACATACATACTATTTCCTAATCCTGAAGTGAACATGGCATGCCTTATTCATATGGACTTTGTGCATTAAACCCAAGATCAGAAATATTGCAAGACTTGCAAGGAAGTCTAACTTATTTCTATGGACCTTGCTTCCATGTAGGTATGGCTAAAATCACACCCTAATTTCCATCTGTTTTATGCTGTAATCCTAATGCGTACTTACTTGTGAGTAAGATCAAGGAACACAATAGGATTTAGAAACACACAGATTTGTGTTGTTAGCATAGTAGGACTGTAATTAACAGAGTGTATCAAAAACGTACCTGCATTTTAACGAGCTCTAATTCACACACTCTTCATTGTAAAAAAATTTGTAATACCCAAACTTCCAAGGGAAGCAACTGAGGAACTATCCACACACACACACTGGTCAACAACGTCAGCAGTGTAGAAAAACCAATGGGAACATTTCCAGCATTTGGTCTAAATTAACCATCTATTAAGCAACTGCTTCAGTGTATGTAGACCATATGAAGTATATGTTTGAATTATAGTGTTACATGTGTGAATTATAGAGTAATAAATATTTGAAATTTGATATGCCCTGCACAGGGGCCCCTCCTTATCTGCAGGTTCAACATCTGCAGATTTGAGCCACCTCAGAGGTCCTCCTGGTCACTTCTGGTTCACACTGGAGACCTCCTATCACAAATGGGAGGTGTTCTGAGGTGCAGAGAGGCTGCATGTGACATTCCTGTGCCTCAGAACACCTCCCAGATGTGACCTACAAACACAAACCAGAAGCAGCTTCCAATCGCATTGGGGATGTGCTCTAAGATACAAGGAGGTCACCGGCAGCCTCTCCACATCTCAGAACACCTCCTGGACATGACCAGACGTTGCTAACAGGAACCAGAAGTGGCTTCTGAGGAGACTGAGAGGACAGCACAACCTCTGGAGGGCCCAGCACAGCCTCCAAGCAGAACCAGCACACACCATGTAGATACTGAGGATCCACTGTGTGTGTGTGTGTGTGTGTGTGTGTGTGTGTGTGTGTGTGTGTGT
>JAJKFI010000021.1:10903317-10923344 GCA_029204185.1 Lerista edwardsae
TGTGTGTGTGTGTGTGTGTGTGTGTGTGTGTGTGTGTGTGTGTGTGTTTTAAAGTGTGCATTTATTCAATTACGTTTCTTTAAAAAGGCTTCTGGCTCAGAATCCCTTTGGATACTGTTTCCCTGACAGGCTTCTTGTTTTTTGCAACTTGCATGCAATTTATGACCCTATACCAGGATATGGTGGTAAAAGGGGGCTGCTACAACATTCTTCCCTCTGTACTTCTATTCCCTTTTCTAACAGTCTTGATTTGTTTGAGAAAATGATGGCCAGCCTGTTTAGTTGTTCTTAACAGAGCTTTGTTGTTCTGCAAGGAGGAAATGGAAGGCCTGGGCACTCTGATAGACCTACCCTGCTCCTCTCTGAGATGCTTGGTATTCTCTCTGTTCCCAGCTCTTTGCATCAAACTAAGCCCCGCTTGCTCCAGCAAGTTGTAGGAGGGTTGAACGTAATTGGATCAAGTAAGGAGAAGGCTTGGTTTCATTCACTTTCATTGTTGCAGAGGTACTGAACAGACAAGTAAGCTTTCCATCTTGCTACATAAAACCCTTAGCCTGAAGTTCTAAATTCAATTTGTAATGTATGTATACATTTCACCATACCTTTCAAATCAAACACTTCTGAAGATTACTCAGAAGCAGCATAGCAAAATGTCAGCCAGCAACGAAAAATATGGGTGAAGCAATCATGTATGTGCTTGAATGCAGGCATTATTTCATCAACCCACATTTCAACCTCCTTCCCAGGAAACATGAAATTCAAACTACACATAGAGCCATATTCTAACCTCTTCCTCTGTGCTGGTGCAACCATGCTAAAAAGGCGCATGCTACATCCAGTGAGGGGTGGTGGTGTAGAGGGACAACGTCACAAATCGGGAGGCTTCAGAGGGAAAGGGGACCTTACCCCCACCCCCTAAGCCTTGCAGTCTGCAATGGGTCTCCTTGGACCTTGCCAGCTTTGTAGCTGGTGCACGCCCGAGGAAAAGAAGGATGGGAAGACTGTGAAAAGAGGGATAGGCTCCAGTGAATGCCACTGCATCCACCCCATTCCACAACCTCCTCATGCCCTATTCATGCAGGGAAGTAAGCTGGGGAAGAGATTTGCACCATCCACATATCCCTTTAAAACATAATTGCTGATCCAATTCTTTCTCATAATCCTCTTTGCCCAAAGGTGAGGAATACTGATTCTGCAATACGAGATGATATACAATAATCACACGGTCTAATCTGGCAGCTGTACAAAATCTGCACAACGCTACCCTTGAAAACTATTAGAATTGAAGCACATATTTGCATTGGCTGATAGTCATTTTGATACAACATGCTCTGTTCTTGCACATTATGTTTTTATAAAGACTGAAGATCTTTTTATAAAGATCACTCTAGCATCTCAAGTCCAATACGGCAGTGGTCTTCAAAGTCTTATTCGTACTTTGAAGACACTGTAAGTGCCTGCGGGAGGGAAGAAGTTGGGGGAAGAACCTGGTGGCTCTGCGGTGATTGTGGCATTTAGGAGCAAATGCCCTTGACCACAAGCATTTAGGAGCAAGTACCCTACCTGTATAGGGTCCTTGGGGGGTACAGAAGGGTTGGGCTGCCATATCTGCGGGCCTCCCTGATGCTAAACATAGCTCTGTAAAAATAAAAATAGCAATGGAGCTATGTTTAGCACCAGGGAGACCCACGGAGGTGGCAGCAGGTCTCCCCAACCCTTCTGTAGCCCCCAAGGACCCCATACAGGTAGGGCACTTGCCCCTAGATGCCCACAGTGCTGTGATTGCTGCAGTACTACTGGCAGTCATTTCTGGGGCAACTCCCCTTGAGGGGAAAAGGCCCCTTTCTTCTTCCTACGGTGGGTCATGACCCACCATTTGAAGAACACTGCAATACGGTATGGCTCATCACCTCTTTCTCATCACGGGATTTCTTGTAAGTCCTCTTACACATTGTTTATGGGGTGGGGTGTAGAACAGGGAGACAGAACAACTATGAGTCAATTGATACAATACTTTAAAAAAAAATCTCTGTGAGCCCACTACATTGGGCAAGTTTGTTTCCATGAGTAAACAGTGTGTGGAGTAAAATACAGGCAGCAGAAATCCCTCATTAAACCTTATTAACATTATGCTGTCTAATCCAGCTCAACTGATTCTGCATTCTGGAATTTCTCAACATGAAAAAAATGTATATTTGCTTTTAACACTGCACCAAATTTCTTGTAAATTCTCAAGAGCTCATAACACGATGTCTACCTCCTTATCATAACACAGTGTTGTGTTCGCCAGCTGGAGGAAAATTCACAATGTGGTTAAGCATGACCAGCATGAAAAGGAGTACACTGTCTGGATTACAAAGAATTTTGGGGATGGAAAACAATGGAGTGAATCAAATAGAAAATATATGTGAATGTAGATGCATTTGAACTGTCACCACTTCACATGGTAAGGATGTGTGTTAAATATAAACTGGTGATGGCTGCAGCAAACACATACAGTGTAGACAACCTGTGTCTGGGATCTGACCCAGGGTCCTGCTTACCCAGGTCATCCAACACAGCCGAGTTCCTGGCTGAATAAAAATAGAAAACATACTACTGTCTAGGTTTTACTAAGCTCACTCAAAGCAAAATCCTATCCCATTTTCCAGTGCACATGCAGAGGTACCAAAAGACCATGAACAGCATCCTGCAGTGGAGGGATAGTCTATGGCGGGAGCAGTGATGCAGGGCCTCCCCAACTTGCCGGGGGACTGGCCACAAGGAGGGCGCACAAGACCCAGCAGGGGCTTGCCCCCATGATTTGACTGCCAGAGGGTCAAAGACGGCAGCAGCAAGACACCCTCACATCTTCCAGCAGCTCCCAGCCTCCTCCACAAGCTTAGGCTGGCTCCCAGTTTGCCCCAGCCAAGGCACAGCTGTCTTTGAGGGTGTGACGAGAAGGTGAAGCAAGGGAAGAGCAGGGTGCTCTTCCCACGGCTGTCTGGCTCCGGTCTCCGCAGTCCTCCCAGGGACCACCACCACCCCACCCAGCTCCTTATGAGCCGTCCAGCGAGGTTCTGGAGCCTGCTCCTTCTGGCCTAGGCATCTTGCTAAGATCTCACGAGATCTTGGCTTGACCCCATTTAAGGCCATGCACAGCTGTGGCTTGTAATGTGCGCTGGCCAACATGCTCACTCATGCCATGGCTGAAGCCAAGTCCCATCGGCAGGCTCCAGAGCACGTTCCACGGCACCCAGGCTGGGGACTCCTTCCTGGGCCAGCTGCTTCTCAGCCCTTGCCAGACCAGCGCCCAGCAAGGCCCTGGCCTGCCAGCAGCCTGCCCATGCCGCTCCACCAAGCTGGGGAGACCCAAGGTTCAGCTTGTCGCAGGGCAGTCTTCTCCTCCGCCGCACCCAGGTGAGTCCCCGTGTCCGCCTTCTCCGCGGGTGAGAAGGTGACATGGGTGACAGGGTTCATTACTATCCAACCTTCCAGCATCAATGCAGTCATGCTAACAGGTCCTGCACTGCGCCCAGCAGTTGGGGGGGGGGGCAGAGTCACAGAGGCCTCTTCAAGGTAAGGCAACAGTTATTCCCTTTACTTGCCTCCCTTAAATTATGGCTGCATCAGTGCTGATGTGGTTAGGATTGTAGTTAGGATTGGGCCCTCAGTTCCTCCCAGGTGATGGTATCCACTATCTGGGGCTCAAAACCACACAGTTCAACAGCAAATGAGTTTGCTTCGAATGAATCTACAGTATTTCTACTTGGAATCTGGACAGGATTCTCATTTGCCTATTATATTCCATTGAAGCAATCCTGCCTCTCTATCATTTCAACTCTAGTAAGAATATGCAGTTTAACCTTTTTCAAAATAGCTAAATTTTTCAAGACTATTTTAGAAAGACAGCAGTCAAAACCTGCCCACACGTAACTGAGAGAACCAAAACATTGTGGAAAGGAGACAGGCCAGATTTGGGAGTTAGAGACAAACAAAGGCAAAACTACAAAGAGGCAGAACATACCAGAATGCAATGGCAGTCCTACTTATATTTGTGGGGGAGGAAGTACCCCCAGGCGCCGCGCCGGTAGAGGGGAGGGGGGCAGCGCAGATGTGAACAGCACTGCTGGTAGTGAACTGTGTTTGGCACTCCTACCCGCCCCTACATCTGTATTGCTCCAAAATGGAGCATTTGTGGATGCTAGGGGCATTGTGGGGGTAGTGCAGGGGACAAGGAGGCAGCACAGGGGGCAGAGATTTGTGGACCTGGCCCCAGTGTGGAGAATCGGCCAGGTCTGCAACTGCCAGAATGAAGTAAGGCAATACACATATGGACAAGTTCTCATATTCAAAAAACTAAATTAATGGCAAAATCAAAATTAACATAGGATTTAAATACAAAGGAAACAACATGAAACAACGCAAACTAAAAAATTTAAGAACCATCGGACAGTGTTCAAACATCACTTTTCAACTCACTCAACTAAAATTTGACATGAGATTTCAAAAATAAAATCAACCACTATAAGGAGTTAAAGAAATCTTCAGAGCATTTCTTGAAAATCTACACATCTAGAGTAAGAGAAAAACCCTGTCACTTCGGGTTACTTATTCCTTGAGTTGTGATTGTAAATGTACTTGCAGCACTTAAGCCACTCTGAGAAATAATTTGGTTTCAAAACGGGCTCATTGTGTGATTATTTAATGCAAATTATATGTAATGACTAAAAATAACAGACAGCCATAAGTTCTGCCAAATTCCCAACACTGATCAACATCACTATTCCTCCTGACTCATTGCAATTTTTTCCTCCATCGTCCCCTGAAAGCCTTCCCCTGAAAACTAATCTTTACAGTTAGATACAGCCTGAATCTAACCTTTACAGCCTTCCACAACCCACTACTTTTCTCAGTCTTAGGGTGCAATCCTAACCAACTTGCCAGCACTGACATAGCTGTGCAAATGGGGCATGTGCTGCATCCTGCAGTTGCCTCATCATGGAGGCCTCATCAAGGGAATGTTAGTTCCCTTACCCCGGTGCTGGAAAGTTGGTTAGGATTGCACCCTTAGTCTCTCCCTGCCATTCAGTCTCTAGAAAGCGCTCCACTCCTTCTACTCCCAGCCTGCTTTGCCCTGCTTTGCCCTCTGTAAGCCTTGGCCAGGCATGGCAGCCCTGCAAGCAGAAGGTGAGGCTGTGCCAATCAGATGGCCAATGACATAATCAGCCATCGTAGGCTCTCAGCTGTTGACTAAAGGCCCAATCCTATCCAACTTTCCAGCTTTGATGCAATCAATGCAGCTCTGAAGTACAGGAACAAACATTCCCTTACCTTGAGGAAGACTCTGTTACTGCCTCCCCAACGCAGGATGTAGCACTTCCCCCATTGACACAGCTATATCAGTGATGGACAGTTGGTTAGGATTGCACCATAAGTCAGCTGTCAGGGTTCCTTCCAGCTCTTCAAAAGCCCCCTCCCCTCACAGCAGGAGAAAGGTTGGAAAGAAAAGGCATGATAGAGGGAAGGAATGGAAGCAGCGCAGAGGAAGAGTTAGATACAAGAAAATGGAAGAAGTCAAGCGAAGGAATGAGACAAGAGAAGGTACAAAAGTCCAGGTACAAAGGCAGAGAAGTGAAAAGAAAGGATGGGTGAGGAAGACTTGCTAGAGATCAGGAAAGGGAGAAGGGACAAGGCCCTTCTTCTGGCAAGGAGATGTTGCAGTCAGTCCCCATGGCTCATACCTACATTGCCAAACATACATAGGCCTAAACTAATGGCCTTAGCAGAATGGTGCTTCTTTTAGTTTTTAAACCAAAGTCAATCAGTGAACGCAATGGCCTGATTCAGATTACCATCTAAACCAGAAATGTAAACTTGTTTCATACAATGAGCTGAATAATATTCATGGTGCCTCCTGGAGGCCGGGAGCAAGAAGAGATATCATTAAGCATTTGATGACCAGAAACAAGCCTGGTTTTCCTCATGTAGGAAGTCATTAGCTGCAAATGAAAATACTCAAATCTTGATAGTACAGATATGTTCAAGAAATGAGTTTATGGAACCAAGAGAGCAGTGGTCCAAAAAAGTTTGGGATCAACTGATCTAAATGGTCCAAAGTACCAGTCTTAAAAATTTTATATATGTGTGTATACATACATATACATATACATATTATATATAAAGAACAGGCACATACATTCATCGTATAGCATTTCATGGCCTCCATCACAAAGACCAGTCAAGACAGAAGTCTACATTTTAGAGGAACAATTTGGATTACTGGAATTCCCTCACTGCTATATAGGTTATCTCCTTGAAAATGTAGACAGATGTTAAAACCATGTCTAGTGTATTTTGTAGCCATTATTCAGCTTCCAGGCATTTTGTGGATTTGCGAGACAGAAATTAATTCTAAATACAATTTCTCTTTTCTCTACTGAAATGTATTTGCATTGCCAGGTGGAAGGATTATTCAAAGTTCAACATTAATGTAAGCTAAACTGACTTTTTCAATATATATTGTTTGCAACCCATGTACTTTAATTAGAAGTTGTGAAGGCATCATTAATCTGGGTTCACCATTATGAACATCTTGAATAAACCAAGAAACATTAATGAGTCAGCTGTCAAACAGGGTTTGACACCTTCCTAGTTCTGGTTCATATCCTAAGAAAGGACGATTGGTTTTCAGTGAAATAAAGGAGATAATAATACCCAGGAAGTCCCTGACTTATAGTTGTTCAACTTATGAACATCTAAACCAGGGGTCCTCAAACCTTTTAAACAGGGGGCCAGTTCATTGTCCCTCAGACTGTTGGGGGGCCGGACTATTGTTTGAAAAAAATATGAACAAATTCCTATGCACACTGCACATATCTCATTTCTAGTACAAAAAAAAAAAAGAACCGCTATGGAGTCTACTTTCTGGGCCACACCACTGTGCCTCCTTCATAGCTGCCCACAAGTTCTCACCATGAACAGCAGCAGTGGGACCACAGGCATCATTTCACCCTGCTCCACCACTAGCTTGTCCAAACTGCCCCAGAAGTTTTTAAAAATACAGAGATCAATGGTAGGGGAACAAAACTGGGGAGAGGGCAACAGTGGAGCAAACCATGGGGAGAAGACAACACTTGGGGAAGGGCAGAGAAGAGGGGGAGAAGAGAAGGCACTCACTGGAAGAGGGAAGCCAGCAAAGAAGGTGTGCGGGGCGAGGGAGGGGGTGGGAGGGCGACGGGGCTTCCACCAGGGGAGGGAGGCTCTCCACGTAGCAGGGTGGGGGAAGTGTGTCAGCCACCAGCTGGGAGAGATGGGGGGAACAGGACAGCTGACGGGGGAAGGGGCAGGAGCGAGCAAGGCCTTAGAAAACAGGCACTCGCCGGAGGAAGGAAGCCAGCAAAGGAGGTGTGCGAGATTGCGGAGGGGTGGAAGGGCGAGGGGGCTTCCACAGGGGGTTCTGGGCCCTGGAGGCTCTCCGCATAACAGGGCTGGGGAAGCGTGTCGGCCGGCTGTAGTAAGTGCCTGCGGCCGATACACTTCCCCCGCCCTCTACGCAGAGACGACCCAGCGACTCCTGCAGTTACGGCGGCAGCTGCTCCATCCCCCAGCTCCCGGTGCCACCGCCACCACCAGCGCCGCTGCCTCATGGCCAAAGAGGACACTGCATTATTGCGGAAGCAGAGAAGCAAAGAGGTCGCGAGCCACACATGCACATCACGACTAACCACTTGGCCGCGTGGGAAGGAAGGGGAGCGTTTCAAGTGGCTGGCTCCGCCCCTGCCATTGGATAAGGGAGGAGGAGGAGGAGGGCTGCTGGGGTGCTGAATTGTGGTGGGAAAGAAAGTGGGCTGGCTCTTCTTGCTCTCTCGCCGTGACTGGGGCACTTCCTGTGGCGGATTCTGCTCTCTGTGGCAGAGCATAAAGCATGCTTCCTTTTTCCCCACGATTCCCCCCCCCCAGAGTCTAGGGCCTCATGCGGGCCGGGTAAATGACCTTGGGGGCCGGATCTGGCCCGCGGGCCATAGTTTGAGGACCCCTGATCTAAACAAACAGACTTGGTTGAGGTTTTTATGATGGTACAACTGTGAAGACACTAGCAAAACAAACAATGGAAACTGCTCAGAGACAAGGGGAGCAGCTCAATTACTCTGGGGAGAAACAGCTCAATAACATTAGATTGCATTGAAAATCTGGGAATTCCTGGAGGCAAAAGAGAGGGAAAGGATGAAGGAAGCAGTCAGCATGGTCAAGGCTGATCAGGCACAGGGATAGCTGAGATTTTGCAAGGCTCAGGGGACCATTAATGTGGAAAGAAAAAAAAGTGAGCCAGAATGCACACAACTCAAACAACCAAATAACAAAACATCTCCACCTTTTAACAAAACCAAGTAAGAAAGCAGGGAGTAGAGAGTTAAAGTTTAGTTTGCTCAGGCCTCCTATAGATGCCATCTACACTCTTTAAAAAGCAAACAGAATCTTACAGTCAAAGGCCCAATCCTATATAACTATACAATCCTATACAAATGAACTATGGTTTGTTGGTCCATGAACAAGCTCTGTGTCTCTCCCCCACCTCCTGATCCCTGATCCCTTTATGCACTTGGCTGCATTGAACGTTCCATGGTTTGTTAAGCCACAGTTTGCCATGATATTCAAATTAGAAAACTGGCTTAAATATTTCAGTCAAATTCATCAGAGTAATAGGAAATACCAGTTTATCAAACCAGGAACCTTTGAATTCAGTTAGTGTTAGGGAAGAGGAGGGGGCACAATGCACAGTTTGAACCCAATCCAACAAATCCATGTTTGAAACATTTGGACCAGACTACTAGGTAGTTTAAGCTCCCCCCATCCCCCGCATGCACATATGTGGACAGTATCATCTAGTCCAGTAGTATTCAAACATTTTTAGACTGAGACCCACTCTTTTGAATGGCACCCATGTCGGGATCCACCAGAAGTGATGTCATTAACCTGCAAGTGATGTTGTGGCAGGAAGTGACATCATCAAACATGAAGTGCTGTCATTGTAACATAATAAAATGACACTACCAAAATGCAAATTGTCATTCTTGGACTGTAGCAATTATACAACCATGAAACATCCCTGACAGAAGGCAAGATTAGGACTAAATATGATGTAAAAGCACTGAACTAAAAACAAAATTTAAAAAAAAAACCTCACTTGAAAATTCAAACTGTTAACACTCAAAAAAGGAATCTAACAAGAGTAAGGTCTACAGTTTCCAAGATGGCTGCTCCCAGTTTTCCACGACCCACCTGACACCAGGTCATGACCCACCAAGTGGGTCCCAACCCAGAGTTTGAATAACACTGATCTAGCCTCTAAAGTTGTTTTAAGAATCTCTGAAATAAAGTACAGGCATGTCCTAGTATCCGCTGAAGTTCCGTTCCAGACACACCCGTGGATACCTGAAACCGTGGATTCTGGTAACGCCTTTTTAAAGATAGGGGATCATCAGTGGTTTTGCTGGAAGAAGATTTTTTTTTTCAAAAGGGATTTGTTTAATGTTCCCCCATCTTTTTAACAGGGCTCCCAGTGTCCATGGTATCCATGGATGATTGAAACAGTGGATACCGGAACATGCCTGTATGTCAAACACTTTGGATGATGCCAACTCTATGCTGTTTTAGATCTATTTCTGCTCCCACTCAGCAAATACCAGAATGGTTCAACTCAATAGACAATAGCTGCAAATATCAGATATGCTGAATCAGTGTACTCAAAACCCACAGACCATATGGGAATCACACCAACTGGGAGCCATCTGTAGCCCAGAGACATTGCTGGGCTATATTTAGCCAAGCAGTATCAGATAAGTAACTTTAAAAAATGGCTCAATATTTTATCTGTTAATATTAGTTTAAAATCTAGATGTGATTATTATGTAATATACAAAAGTGCAGAGATTTCTGGAGCATCTGGTTCATAATGGAATTATACCTACATCACAATTTTTGATTTAATTGTAACTTATAAACAAGGACTATCTGACATCTCTCCAAACCTGAATAATATTATTAAAGAATTTAGTGAAAGAGTAAAAAATGAGTAAAAAAAGGTTAGTACTCTCCCAGAATTAACCCAAATATAATGGTGGTGGGGTTTTTTTCCCTTAAATTTATAAGTGGAATGAATTTGTACAAGACAAGGGCCTCTGTCACAATAATCACAAATATAACAAATGAAGAAAGTACTAAAAGTGTATCAAGACTAAATGTATATCCATATTTTAAAAGTGGGGCAAGTGGGACAGACTTGGAAATTTTCAGATGACTAATCAGTGATAATAAGTACACTACGGAACCAATGAAAACCAGAAAGTTTGATTTTACCATTAAAACATGTCGAGGTATTATATATTTTGTTAAGATAAACTCAGAAGCCAGTATGAAGAACTTCTGTCATACAGGGTAAAGAGTATAACTGCAAATACAAAAAGGGCCAGGGAGCAATAATGCCTTAAAATGCCATTTTTATTATTACTTGTTAAAAAAATCTGCCTTGTGCTTCCAATAATCCTGAATTACTCTCTCACATGATATTTTTGTTTCACATTACTCAAAAGAAGATAATATCTTGAGTATCATCCATGCCAGAGTCTGCCATGCATAAGTCTCTGGCTACCCTCTGGTTCGTTATCAAAGTCCAGTAGTGTTGTTTTTTGCCTTATACCTGAAGCAAATACTGTACTCCAGTGTGCTGACTCTGCATGTGTAGCCCTAAATAGCCCAGTGTGACTCTAGTAGAACACTCTCCATCTCTTACATCAAAACGACAGGAAGGCTGCCTCAGGCTGTCTTCTGTGGCTGGCCTGTGCAAAGTTACTCTGTGACTCTGTGCCCTGACAAGTCACAGGATGCTTTTCATTTCAGTAAACGCACGCAGAGCCAAGCAATAATCCATGACAGGCTGGTCTAATCACAGCCCAAAGGTGACAGATACTTCAGACTCCAACTCAGCCCAGTTTCCCTGACTCAGGGCATATATGGCAACAGGAAAATGCAAGCTGGGGTGCCTTCAACAGTAGCTGGAGCATATACTTGTATAAACAACAGCTCAGCTGTATTGTAAAGTACATAGGCACATGCAAGGAGAGGGAAGAGGTAGCAATCAAATATTATGAACAGGGAACACAAGTGGAGGAGACATGTTTGACAAAACATGTATACAGAAACCCATGAAGAAAAACCCATATGAGAGTGGAAAAGCAGTGAAAGCAGGAAAAGACAGATTGTGGGGTCAATAAGGTCCACACAAGCTCATGGAGGCAAATTCAGTATGTGTGGAGAAGAACACACGTTGAAATAGTTAAAATAAGATCATGAAAGCTTGAGGGAGAGTTGTGTACATGGCAGAAAGAGAAGCATATAGAAAGGCTGCCCGATTCATTTATGAATCGATTTCTTCTGTGTCTTTCATAAAGACACAGGGGAATTTTGTCAGAGGAATCGAGGGAGAATATTGGCACGTGCAGCTTCTCCCATCAGAACATACTGTGACTGCAGGCAGAAACTGTACAGAAAAACAGTCCCAGCTTGGAGGAGCAAAAGTCTCATCCTGACAAGGGGTGAACGAGCGCAACAAGAGCAAAACCAGAAGGGAGGTGAGTGTAAAAGAAAGGGGGGGGGGGGAGGACATGTGCGCGTGCCGTGAAGTGGACCACCCAGAGCAGATGCAACCAGTGGAGTCGCGAGGCGACGCTGCGCGCGAGCACTCCCGTCCCCCACATCGCCGGCTCCCAACGGCTAACGGTTCAATTAAGGCGCAGCTGAAAGTTTACTTGGTGAGCCCCGCGCCCGCTTGCGTGGAGGGGTGACGCGCGCTCCCCCAGAGAGGAGCTGGGCGCCCCCGGCTCGCTCCAAGCAGAGCCCTCCCCTCGCGCAAGGCTGGAAGCGCCTTACCTCAAAGAGGGGCCCGATCTTGTTCTTCTCCAGGTAGGTTTGAATTCTGTTTTGCTGGTGAGACGCCATCAGGGGGGCTCTGAGGCGACCGGCTGGCTTCAGCGTTGCCCGAGGTGCGTTTTCCGAGCTCTCAGCAAAACGGCGGAGGGGGCTGGAGAGACGGGAATGGAAGAAGAACTGGCGGTGCGAAGACTGAGGGATGCAAAATCCCGAGGTCCGATGAACGGTGTTAACTGTTCCCGGGAGCCGGTCCACGCACTAGAGCCGAGCCCGGGCTGCGAGGCGGGAACACGCTGGAGTGCCGCTCTCCATGGAGGCTGGAACGGGAGTGCTGGGGTTGGGCGAGATCCTGGTGCATGGGGGAGGAGGAAGAGGCGGCGGCGCTGGGTGGTTGTGTGTCTGTTGCTCCTTGGTGACGGGGGTAGAGAGCGCGCGAGAGAGACCCGGTTCTGGCTGAATAGAAGCCGCCTCGCCGAGCTCCCTCCCTAGCGACAGCGCCTCTCGCAAAGCCAATGGCAAAAGCGCTGCTCTTCCGCCCCGCGGCCAGACGGTGGCGCTGTTTCCCTCACAAGCGCCCGTGGTTACTTCTTCGCCTTGGCATATCTCGCTCGCCGCCTGTAAAATGAATGGAAATAAAAAACCTTTTAACGAGCTCTCTCTCTCTCTCTCTCTCTCTCTCTCTCTCTCTCTGTGTGTGTGTGTGTGTTACTACCGGGTATTAACAACATCGACAGTTCTGAAAATGCCTTCGGACGCCGGAAACACCAAGGCCACACGCGCTGCCTCCGTTCAAAGAAATCTCAGATTCAGGGCGCAATCCTAACCAGTACCAAAGTAAGGGCAATGTAGCACCCAGGTATGGAAATAAACATTCCCTTTTCTTGACACCTCTGTGACTACTACTCCACTGCAGGATGCAACACATGCCCCATTGGCACAGCTATGTCAATGCTGGAAAGTTGGTTAGGACTGCACCTTCAGTCTCCAGCTCTTTGGCTGTTGCCAACAACAAGGAAACGCGACAACTGCCGAGGCCAGAACGATTTGACTCATCCATTCAATCAGTCAACAGTATTTGATTCAAAGGATGTTCTTCCTCCCCTATGCTTCGAAGGTTTTCCAAGAGGCAAAAGGGTATAAAAATTGTAAGAACTGAAGTTATTCAATCTGTGCAGTATATAGTAAGTCTCTGGAGATATATTTCCTCCTTGTTTGATTATTTATCTGGTCTTTAAACCAAGAGATCCAACTTTGTTGGAGGAGTCAGCTAGAACTTTATTGTAATGCTCCCTCAAGCTAATCAATTTCCTTTGCATTCAACATTTTTCCTGTTTCCAGTGCATTTATTTAAATTGTCCATACGGCTTACACCAGCTCAAGCTGGCTCACAAAAAAACAATAAAATTAAAATAATCAGTAACATAAAACAGTAAATTCATAACAAAAAAAAGTGAATAAGTAGAAAACAAAATTTTCCCCAGAATCAGCCGAACCAGTGGCATTCCCAGTCGCAGACCTACCATTGTGAATGGGGGCATGGGCCCCTAGGCAAGGAGCTCCTGGGTCAGGCGAAAGGAAGTGAAGAATTGCCTTACCTCTCAAAGAGGCATGTGGTTTTGGCCCACCCACCTTCCCTTGCCTCCATATGGCTCCGAAATGGAGGCTGGTATTGTTGGGAAGGCATGTCAATGGGCGGGCAGGGAGATGACCCTAGGGGTGCAGAGTGCCAACCTGGCCCCTGGGCAGAGTGTGGGCTGGGCACAGGACTGGGCATTCCTAGAGAGGAAGGCAACTAGGTTTTTCAGGCTCCTGAACTCTTGCGTAAAGCAGCCCCTCCCCTTGCCTTCAAAGCCATTTGCAGCTGTGAAGGATGCCTCTGCTTTGCTTTCACAGCCATGAATGACTGAGGGGGAGCATCTGCTTTACAAAGGCATTCAGGAGCCTGAAAAACTTAGTGTTTTGCCCCCCTTCTAGGAACACCACTGGTCCGATGCCCTCTGGAATCAGAACATCTTGCACCTTTTCCAAAAGGGGAGATTCTTTTCATGGGTATTGGCGAGCTGGGGGCCACAGCAGTAAAGGCCCTTCTCCTGGCTACTGATGGTCTTTCATTTATTATTTAATCCATTTATACCCTGTTTTTCTCTCACACTTGGATACCCAAGGCAAGTAACTACATATATAAATATGCAATTATAAAAATAAACTTTAAAACAACTTTGAAGGCATTTAAAACAATAAAGCCATCAAAACCAGCAAAAATCACCAGCAATGAAATAACAAAAAGTGGCAATAAAAGCCTTTTTAAGACAGAAAAAAGTCCTAATTACACAGGCCTGCAAAACTGAGGATCAGAAAAAATGTTGTTTTAATTTATGGTTTTATATGAATTTGGGCCTATGCCATGGCTTCCTCATGAGGAAGCAGCTTGAACTATTCACTAATGTGTAGGGTTACCAAATACAAACTAGGACCAAGTGCCTATTCCTTGACATGCTGAATGACTGTGCCTTAGAGCAGCTAGTCATGGAGCCCACCAGAGGACAGGTGACTCTGGATTTAATATTGTGAGGTACTCAGGACCTAGTTAGGGATGTAAATGTTACTGAGCCATTGGGGAACAGTGACCATGCTGTGATTGGTTTTGCCATGCATGTCCAGGACAGAGTGCAGAGCAAATCTGACACAAGAACCCTTGACTTTTGAAGGGCAGACTTCGCTCAGATGAGGAAGCTAGTTAGAAAGAAGTTGAAAGGGAAGGTAAAAAGAGTCCAGTCTCTCCAGGCTGCGTGGAGGCTGTTTAAAATAACAGTAGTAGAGGCCCAGTGGATGTTTATACCGCAAAGAAAGAAGGGCTCGACAAGGTCCAGGAGGGTGCCTGTATGGCTGACGAATAATGTTAGAGAAGCTGTAAAGAGCAAGGAAGCTTCTTTCCGAAAATGGAAGTCTTGCCCCAGTGAGGAGAATAAAAAACAACATAAGCTCTGGCAAAAGACAAGTAAGAAGGTGATACGGGAGGCCAAGAAAGCGTTTGAGGAACGCATGGCTAGCAACATAAAGGGGAATAATAAAAGCTTCTTCAAATATATTAGAAGCAGGAAACCTGCCAGAGAAGCAGTTGGCCCGCTGGATGGTGAGGGAGGGAAAGAGGCGATAAAAGGGGACTTGGAGATTGCAGAGAAATTAAATGAATTCTTTGCGTCCGCCTTCACAGCAGAAGAACTTGGGCAGATACCACAGCCTGAACAGCCCTTCCTAACTAAGGAATTAAATCAGATAATGGTAAATAGAGAAGATGTTTTAGATCAAATTGATAAATTACATATAAATAAGTCACCAGGCCCAGATGGTATACACCCAAGAGTTATTAAGGAACTAAAGAACGAAGTTGCTGACCTCTTAACTAGAGTATGCAACTTGTCCCTTCAAACGGCCACGGTGCCAGAGGATTGGAGGATAGCCAATGTCACACCAATCTTTAAAAAAGGGAAAAGGGGGGACCCTGGAAACTACAGGCCAGTCAGCCTAACGTCTGTTCTGGGTAAGATGGTGGAAAGCCTCATGAAAGATAAAATCCTAAAACACGTAGAGGAACAAGTACTGCTGAAGGAAAGTCAGCATGGCTTCTGTAAGGGTAAGTCTTGCCTCACAAACCTTTTGGAATTCTTTGAAAAGGTCAACAGGCACGTGGATGTGGGTGAACCTGTGGATATCATATACCTGGATTTTCAGAAGGCGTTTGACACGGTCCCCCACCAAAGGCTGCTGAAGAAACTTCACAGTCAGGGAATAAGAGGGCAGGTCCTCTTATGGATTCAGAATTGGTTGAGGGCCAGGAAACAGAGAGTGGGGGTCAATGGGCAATTTTCACAATGGAGAGAGGTGAAAAGCGGAGTGCCCCAGGGATCTGTCTCGGGGCCCGTGCTTTTCAACTTGTTCATAAATGACCTGGAGACAGGGATAAGCAGCGAGGTGGCCAAGTTTGCAGATGACACAAAACTTTTCCGGGTGGTGAAAACCAGAAAGGATTGTGAAGAGCTCCAGAAGGATCTCTCCAAGTTGTGGGAATGGGCAGCCAAATGGCAGATGCGTTTCAACATAGACAAGTTAAGTGTAAAGTGATGCACATTGGGGCAAAAAACCAAAACTTCACCTATTATATAGGCTAATGGGTTCTGAGCTGTCTGTGACAGCTCAGGAGAGGGATCTTGGGGTGCTGGTGGCAGCAATTAAGAAGGCCAATTCCATGCTTGGGGTCATTAGAAAAGGGGTTGAGAATAAAACAGCCAATATTATCATGCCATTGTACAAATCGATGGCAAGGCCGCACCTGGAATATTGTGTCCAGTTCTGGTCGCCGCACCTCAAAAAGGACATAGTGGAGCTGGAAAAGGTGCAGAAGAGAGCAACGAAAATGATTACGGGGCTGGGGCACCTCCCTTATGAAGAAAGACTGCAGCATTTGGGGCTCTTCAGTCTAGAAAAAAAGGTGCCTGAGGGGGGACATGATTGAGATATACAAAATAATGCACAGAAGGGATAGAGTCAATAGAGGAATGTTCTTTTCCCTCTCTCAAAACACCAGAACCAGGGGGCATCCGCTAAAACTGAAGGTTGGGAGAGTTAAAACAGATAAAAGGAAGTACTTTTTTACCCAACGGGTAGTTAATCTGTGGAACTCTTTGCCACAGGAGGTGGTGATGGCATCTGGTCTAGATGACTTTAAGAGGGAATTGGATGGATTTCTGGAAGAAAAGTCCATCGTGGGCTATAGGCAATGATGGGTTGTAACCAGACATGTCATGTAGCGGGTACGCGGGGGTACGCGAGTACCCGTTCCTAGGATTAGGGCTGGCCCCGCCCATTCGCCCACCCACTCGTCGACTCCTTTGGCGCTCCACTCTGCCCCCTGCAACGTTTGAATTGTTTGAGTTGCCTGCACGTTCTCAGAGCCAGGCAGGCAGGCAGGCAGCGGAGCGAGCGAGACGGACGGCAGCAGCAGCGTGAGCAGGTAGGCTGCCTGGGGCTCCCTCCTGAGGAGGCATGGTGGTCCCTGGGGGGGGAATCGGTAGCCCACACGGCAGCCCCGGAGAAGGCCCAGGACTCCTGGGCCTTCTCCCGGGCCGCCGCGCAGCCTACCGAGGAGGTGCGGTGGTTCCTGAGGGCGGTTCCTGGGTTCTGGCTATGACCTCACTTCCGGTGGGCGGGCCCTGACACAAGTGCTAATCAAAAGTGAGTACCTGTTGCTAAATCATTTATATGCCATTACTGGTGTAACCTCCTTACGTTAGAAGTAGGCTACTTCAGAGTACTGGGTGCAAGGGAGTGGCAACACGATCCAAGCATCTTGTTGTCTCATGCCTCCCTGGGGCACCTGGTGGGGCCGCTGTGAGATACAGGAAGCTGGAATAGATGGGCCTTTGGCCTGATCCAGCAGGGCTCTTATTATGTTCTTATGTTCTATACCTTTAACCCTTGTATAGAAGAGGGAATTAGGGCAGGTGCAGCTAATCATGGAAAGGTCTCAAAAGCTGCACCTGCCCAAATTTCCTCTTCTATACAAAGGTTAAAGGTATAGGCACTCTGTCCCAGTTTGTATCTGATAACCCTACTAATGAGGCTATGCCATATCTTTGAGATTAGATGTGATAGGGCAAATCTGATGCAATTTGTTACAAATACACCCAGGAATAGGTCCTTTAAGACAGCAAAATGTGCGTTGCCCTATGTTGTCAATACAGCCAAGATTACAGCTTGCTGTAAGCTATTCTCTTCGGATGGAGAAGGACTCCTGCTTCCAAAATGGGAGAGGGCAGTTAGTCTAGTCCCTGTTCGTTAAGTTTCTTAGGAATTTTGAGGTGAGCGAGTGTTCTCTTCAGATCCTGTTAGGTCATGTTTAAAGGAAGGGTAAAATTTTAGGGAGATATCTGGCAACCTGAGCATAAGATGGCAATCCTATACCCACATTCCTGGGAGTAAACCCCATTGGACATAATGGGACTTATTTCTGAGTAGATCAGGGTCTGTATTAAGTAGTACCTGCAGAGTTTGTTGGCTCAGTTTCGGTTACTACACTGTTAGTAGTTTTTCCTCTTTCCTTTTGCCCTGTAGGAAAATTGGTACATCAACACGTTCTTTTTCTTTAAAATTAACATTCAGGATGCAATCCTAGACACACTTATGTGAAGTAAATGCCATTCAACTCAATGGGGCTTACTTCTGCATAGGATTGCACTGTAAGTCAAACAAATACAGTCAGCCTTCATTATCTGCTAGGGTTCCTGGAAATCCTTGTGAATAACTATGTCCTTTTTGAGATGTGGTGACCGGAACAGTACACAGTACTCCAGGTATCCCACAGCATAATCCTAAGCATAATTGGAAGTAAATCTTTGGCAAGTGTGATATAGTTGAGTAAATATATTCTGGATATTTTATTTTTGACATAACATAGTTTATAAGAAACCTATATAAATGTTGTTAATAAAATCTTATTTCAAGTATGGTTCTAAGTCCAAAATGTATATCAGTTGTTAATCTTTTAACAGCACCATCCTATGCATGTATACTCAAAGGTAAGTCCCATCGTATCCATTATATTTACTCCCAGGAAAATGTGTACAGAATTGCAGTGTAAATGTACTTCATTTAGCACAATGAAGTGCTAAAGCAAAAACCAAGCAAAAACCAGGCTTATATTGAGAAAAGGTCAGGCACTTTTTGATTAGGGTTGTTTATGATAGTTTAAATCTGTGGTACCCAAACTATGAGCTGTGGCTCCCTTGGGAGCCACAGAATCTTCAACCCAAAAAAACCCTATACAATCCAATTTATAGGATTGTAGCCCTAATGGGCATCTGAAGCCAATGGGCCCAGTAGGTCAAGGGAGCTGCCAATCCAAAATGTTTGGGAACCACTGGTTTCAATGAACATTTTTGTTTTCAGAATATCGTTCACTTATTTTTGGATATATTTCTTTCTTCCAGCAAAATGAATTATATCTATTTCCTTGTGTATCTGGAATAGATCTGTCTTTTCCTGAAAGAAATTACTGATCTTTTGCAACTCCTGTAAAAAATAATTTTGATAGCGTCTTTCACATCACAATGGAATTTGAACCACTTCATTGAACTTTAAGTAATGCAGGTATGGCAGTTCTTGACCTAGGAAATTTTTATCTAGTTTCTCATTTATTATTCTTTTAGTCTGGGTCAGATAATCTGTCTGAAAACAAATTAAATTCACTGTGTTCTTTTTACAGTGTTTCTCAATTTGCCCTTTCTTTATCTTAAAGGCAACTGTTCCCATATATATATTCCTGAATTATTCCAAGATATGGGTTTGTTCAAAGTAGAAACAAGAGTGATACATTAAGTCACCTTAGTCACCATTCACCAACAATCTTTTTTCTATTTGTTGAAGTTAATGTCATCATGGAAGATTACCCCACTTTGGGTCAATATCTTTTTTCTTTTTTCTTTTTTTTTTAAGAATGGTATATTTTCATTCAGGAGAACACAGATCTGAAAATATTGAACTCCTAAAGCATAACTAAAATAACTTGACTCCTGGCACTAATTCACATCTAGCCTATGGAATATTTTCAGATATGAAGCAAAAAATCAGCCTGGGGGTGGTGCAACGAGTTACAATAGTCCAATCTTTTGGACTAAGGCTGCTGAAAGGTCTATCAAGACCAGCAGGGATGTATTTCTCTTATCTAACCCATGGTGCTGGTCATCCTTCCATGATGGGTCCATGATTATCAATCAATAACATGGCATATACATAATTGATTGCATTAGAACTGTTTAGTTGTGGGGAGAGGGAGTATCTTGGCTTCTGACCTATTTAGCAGATGCAAATAATAGCTTGGAAGAGATTAGGAAAGAGTATATGCCTTTCCTGAGACTTCCTCTTAGGGCCCAATACTGTGCCTGTCTACTCAGAAGTCAGTCCCATTATGGTCAATGTAGCTTACTCCCAGGAAAGTCTAGATATGTCAGAGAAGAACGTAGCCTTCTCTGGCCTCTCTGTCACTTAGTAGTGCAGTATATAAATTTCTCCAATTTGGTTTCAATTCTGGGCTGAGTAAACCTGATCTAGTGTTAGTCCTGTCT
>JAJKFI010000021.1:10923354-10962952 GCA_029204185.1 Lerista edwardsae
GAGAGAGAGAGAGAGAGAGAGAGAGAGAGAGATGATGGTGAAACAAACTTAAAACTGGACAAAATTCAAACAGAAGGAACAGACAAAAAAGGCAGTTTGACATAAACAATAATGATCAAAATAAATAAAACAAAATTGTTTTCATGAGGGAAACTGGGCAAGCTAGCCAATGGAAGCAGTTTCACAGCCCAGTTACTAAAAGACCTTGCATTACACCCCAAATGGCTGAACTTCTGTAGCCAGTAGAGCATGGAGCAGAACCTCTGATAACGGACTCAGTATGGTGATGATAGAACAGATTCATGTGGATAGATGGTGACCAGGTTCCAAGTCAGGTATAGCTTAATTTATATTCTTATGTATATATTGCATTGAAGCATGAAACCCACTTTAGATGTATGGGGGGACACTGACAGTGCAATCCAAACGTGTTAAACATGCATTTGCACCATTTGCAGAAGAGAGTGACCTGTGCATGGATGTTCACTGGCCTTGTGGAGCCAGTGCCTTGCAGGGCCAGCAAATGGAATCCAGGCAGGCGGTGAGAGATGGAACAGGTAGGGTAAGAGCAAGGGGCAAGTTGCACTGAATGGGGCAAAGGGAAAGTGGAGTGCGGGCGGGCTGGCCTGGGGCGGAGGTTGGAGGCAAGATCTGGCCCAAAGGCCAGATCTTAACCTCTGTTTCAGGACTGGGCTGTCCCAATTCAGTTGTTCGGACTTGCACTGCCAATTTCATCAGTGTGATACCGAGTAGCCCCATTCGGGCTGCTGCACACTACACAGGGGAAAGGGAATATCCTGGGCTGAATATGGAGCAGGCATGTTAGCTTGCCTATTCCAGCCCAGAGTTTGGATTGTGCTCTGAGCTGAATTTTTGACTATTTGTGCTAAATTGTGAAATAGGTAAAAAAAATGAATAGGTACAAAACGTCCCCATAATTTTTTAATAGTAAAAAAAAGTTAAAATGCTAAATGTTCTCTCATGCCCAAGCTGAGAAAACATTTGAAAAGGAAAATGGTCATGGGAGGAGAAGGAATACAAATTACTGGTTTAACTATAAAGTGAAAAATAGGAGTTAATTATGTGTGGGAATACACACAGAGCATTAGAGATTTGACTGAAGGATGTGGACAATTTAATGGAACAGGAAAAAAGAAAATGGACTTTGTTATAAGAGTATTATCAGGAGCACTATGCAGTGCACTGCTGTCACTCAAAATAGCAGGGGGAAAAGATAACAGGTTTGGTCACTGGGCTATAGCTGTGAATAAAGAGAAAGGAATGGATCAGCTGACTTCATCAGTAAAGGCATTTGGGATTTTATAGAGTGAGGCTACATAATTCTGTTTTCTTTGGGGGGGGGAAGGGAAGAATAAGGCCAATTACAACCACAGCAATGCTTGTGGCTGAAAACATGTATCAAGTGTTGAAATATAGGTGGACACCCCAACTCAGACTTTAATAAATTGCTGATCATTTGCATTAAAAAGATAATGTAACTGAACTTAGGGAGCGTTGTTGTTTTGATGATGAGGATGATGATAAAATAATGGGAATTAATAATAAATACAGTATTTTTTAAAAAAAAAATTGCCTCCAAAGGGTAGCAAGGAGTAATAGGATTCTTCAAAAATATTGTAAGAAACCCCTTTAGCTTTCTGACCAGACCTAGGCTCTCTGACTGCAGAAACTGACCAGAAAAGTAGCATAGCTTCATGAGTTAAACAATCACAATAATGTCTGCATTTATATTAGCATGTTCAGAATCTGCAGGTGGTTTCTAAACCAACAAACTACAGTTAAGTGATGCTAGTACAGAAAGCTAAAGAAAGCTTTCCAGTTATCAATTCTGAAACAAGTAGACCAATCCAATGCTGCCTAAGCGCCCACTGAGTGCAGCAGTAGCCTGGCGATTACCACTGCATCCTGCAGCAGCCAGGCAGCTGCCGGAGGCTCTGCAGGGAAAGGGGACATTTGTCCCCTTCTCCACAGTAAGGGCACAGGGCAGGCGAGTGGTCTACTCACTTCTGCGCTGGTTATTTAGCTAATGTAGAATGAAGGGCCTCCACGTAAGGCCGCATGGCCTTACACAGAGCTCAGGAACCAGTGGTGAGAGTCACTGCCCCCCGCTCCACCATTCTCCCTCCCTAGAATGCCTTCCCACTATGCCTAGAAAGGCCGCATCACTGGCTCGCTGGTAAGCAGTGCTCCCTCTAGGGTGCGCATGCCCAGTGTCACCATGGCACTGTCCCAGCACCTGCAGAAATGGCTTATCTCTGGAGTTTGAGGCCCTTTACAGTGCCATTTGTGACAGACACACATTGGGCCCGATAGGATTGAGCCCTAAAACACTCCATTTCTGCCTGGCCAGGGAACGTAACAAAAATCCTTGCTCTCCCAATAATGGTACTTCTAGTTTTTTGGCACCCCCAAAAAAAGTATTCTAGAGTCACCCCTAGAGTTCAGCACTCATGCATATTGAACCCTATCTTTTATGTTGTTGTCTGCTCATATCTCCTTTTGGAACTTTTCGCACTCTGGCTGGGATTTCACTGAAAATAATCTGGTGATTTCCAAATTTGGCTTCCTCCTTTATTCCATAGACATTCATGAATAAATTGAATAGCACTGGTCCCAATACAGGTTCCTGCGAAACCCCACAGCTTGCTGTTCCTCCCATATGAAAATTAGCAGTTTATTCTTCTCTTCCACATCTCATTTTTTTAACCAGGTTCTGAGCAATAAAATGACCCGTTATCCAATATCTGATACATTTTTGGTGAGCGGCTTTGGTAAAAGCTTTTTCAAAAGTCAAAAGAAACTAAGGGCCCAATCCCAAAGGCCCTATTGCTTGCAGTACGTGTGTACTGCCAATTAAAAGTATTGCGAATGTGCCATAAAGCACGTTCGGGACACATTATTGCTCATGCTGGGGCGGCGCTCAGCAGTAAACAGCCAAGTGTGTGGGCAGCCAGCTGGTGCTCCAGCAGCGCTGGCTGCCGGTAAGCCAATTTGGGGCTGGGGACGTGGAGAGGAACTGGGCAGGAGAGGGGATAGGACCCAGCAAAAGGGTAGGACCTAGCGGTGGCTTCCACCACCAGATCTTATCCCTAGTGGTGGCTTGGGCAGCCTGACACAGGACTGTTCAATTCACCACTGGAAAATACCCAGTGGTGAGCCAAGGAGCCCCATTGGGTTCAACAGGGCTTTCCCTGGGGGAAGGGGATGAACATACCCTTCTCCTGGGGAGACTCCAGCGGCTGCCCCATTGCTGCTGGATGCTACCGTTGTGTTCGCGGCAGTCAGGCAGTTCTGAATTGGGCTGCTCAATTGGGTTAGAAGTCATCTAAAATATTAATGCACAAAGGGATCATTAGTTTTCCATCCAGCAAATCACAGCACCCTGAGTCTGTGAGATACTGATAAACATTTGCCACCAATAGCTATCAGTGCTGGTCTATGGTCATATAAACAGGAAACATTTTCTGCATTC
Source organism: Lerista edwardsae (assembly GCA_029204185.1). Taxonomy (NCBI): domain Eukaryota; kingdom Metazoa; phylum Chordata; class Lepidosauria; order Squamata; family Scincidae; genus Lerista; species Lerista edwardsae. Next base: position 10,926,848 of record JAJKFI010000021.1, read on the forward strand.
TCCCCATTTCGACTAAATATTTTCAGAAATGCAGAATACGTTTTTTCTACATGTATTTGTGAAAAGCTAATCTCCAAAGGAAAAAGGTATGTTTGACAAAGATAAAAGACTTCAGCACTTTCATCTTCAAGAATTTCAATTATTTCGTATATAAATATTTGGCCAGGGGAAAGTGAAATAAAAATAATGTAATACTGTACTAGATTTTTTCTGATGGATTGATTGCCATGCCTGGCACAGTGAAAAATGTTATTGTCCCTGGCTACATTGGACATATGTATGTACGGTTTTGGTCTAGGAGAGCTGCTGCCTTGGTCTTACTATTTGGGCAGAAAACAATTCTTTGATAGATATTTATTATCAGATAGTCTGCCAGTAAGATAGGCCATCACCACCACCTGTGGCAAGGAGTTCCACAGATTAATTACACATTGGGTAAAAAAAGTATTTCCTTTTATTTTTTCTAACACTCGCCAAACATTCAATGGATGTTCCCTGGTTCTGGCGTTGAGAGAGGGAAAAGAACCTCTCTCTATACATTCTATCTATCCCATGCATCATTTTGTATGTCTCAGAGCGCAATCCTAACCTGGAGTTAGGCTGGCACAGTTAAACCAGCAAAGTTTGGCCGGCACAAGGGACACCATAAAGCATGTTTGGACCACGCTCAGGGTCCAGGAGTCAGTGCACATCTGTGTCTAACTCCAGGTTAGGATTGAGCTCTCAGCCATGTCCCTCCCTCAGGCACCTTTTTTCTAAACTGAAGAGCCCCAAATGCTGTAGCCTTTCCTCATAAGGGAGATGCCCCAGCCCAGTTATCATTCTGGTTGCTCTTTTCTGTACGTTCTGCTTGGATATACTTAGACCCATGCTAGTGAAATTACTGGTACAGGCCTGCTTGTGCCCATGCTGCAGGATCAGATCTGAGAATTGGGTTAGGATTTGTTGGCAACTGCTGCCACCAAACCCACCCCTTTCCCTGACCGTCTGCCCACCCCCACACCATTATCACCTCATTCAGCCTTCCACCCCCTTCCATTTTTCCTACTACCTTATCTAAATTGGTGGCAGCATTTGGTTGCTCTGGAGCATATGGGAAGATTCCAACTCCGTGTGCTGCTGGAGTGCAGTATTACTGGTGCTGACTGCTTTATGGCAGTTGGCATCAGCAGAACCTCTTTTCCACTGTCATCCAGTCCCATTAGGATTGGGCCATGTTGTGGAGAAGAGTCATTATGAATGTATGGTTGGCTTTGGCTAGCTGTTTTGATGCCACAAGCTTCTTACACCAACTGAAGTGATCTGGAAATCATTTTGGACTCTAGAATCTGAATTTTAATGTTCTATGTGAAATAAAACTACAGTATGCCATGTATGTTAGAATAATGTCTTTTGAGTACATATCAGCTGACCTCTTGAGTGAAAACATCTCTCCCAGGGCACAATCCTAAACTGCACTGGAACAGGCAGCTTGGGAGCAGGCTGGCAGCATGGGGCAAGGGCCCTTACCCCGGGGTAGGTGCCAGCCGTCCCAAAGGGCTCCTTGGATCTGCACCTGCTATAACAGCCATATCTCAGCTCTACCCCCCTTCCCAGAACGGCACACCTTCTGGCCCGCCCAATTCCCCGCCCAGAAATACCCTTCTGCCCTCCCTCACACCGCCTGGAACTGCTACTGTGCCAGCCAAATTTGGCTGGCACAGGAGCAGCACAGCATGGGCTTTGACCAGCGCTGTTAAGGCCGATGTTGCTGCCAGCAGTTGGCCCTGTGGACACAGTGCTAGCATGGGCATCCTAAACAACACCCTCGCGCCAGTGCTGCATGCGCAGGGCCGACGCAAGCAGCTTGCATTGGCCTCTGGGTGCAGCTAGGATTGTGCCCCCAGTCTCTTAACTATGGATAAGAAATTGGGATCAGGGCACTGGTACAGAAGAGGAACTTCCTCCTCTGCTACATGTTTACTCCTCTCTTATTGGCTGTACCCATTGCTTAGTTCTACACCTGCACCAATTGTAAACCATGCTAAGAGTTGAGTTTCCTCTTCAAGTCAATCCTAATCTGTAGTTAGGCTGGCACAGTTAGGCCAGCAAAGTTTGGCCAGCACAAGGCCCACTGTAAAGGACATTTGGACCACTCTCGGAGTCAGGGAGGATGGCGCACAACTGTGTGCTGGCCTCTCTGACTCCAAGAGTGGTCCAAACATACTTTACGGTATCCCTTGTCCCAGCCAAACTTTGCTGGCGTAATTGTGCCAGCCTAACTACAGGTTCGGATTGCACCCTTAATCATGGATTGCTACCTTATTTGAAACCCTGTTAAGATTATAATTCAACCCCATGATTAACCATAGTTAGGCTTTGATGCAGATATAATGTTAATGTATTGAGAGAAAAGAGAAGGGGGGCAGTCCATTCATGATAGTTTATCCATAGTTAAGAGATTCTGCTCCCCATTCAAGGCAAGATATATTGTACTTTTACATTAGAATGTTGTATGAATTATTTGTAGAACTTCAGAGGCTAAGAATGATGAGGGAATAATAGTGCATTTCTTTGCTACATAGTATATAAATCAAGAGTTCATTTTGTAGAACATAGATAAAGAAGCAATGTAAATAAATGGGTGAGGGAGAACAAAGATTTAAGATTGCAATACATTTTTAAAAACAGTGTTTATGAACACACACACACACACACACACACACACACACACACACTTAATGTAGATACTTTAGAGCAGTAGTTCCCAAACTTTTTTGCACCGGGACCCCGTTTTTAGGTACAACAACCTGTTGGGATCCCCCCAAGACCTAGGGCCAGATGTGCTGTCATTAAGCAGGAATTGACATCATTGGTTTTTTTTTATTAAATCACACTTTTTGAAAGTCGAAAGAATGTCACTTCCTTTTTAGAATTCTGAATGCTTTGTATTTAAATGACATTTGAGTTTTGAGTTCAGTGATTGATTCAGTTCTGAGAACAGCATTGCACAGAATGCATTGTGGCTTCTCTATGCCATTGCTGATCAAGATGGTAAAGTCAAATTCTAGATAGATTTCAGAGTATTTATATTTCTCTTCCCCATGTGCTGAGACTGACCTAGGCATGCAGGAGAGACTTTATCACACGCATATGCACTCACCAAGCCAGCCCATAGCAAGGCTAATTTCCCTCACAGCCACAAGCATTGAGGAAATGGTAGTTTAATGGGGAAGCCTCTTTCCTAGCCAAAATGAAGCTTCCAAAATGGTGGTACCCAGCTTTTTAAGATGGCTGCTTCAGGCTCTTTGCAACCCCCTGAAAATTGGTTTGCAACCCATTGGAGTTGCTGATCCCCAGGTTGGGAACCACTGCTATAAGGTATCCTGGGATCATGATTTGCAGCCTACTCACATGTAGCATTAAAAGCCAATGGTACAACAGCAATACTTGTAAATAAAGCTGTTTGTGTGACATGCCCTTCTCCCCTAATCCTATAGCCTTATCTACAACAACCAGTTAAAACCAAACTGCTTGAATACTTTGTTCCCCGGAAATCAGAGGAACCAGTTTAAATGCTTTGTTGCTTATTAAATTATAGCATTTGATATCCTGTTCTTAAGTCTAAAAGTACTCTCAAAAGAATTTCAAGCAATAATAAAACAGTAAAAATCAATACAATATAACATATTGGGCAGCAAAGCCAGCAGTATTCTGGGATTAAAACCAATAGATCTAAAAAGACTGGGTAAATGATAAGGTTGTCATCTGGTGCTGAAAAGCATTTTCAGGGTAGCTGCATCCAAAAACTTGATATTTCTGAGGGCGAATAAGTCAGGTCCTGGTGATGTTATAGGGGTGTTTGAAGCTGGATTTTAAAAATAATTTGTAGAATAAAAATGCAAAATGTGGTGTTTTGTGTTTTTATTCAACTATAATTTACCTTTTCTTCTTAAAAATACTGACTACTATATTACAAAATTAACCAGACACAGTTCACAACAGTAGAGAGTTAGTCATTTAGGATGAAGAATATTGACAGAATATCAATAGTTTGTTCAGAAATGAGCAGCGCTGGTTGCGCCTGGAGTGTTATGCACCTAAACCTGCTGGTATAGAAGTGGGGCAAGGTTGGGAGCTACCAAATGGTGCCTGTAGAGTTGCACCTAAGCTTGCTGGCACTGGGTAATTCTTGCTGGTGTGGCATGGTGGTGGGGTGAGGAAATCCCATTTACAACCTCCCCAGGTATGGCAGTGGTTGAATGTTGCCCCTGAGGTGCTGGCAGAGTCATTCCCATGCTTGCTTCCAGCCTGAACTGGAAGTGGCATGGCATGGTGGCAGGATGAGGAAAGCCTTCTGGTTCAGACTAAGGCCGGAAGCTGCTTCCTGAAACCTGCTCCCCATGTCCACCTATGGATTTGCACTCTAGCAGGTGCTGGGCTGATGATGATCAGCACTGCCTAGGTTGATGAAAAGCACATGGAAGAGGCCAAGGTATGGCTGGTTGGCATGACCCATGGTGAAATTGACTATATTTAGCTATATACGCCCAAAAGCTTTTGTTTTATAATTAAAATTAGCTTTATTTGTTTTATTTAGCAAATACAGAAAACAGTTTGTTAAAACTCTGTTGATGATATTAGCTATATCTTTTAAATCAAGCTTGTCAGGTTTAATTATGAATTAAAAAACACCTTTGTGTAGATTTTAAACATCTTTAATTAAATATCATAAAAGACTGCCAACTTTTGAAAAATGTGGAAAAAATCTGCTACTAGTCAAGCAATAAAGGGGCAGAACCCAGTAACAGCCCAATCGGATCCACCTGCATGGATTAACTTGGACTTGCTCCAGCGATATCGCTGGTGTAGGACCAAGTTGACCCATAGTGGAGCTGGAGCTGACCACTAGAGCTTACCAAGCACCAAGGAGAAAAATGTCCCCTTGTCCCAAGAAGACCTCCAGCAGTCGGGGGAACTGGGGGAATTTCTGCATATGAAATTTAGTTAGGATTGGGTGGTAAAGTGCCGCATCCAAGTATTCTCATTCTTCTGAGTTGTGGACTGAGAGGGCAATCCTATACTTATGTTGCGCTGGCGCTATGCTCTTGTGCAGGTCCAGCGCTGTCACAAATGCGCTGTCAAGCACATCTGCGCTGGCTCGTCGGGCACTGGACCGGTGCAAGCAGTAGCATCGGCACATGGGCGTTGCTTCACCTGTAAGCAGAGCTGGCCATGTGCCAGGCAAGTGTCGGCGGCGCTCGGTTGGCGCAGGACCTTGCCGAGGGCATGCCAGAACGGGGCAGCACAGTGGGCGGCAATGGGATTCATAATGCACGACGGCCATATTGCCAAATCCTAAACTCTGTCCCCAGCCTCGGTGGCCCTGATTTGGGCCACTGCTGTGCACGTGCACCTGCAAAACAGCAGGTGAAGATGCGAGCAGCCCCATAGGGCTGGCTGGGGCTTACCCAGGTGCAAGGGGGAAACCTCCCCTTGCCTTGTGTTGTGCTGCTGCTGCTTCCTAATGGCCTCAGGATGCAGCCCTGCTATGTCAGACTTACTATGTCGGCGCTGCTTAGGATTGAGCTGTGAGCGTCTCCTAAATTCTTATGAAGATTTGTCAATGTCTTCATCAGAAGCCGAGCTAAGAATCAATTTGTATAAAATCCCTTGTTCAAAATATGAATAGAGGAAAACGTGGATTATTTAGACACCTAAGTCTTCAAAGGGGATGTATGGAATGAGTCATGGAGAACAGCAGAGGGCACATCCAACCTTGAGATTAGTTGGATTCAAAGGCAATATTGGTAGCTCTGTGTAAATCCCAAGTTAAACAAGCATGAATAGCTAACATTTTTTGTTGCCAGCACATATTTAAATATAGTTTGCCAAACACAGGAATTACCAGTCACAAAGACCTGTCTGTGCTACAGTTGTTCAAATTAAACAACTCTGGTAGTGCTTTGGCAGCACTGTGCATTAGTTAGCATAAACTTCAGTTTGATATCACTGATATCAATAACCATGTAGGCAGACAGTTCAAAGAATGAAGGGATTAATTATAGGAAAGCTTACTACAACTGCTACTAATACTGAGATGTAAACTGGCATTTTTGTTGTAATTTGTAAACAATTCAATAAACATGTAGGCAGACAGTTCAAAGAATGAAGGGATTAATTATAGGAAAGCTTACTACAACTGTTACTAATACTGAGATGTAAACTGGCATTTTTGTTGTAATTTGTAAACAATTCTGTTAATGTTATTACCTTTTTAATCTAGCTTTTCAGGTTTAATTGTGAATAAAAAACACCTTTTAATTTTAAGTAAACATGATCTTGATAAGCATCTGGAAATCTTCCTCAGCCTTGTTTCCATTATATTTTATCTTAGCGGCCCATCATGCCTCACATATTACCAAGACTAGTATAGTACAGTATAGTATGGTAAGTACATAGTACATTATAGTACACAGTACGGTATGCACAAGATTTAGAGATTACACAAGTGAAATGAAGCCTAAATCTGTGCAATATCGTTTGCTTAGATTGATTAGTAGCCTTTCCTTCTACCCCTCTCTTTCACATCTCTTCAGTATCAAAATTTAGACTGTAAACTCTTATGGTAAAACTATTTTTATTTACATTAGAGCCCAGTCCTTTCCATTACCACACACACACACACACACACACACACACACACACACACACCAATACAGCAGTGCCCAAATGCAACCACTGCATCTTACGGTGAAGGAACTGTCTTCCCTCTGGGTAAGCGTCCATGGAGAAGAGGGACCTATACAGACCTGCACTAGCTAAATACGTCCATGTGGACCCACGCTATGAGATCGGGCCCAGGAAGGGGGATAAAACATTAATGGCAATGTCACCACCAATTTCTCCCCCCTCCAGGCCAGATCTGCCCATCCTCCGCCCCATGACCACCCTCTCCCACACAGTTTTCCTGCCCATGTTCCATCCTCCCACATTCCTTTCTCCCAAACTAACATTTATAGTACTATATAAATTACTAATATCAGTTCAAAATGGGCATGTGAAAATGTTTATTAATGTTTGGAACAATTGCATACTTCTTATACAGACTAAGATACCTAATAAAATAGAAAATATTAAGTAGTGCTGTAATGGAGAAACACAAATGCTACATAGAAAAATAATTTGATTCAAATCCACATTTAAAAAGAGATTTCATTTTAATTTATTGTGTTACTTGTAACAAAAATTGAACTATATGAATACAAGTATGGGAGATTTAAAAGAAGTAACAGATATAGTTTGCAGATGTCTCACATATATATTTATAAAAGCAGCAATGTCTAGACTCCTTAAGAAATTACAAAAATATATTTTCACTCTGCAAATCTAATACTACTAAAATTTGAAGAAAAAACTATGCATTTTTTCTTATAAGTTTATTGGACTAATTACACTATATACACAAGGCTACTGACTAAATAGTGCCACTATTATCTTTAAAAAATGTGTAGGTGTATAGGTATTATGTAAATATAGTACAGTATAATAGTAATAATATGACAATAGCCAGCAATATTGAAGTATGTGTTACTAAACAGAAATATATTCCAGGCACTACTGGAGTATATATAGTGAATTGCACTTTTGGATTGTAGTAGCAATTATTCCCAGAGGCAGTATTTCATTTCTAGGCAAACATCATTTTCAGCATTAAATATCATTTCTAGCCAAGTCTGAGAAATGATACTTAGTACGAACATACAACGAACAATGAAATTGACTTTATGCTTTAAAATCTAAATGCTGAAAAAGGAATATACTAGGTACATTTAAACATTATCCAAGTTCATTATTTTAGAAGCGATATAGTACAAGGAACTGTTACAATTCATTTATGGCCCAATACTATCCTCCATTTGTGTAGGAGCCTGGGTTTGTGAGTGGATCTTCTTTCTTGAACTGGGGAAATAGGCTGTATTTAGCAAATAAATGTTTAGTTCTAGAATTGGTAGGATACATAATTCACTCAGAGCTCAATCCATGGAGGTGCAGGAGTTCAGGGGGAGGAGCATCTCACTATCACAAAAAGCCCAACAACAGCTTGCAGAGCACACTGCCCTGGGGCAGTCTGAGCCACTGCTGTAAACTAGCTGCAGATCAACATCGCACAGACCCTGGGCTGTGTCACCATTGGTAAGTTAGTGGCAGGGCCATGTCATGGGTGGGGGAGTTCTGGGGCGGTTTGTGGGAGAGCAGGCAGCATGTCCTGGCAGCACCAGTGCGCACCAGGATCATATCCCCTGTTTTTTACTGATCCATTTTATCTCCTTGGACATATGTTAGCTATATAGGACATCAGGAGGCCTACAGAGAGGTAAGAGAACAGTATTCTTCATTATATCTCCCAGGCTTCCTGATCATCCTGCTACCATAGCTCGCAGCTGTGCCTCAATGGATTGAGCTCTGAGTTAATTATGTATCCTACCAATTCTAGGACTAAACATTTATGTACAGGGATCTTCAGTAGCATCTGATACCAGCATGGAGCCCTTAGAGGCTTCTAAGGTAGGTGCTTCTGCCAGCTATTTTAAAGGGGTCAGTGCTGGTTGCAGGTGCCATTCTGAAGGTCCCTGCAGCCTTTGGAAGATCTCTGCATAGCAGATAAGAAAGACAGAGGCGCAGATAATGAGGCAAGTAGCAATTCTACCCTTCACAGATAAGCAAGGTTACAGATAGCGAGGTCAACTGTATATTCATAACTGAATGAAGTTCACCCTGTTTTTTCTGGGTTAACAAATAACATATTTACTAATCTCAATGGTAATTAGATAGGCAACATGATCTACAACCACAAAGAGATACCAGTCTTTTTAATGTTCTGCCTCTGCATGTTTTTGCACTTATGTTTTGCACAACATCTTATGTGGTAGGGTATTATTGAAGACTTTCCTATCTGTTTCATATATGAGAAGGTTAGATCGTTTCTTCTGCTCCTTTTATTGCAGATAACAAGCAATTCGCAGCAGTTCTGCAGAAGGTTTTTGGAAGATTTCATTGCAAGATTAAAAGAAACAGCAGAGTTTTCACTGCCACTTTACAACAGAAAACAAAGCAAAATATAATTTTTAGTCCAAATTGTAATGTTGAATGTATTAGTTTGCTTAAGAACAATACCTTGTTGGAGTGGACAAGGACCCATCTAGTAACCTGCCTCTGTCCGGGGCCAGTCATATTAATTTTATACTGTTGATTTGTTTCTTTTACCATCAGTTGATTAATCTGTTGATTTTTGTGTTAGTTTATTTTACTGTACATTTTTTTTCTTATTACTATGAACCATGGCTGTTTGCAGCAAATATCAACTCAATTCTATTTTCTGGAGTAAATTGGAGTATTTACTGGCAGTTTAATATGTCCAAAATTACATTTTACATTTGTAAAAATTTTCCAGTTTAAAGCTAACATGTTCACCTTTTTCCACAGAATCTATAGAAATATTTATCTCTTGAATGACAGCAGAAGTGAATTAGTAGGACATTTCTTTATTCAAAGTCTATATACTCTAATATTTTAAAATATTTCTCTGTAATTTAACACTGAAGTGTACAATGTGCAAGAATTTATTTCTCAGTTGAGTTTCCTACAAATTCAGTATGATCAAGAACCACAAGAGTTCATTGTGGCAGGAACCACTCCTGACAGTGGTTCTTTTTTTATTTACTAAAAGGACCAACTAATGGAGTTTTTACATATCAGGATCCACCGGTCACTTCTACTTCCTGATCTGCAAATAAATCAAATCAAGAACTTTATGCTGAATTTTACTATTGGTAAGCATGCAGCCCAGACACAAAGAGCCTCAACAATTGGGCAGTGAATGTTTTTCACATGATTCAGGCACAGCTAATTGTAGTGCATCTAGAATCAGCTGGACAACCACCATTTCCTTTTTGCTCAGATCACTTTCAATGTTACATAGAAGCTGGAGAATAGAAATGCATATGAAGCAAGCTTCTGCTGTAACTATAAAATGGGACGCAAGAAAACCTATCCCCACTGTGATCGTGAACCCCAGATGACACTGCTCATCATTACTGTCTCACTTTGCCCGTTTAGATGAGTAGAAAGGATACTCATGTTTATTTGTCCCATTCTTATTCATAGGAATGTTTTCAATACGTAGTTACATTCTCACCAGAAATGCTAATTTCAAGTAACAGCTATAATTTACAAAATTATGATATGGTACTGAGGACAAAGGTATTAAGTTCGCAAGGAAATATAGAAGTCTAGCACAACAGTGTAAACTATTATCTTCATCTGGATCAAAGTATCACCTCTTGAAAAGGTCTAATGTAGTGGTTTTTCCAATCAGTGCTATTTTGTATTGTTTCCAGGACATAATTGGATAACTGGCAGTGCAGAAGCAACCCCTTAAAATACATCCTTAGTCCAATATAAGAGTCCTGGATATAAAATAAAAAAGCAAGCACTTCAAGTCCTTCCTTTTTTTTCTTCAAAAGTAATTGTTCCATATTGAAGAGAAAAAGTTGTTGTATCAAGAGCTAAGTGCTGCTGTTTATCAGTATTCAAGGCATATTCTATGGAAGACTGTCTGCATTCTTGTTTTACTTCCATTCTCATAGAAACTTGCATTTTGATCTCTCCTCAGATAGGGTCTTTACTCCTCTCCAGCAGGAGGTGGTGGCTGGCACAGCTTGTACAACCTGTTGAAAACAGAGAACAATTATTACAGTAGCCCAGTGGTTCCCAAACTGCAAGCTGTGGCTCCCCAGGAAGCTGCATAAATCAGACAGGGGAGTGTGGAATTGTCATGAAAAGCCCCCTGTCCTATACAATGTATAGGATCATAGCCCGACTGAGGAACCGCAGCCAATGTAATGGTGCAGTAGGTCACGGGAGCTGGCAATTGAAAAAGTTTGGGAAACACTGTGGTGGTTCCTTAGTTCTGTGAAGCATGCTGGAACATTTAAGCATTTCTTTCCATTAACTAGGTTTCATCCTGAGGTGTGCATTTGATGTGGAAAGAATCCAATTCCAAACCAAATTACCTCATTTTGGAGAGAATTCACAATGAAGCAAGGATCTCAGAGCACTACAAACTGAAGCACAGTCATCCAAATCAACTTCAGATAGTTGGCTGCTTCAGGGGGCTTTACTCCTTTTTTTTTTTTTTTTTTTTTTTTTTGTCTGTGTTCTTTATATGAAAGTGGTTTTGAAGCAATTGGGGACCTGGAGGGAAATCTCATACACCTACCCTTCCAAAATTATTCAGGAAGCTTTCCTAAAGTCAGCTCTGCATTTCCTGCAACTTTAGTGTACACAACACATGACAAATTAATTACAAAGTAAAATCTCTAATCCTGGTTTTAATGGATAAGTCTGGAACAGGGCTGGCCTAGCATTGAAGTAGCAGCTTCAAGCAGCAAGGTGCGGGAGTGGTGAATGGACAACAAGTGCATCTGACCATTGTCTCCTCTGGTTTGCCACTCATGAAGCCTCTTCATCAGTCTACACTGAGAATGAGCAATCACAAAAGCAGAACTATAAAAAGCAGCAGCATGTCCTGTTTTGATCATTCAGTTTCATAAGTGATTAGAAAGGCTTGGCTCTGCCACCTTCTGTTTCTCTAAGGCGGCCAGGCAGGTAAGGAGGAGCAGGAAGCAGAGCCCTCTCATGCTTCCTTACTCTCATCTGAAACTTCAGGAGTAAGATGGAGGATGTAGTGCCAGAACTGCAACACAAGCCAGCAAGCTATGAGTGCACTGGCACTGCAGGCTTTCCAGGTGGGGCGGGAGAGCATTCCTGGGCAGGGGCGCAACTCTCGCTGCCAGAGCCTGTCCTCTATATTGAACCACATAGCCCGACATGCTTCTGCATCAGCAGATTAGTTAGCACAGAGGCAGGGAGACCTATCGCTCAACCTGCGCCCTTACTGTTCATCCCCTTCATCCAAAGAGTCTCTGGCAAATGCCCAGTGCCAGAAGGATGGAGCAGTAGCCACTTGTCTACCGCTGCTCATACAAGCGCATGGGCCGCTCAGGATTGGTTCATCGTGCTGTGAACAGAGCATAGTTGGACAATTAGAGTTTCCAAGTTAGCTGAAACCCTGCACTTATTGTAGGTAGAAGTTTGCAAAGCCCACATTCTTCAGCAATTAGCCATTTTGTGGAGTAGGTCACATAGGTACCAGTACATTTTCTCCCACACTATCTCAAATCACGTGTAAAGTTTGGATATAAAAAAAAGTGACATTCATAGGAATAATGAACCAAATTTCCAAGGAATAAATTGTATAATTGAAAATAATTATGTGAAAATCCGTCCCCTTGAAACAAAAACTTGCTGTATTAATAACATTGACGAGTCTGGGTGAAGTATTTTACAGAAACTGGAGAAATGATGGCCTTGGTCACATGCAATTGAGTGTAATTCTCTGTCACCTTGGAGCAGACTGTGGTGTTCGGTCCCTCACTCCTAAATTCTTGGCAGTATTCTGTACTCTTGCTCCCTGTAAGACAGAAACATCATTTTGTTTCACATATAGCTGAATCTTCTTTTTTAAAATCCTCTGTCTCTATCATGATAGCCTACAAAAGGAAATGAGAATGCAATCCTATGCATGTCTATTCAATCCTATGCATGTATGTCTATGAGTACAATGGGACCTCACTCAGGTGTGTATAGGATTGTGACCTAAAAGAGATAGCATACCTAAATTTTTACTTTTTTAATCACAATGTGGCAAATAAACATATAAGATGGTTATTTTCATCCAATACATGACAGTAAATAAAAACCAGTAACCTTGACAAGTTGCCAGCTGTTTGGGGTATGTCGAACGCATACACCCCAAATCCCATGAAAAACTTTAACATTCTAAAGACCAAATTTTGATCAATCACTTCCATGTAAATTTTCAATATTCAATACTTTTCCAAAAGATATACGTGGGTCAAGTTTGAATGACCTGCCCCTCCCAAATGATTAGGAAGCACCCTGGTGTTATGTGAAAATTTGTTAATAATGTAGAGTGGATGCCAATTGGAATGTGGCCATACCACCATTAAAGGTGGTGGTCTCCTTTGTTTGGCTTTGCCCTCACATCAGCAAGTCACAGTAAACTGGCACACAATTGGTGTGCTGTGTTTTGGCTGCCTTACTTCGGCATTTTTATAACATCTCACCATTTGGATCTCAGGCAACTCTGCATCTATCCCTCCCACCCTAAGGATAGTCTGACATTAGCTGGCTGCCTACAGGGGATATGCAGGATTTTTTTGCATTTCACTTGATTGGCCGTTCGGAGGACAATTGTGTCCTGTGGTGTCAGTTTAGCCTGTTTGATAACTTCTAGGAGGTATAGTGTGGGCTTGGGAGTAGGTATCCATGTGCATCCTAAAATGACAGAGGGGAAGCCAATACAGATCCTACAATTCTGCCTAGCTCAGGGATGCTGGCTGGCAACCCTGAATTGCAAAGTCCATCCTAAAAACATTCCAGTTTGGGACAAGCTGGGTAATTTGACTGCTTGACTCCCTTTCCAGGGTTTGGTGTGGAAAACAAGTTGTTGGTACAAGCCAATCTATAATTAAAGCCAGGGTGCTATTGCCTAATTGGTGTTACCTGAAACCTCATCAAAGATAGACACCGGATGGTCGGAGGAGGTATTTTTAGAAGTTTATTCTACTGCGCAGCGGACCATTCCCAGTGTCTCTTGACCAAAAACAGGGAGCGGCCCCAAGAAACAGATTACATAAGTTTATATAGGTACATTTACGTAGGCTACTGCATTAGGCAAAAGAATAGGCGTTAACATTCGACCTTATCAGAAAGCTATACTGTTACAACAGTTAGTCATTTTTTTTGTCAGCCTGTCCTGGTACATCTTTGCATTCCTTAGCTATCTTTACCTTAAACCCACTTATGTGCAGGCTGGTACATCTTGGAGCTAAAAGCATTCCTTGGAGCTAAAAACATTCCTAACCGAAACAGGTCACAAGTCATCGCTAACATACATTAGTTTGCTGACATGTCTCATTGGGGGGGGAGTGAACAGTTGTGTATCTTCCTCAGGGTAGCTTCCTCCCCCCACCTTAAAGGGGGGGGAGGAGCTTCCTATTTAGGATCTCCTGCAGGATTTAGTATGAATTGTTTGATTAAAGTGGCCCATTTTACACCCACAGCACTTTTGTCTCGTGTGGTTTGTGGTGAGTGCTTGTGCAAAAGTATGGTCTGAATCAGCACATGGAAGAATTCAGAGAAGGGCTAACTTTTGGAGTCACGATGGTACCACAGTGATTGTGGAACTTCTTTATTTCCAATCTTGTTGCAAAAAGCAACAAGATAGAGAATCAGAGTTAACTGCTGCACGTTTCAGGGGTTATAGCAGGCTACAAATCTAGGCAATAAACATTAAACACAGGGAGGCAAGGATGTGTGATCATGTGCTTCAGTACACAATATTCATTCATTAATCTGTCTTGTTATCAAGCAATATATCAAGAAGTACATTCCCAATTCTGTAAAAATGTTTATATACAAAAATAAAACTGGCCTGAACATACAGAAGTATTTAATAAATGTTTATATGTAACATGATATTATAGAGCACTTGAACAGTAGAAAAAAACATTGTTTTCCAAGTCAATCAGAATAAGAATTTACAAAATTGTCTGTCTTCCTTAGCACATGCAGCGAACTACTATCCTTTGCACAAAACCCTTTAATTAAAATTGATGGGAAAATTAGTCTTATTCTTCAGAGTGCAACATCGTTAATTATGGTTGACTTTTAAAAAAATATTACTACTATCTCATTCAATTATAGTAAATAGAAAATAAAATCCATTCCCTGACCTTACCTTGCTTTCATTGCTCTCTGATAAACTGAACTCTGATGAGATTTCCTGGCTCCTGGGAATAATTTTGCAAATGATTCCAGGAGAAATTTAAGTTGCTGGCCTTCTTTGATTCTCTTAGTTTTAGTATTACCATTAAAAAACTTCATAGAAATGTTAAGCTGTATTAAATTTAGATGCAAATGATTTTGGGTTCATAGGTCTCATTCAGGGCCACAGGTCTGAACTGAAGAGCAATGCATTTTGTGTTACAGGGTGGCCCCTGAGAAACAGATATGAAAGTACACATATTTCATTTCTATGGGTCATGACCTGTATCTCTGCCTGCTTCAAGCTAAGCTGATGCTATCCATTGTATGTTCTCACTTTATGAAATGTTATACATTCAAAAGGTATATAAAAGTTATATAGAAAAAACTATAAAGTGCAACTGAGAACACATAAACCTTTGATGTCAGACCTGTATTTCTGTTTCTCAATATATGCTCTCAGTTGCTACATATTAGGCTGAATTACTCCTGAGAACTCCATTATTGGACCTAGATGTGAAACAAAGTTGTTGTTGTATGGTAATCTCCTATATTTCATCAAACTGTAATTTCTTAGCCTCCCTACACAATCTTAATTATCAACCTTGAGGGAATTTAGCCATCACAGAACTTAGGGTGCAATCAACTTGTATTATGTATTTATTCACATAGGAAAATGGGCAATAGGTCTATCAATCACTACTACTCATGATGGTTATGCAGAACCTCCAAATTCAGACAGACTTGTATCAAAACCCTGCAAAAATCATGCAATTAGGAGGGGCACCGTTTCTACCAATTCCCTCTTCCTTCTCCAGCCTCCATGCTGTAAATCATTCTGATCCTGAGGGTCGCCTCAAGTTGCAAGCCCAGATTTTTAGGAGGGTGAGTCAGCAAGAACTATGCTTCCTCTGCACAATTGAAAGACACACCTCTGAAAAAATGGATGGAACTATTTCGATTATAGGGATGGAAAAAGTAATTGCTTTTCATCTCTGTAGTAAACACGATCCTATCGGGCCTTTTAGGCTGAAATCACTCACTTGAATGTACAGCTGTCCCACTGACAAGTGCTTCCCCATTTACTTCAGAAGAGAGGACAGTTCTAACAATACAACACACTACACATGCAAGGTTTCTTCTTCCTTTTAATCATTAAAATTGTGGGAGTGTTTGCCTTCATAGCACACAGAGTATGCATCTGGAGTGCACATGTGACTATTAGTTGACCTTTCTAAGATAAATACAAACTTGCCCCCATTAAAATGCAATCTAGGGGAGAACATTATCTCATTTTGATTTACATATATGGATAAAGTTCTCTTCAGATGATGCTGTATTTAAACAATTTTTAAGCTATAAAAATTTTTAGATTTTCAATTTTAAAAAATCCAACTGTGGTTCACAATTTTTTGTTCTTGGACATTGGAGATCAATTACTCCACGATGTTGATATACAGATTTGCGTTTTTTTTCTTTACAAAATTGAAAGCATTTTCAAGGTAATGACAAATGTTTTTATCCAGATGATGCGAAGTAGTTACTGTACAGTGAAGCCTCTGTATCCACGAGTGGTTCGCAGATACCAACTCCCAGCAGATAAACGCAGATAATTAAATCCATGGTTTTTGGGGACCACCAGAGCTCTGAATGTGAGCAGAGCCTTGCTCTGGTTGTGTCCAGAGCCTTTCTGAGCTTCAGAGAGGCTGTGCACAGCTTCTCCATGGCTCAGAATGCTGCCCGTAGCAGCAGGGTCCATTGGGCCCCAAAAACCATAGAACAAGGTTCCAGTCACATTTGGGAGGTCTTCAGTGGTCAGTATCCGCAATGAGGCAGGATGATGAGGTAGGAAGAATGATGATATCAGAAAGAGATTCTGAATATTAAGAGCTATTTGGCAGTGGAACCAATTACCAAGGGAACTGGTAAATTCTCTCTCACTGGAGAACATCAAGCAGAGACTTGACAAGCACCTGCTGAAGATGCTCTATCTGGATCCTAAGAACTTTTAAATCTGTACTAGTTCCTTGCACTTTCAAGACAATATATTGTTTTGCAAGCCCAGTAATTCATCTGGGGAGACAAATGGGTCTTGAATAAGAAAAATGTAACATAAAAAATAAAGATACCTACTTGTTTGCGCATCACATCTGTAGCTTGCAGGATGTAACGAGGAGGCAGTCCATGACTCTGAGCAAGAATGATAGCCTGCTCCAGAGTGACACTCAGAGTGCAACTACAAGCAAAACCAGGCAAATGGAGTTATGTTGAGCGGTATTACTAAAATGTGAGATTATTCCAGATGGATGAATTTACAAAATTTTAAAAATCAATTATACTTTACAATTACAGTGAGTAAGCTCTGCTGCCTATTAGCATCCATGGAAGGTTGTGCACTATTAACATCAACTGAAAACTCCTGCAGCAACTCTCCTGGGACTATATACATGAAAAAAAAACATAGCATGAGGAAGGTTGACCCAGGTAAAGAGGTTGCTTATACTCAGATGAAACCACTGCCAGGGTAGAGGGAGTTTTACTATGCTGTACTACTAATTATGTTGAATTCAAAGGTTGGTGAAATAAGTCAGATAATGCAGCATTATCTGATCCTGCCAGACCCCTGACTCTTGTGACAACTGATTCAGGATAGACAGTCTCTTCCTTTTCCCTCCCAGACTTCTATAATCTAACACAGAAATAAAATACCTCAACAGGCATTAGTAAGAATACTACCTTTCCTCCCAACAAGTGTAAGGGCATTCTCTTGTGCTACATGACCTTGCATGCAGGCACTGGATCCCAGTTAAAACCCATTGTTTTAACTGTTCTGATGCACACACCTAAATATAGTATCTGAGTATAGTTTTGTAGTCAGTGTATGTTTAAACCACATGCAAGAGAATCAGACTCAGTGCCAAAGACTTTATGTTGTTCACGTGAAAGAATTCATATATTTTTCAAGTCCAATTTTACCCACTCAGTTTTTAACTGATAACATTTAAAGCATTTCCACATAATCAGACAATTCACAACCCAACCACATTTTAGACTGGCTATAATGCTATAATTTATAAAATAAAGTATTAATTATGATATACACAAGTCAATCTAATACACAATAATTATGATATTATAATAGTCCTTTGTAGCATCTCCCATCTGCACACAATATGGAATAGAATTCCTTGCTACAGCAAGCACAGCTGTGCTGGTATTTTGACCCCTTTTTAAAAAGTACCCAGAAGACTTGCACTGGAGAGGGAGAACATTGAAGACATTTTTAAAAATAGCCTTTTTAGTGTGCACAGTAGAAAATGCAATGCAAAAATGATAGATATGCAAAATATCTGGTTAAAACTGATAAATTTTCATTGTTTCACTGTGAGGGAAATAGTTATGAAATTGTCTAAACCAGTATTTAGCTGAATCAAAGACTTCCACCACATAGTCCATGCTTTAAACCATTCCATGTTACACCCATTCTACATATCATAAACTATCTTACTTCAAACTCAACAGCTCTGATTACAATAAAAGTAATGGGTAAGTTATCATACCGGTGAACTCCACTGTTGCACATGATAATGTGGCAAGCTCCGAGTCTGCTACAAAGTTCTGATGAGACTGACAGCAGTCCAACTCCAGAGGCACTACAGGCTGTGTAAGCACAGGATGCTGTGCGCTTGGATCTTATGAAAGACACCATCAGACGGTAAAGTTCATCCAAAGAATTAATGGGTCGCATCAGCTGCAAGTGACAAAACTGTTTCATTAAGAGACCAATTCTTATCCATTTCCCCCATGCCAATGCAGCAGCACACAAAAAAAGCTCCTATTGCATCTTTCAGGGGAGAAGTCACAGAGGTCTCCTCTAGATAAGGGAACATTTGTTCCAGTAGGTAAAGGGAGTTGCCAGTCAAAATGTTTGGGAACCACTGCTTTAATCTGTTGTAAACCTATGACATAATTTCCTTGTGGAAGATGTGCTTTGGAATATTGCTTCAAGAAAAAGCTGATTCAAATGGTTGGAGAGAGTACATAGTATTCTGACTTACCTTTTCTATGTATGCAGCTTTTGATGTTGAATTTGGTGGAAGATTTGACTTGTCCAGGTAAAATGCTCTGAGAAAACAAGACGTGAAATACGTTAATCATTCAAGACCTTCTAAAATACACAGCAAAGTTCTTTAACCTATACATTACATTGTTTTAAGTATTTGTGATACAAAAGGAAAGAGGAACCATAAAATCAGTGCACCATATCATTCAACTTATCTTTGAAATCCATTGTGTAAAAATTATGTTATTGTTACAAAGTACAAAATCTTGAGGATTAAATGTGCATCAGCATAAGATAAATTCCAAATATTTGTAAATTTTCTTATTAAAGAATGCCAGACTTTGAAATCTGGTCTAGTTCTACATGGTGGAAGGAACGGAGGCAGATGCCTGTTTGCATTACACCATTTTAAAAATGTCTAGAGGAGCTTCCCAAACTGGTGGGTCACAACCCATCAGCCTGTGAGGCACTGAGCTCTAGCCCCTGAAGGTGTGGGGGCAGGGGGATGGCAGCAATGTGATCCTCAGGATTGCACTGCTGCCCAAGAAAGGTAAGGCTTTTTAGCTTACCTGAAGGCAGAACTGGCATCAAGAGAGTGCAGGGAGTCCCATGGATGCCTCCACAGGGCTCCCCAAGCCTCCGATTAACTAAAAATTGCTATTGGAAGCCACTTCCAGTTTCATGATCAGAAACTGGAACTGGCTTCTGGTCAAAATTTTTCGTAATTTCCAGGCTTGGGGAGCCCTGTGGAGGTATCCCTGCATCCCCCGGAGGCCGGTGCTGTCTTCAGGTAAGCTAGAAAGCCCCCTTTTTCCCCAGTAGAAGTGCAATCCTGGCCATCACGCTGCTGCTGTTACCCCATCCCTATAAGGACGTAGGTGGTTCCCAACTCCCCAGGAGAAGTTTGGGAGCCACTGGTCTAGAGTACATAACCCTTGCACAAAGCTGCACTTATAATCTTCAGCACTCATCTACTGATAAGCCTTATGTCTGGATCCCGCTTGGCAAGCCCAATATGGCCAGGATCCCAGCCAGCAGGCTGTCCTACGGGGGGCGGCAGCAGCAGCAGCAGCAGCAGCAGCAGCCAGGGCCTCCCTGCCTCATTGGCAGGTCAGGCCCAGCGGGGCCTCGCACCCCACTTCAATGGCCAAAAGGACAGAGGCAGGGGTGGTAGGTCCTGCACTGAAGCACCAAGCACCACCACAGCTGACAGCAGCAAGGGCAGGTATCCGCCCCTTCAACTACAGTCAGGCCACAGATTAATTCTGTGTTCCACAGAGCACAAGTAGTGATTCTTCCCTCCTACTGTGCGGATCCCACACATCCTAAGGAGATATTGTGGCACAAATTGGACATCTGTCAGGCACTGTTTTTACACTGGGTGGACAAAGGACATTAGAAAAAGAGATGTCTTATTTCTGGGGGATCAGCTTATTTCTGGTAGGCTCCAAGGTAGTTGTTTCATGGGAAGGATCTCGATTTCAGTTCTTCAGTTCCTGACTAGGTCAGGATGCCCTCTCATAGGGGGGAGGAGACTTTGAGCAAGTCAGGCCCTGCCCCTGCGAGTGGGGCACATGGTGTACACCACATAGTGTAGAATGTCTTCTTTCCTGTTCCAGAACAGGATATTCACAGGTAAGGAATTCCGTTTTTTTCAGTAATCGTGACATGAAATGTATAATATCAGCCAGATAAGAGGCACAGCCAGTGAACATTTCTGTTTATTGAACTTTGTGTTCATATGTGTGTTGTGTGTGACGTAATGTGTGTGTGTGTAAGTAAACTTTGTAACTTGTATATATATAATCATACCAATAAACACACTTCTCTGGGATGAGGAAAGGGGGGGCATTCTAACCAATGGGAATGCCCCTCTCACTAGAAGACAGGGTCGGATCACTGGATCTTAATACATCCGCGGTGAGAGGGCTTCATATCCCCAGTCCGGCCATGTCTTCTAGAGGGCAAGGTTGGGTAGTTGTTGAGCTCCGTATAGCTCACAGTTCACCGGATTAGATTATTCGATTTTTTCCTCACTTCTTCAGTTGCTGTTCTCCCCATGTTTGTTTGTCTCTGTTCCTCCGTGTTCGTTGTTTTTCCTTTGATTCACTTCTCTCTTTCCTTTGCTGTCCTTTCTGAGGGGTGGAGGAGGATTAAGGAACGGGCCTGTCCACCCCTTTAAGCACCTGGCCACAGCGCAGAAAGCTTTGCCGCGTTACGGCGCAAGCAGAGCGGCAGAGGGAAACGTGGGGAGATAAGGCTAGCAGCGGGAGGCTAATTAACCCCACGCCGTAGCCGGGAGGCCGTCCCGCTGCTTTCTACAGCCTGCGGACATGTCGCGGAGGAGCGGACCCACTGGGCCGTCGCCGCGAGCGCGCCACCATCTTTGGCCCCTTTCTGGGGTGTTTTTGGCGCGAAGGAGGAGCAGAGCTCAGGCCCATCGCCAGGAGCGCTTTACAGCTGAAACTCTGAGCGGCCTGGGGCCCGGAGATTTTACCCCTATTCACTGGCGACTACCCGCTGAGCTGGGGTGGTGCCAGAGTGTCCAGCACAGCGCGTTGTAACTCCAGATCAGGGAGGCGCTGCAGTGTGCCCCTGGGGAGTGAGGTGATTGACGTGAGCCGCCATTTTGAAAATCTCCTAGCTTCTCTTGCTGACAGGTCAGACGGGATGGCGGATCAGGCTGGAGAGGGGGGATCAGCTTCTACTCAGGTGTCGAGGGAGGGGGGATCCGCAAAACAGCAGGGTCAGGATCGGGCCCTTGAGGCTCAGATCACTGACATCGTCAGAAGGACTGTGAAGGAGGTGCTGACAGAGGGCAAGGGCAAGAGACCAGGATCCAAGCCTAAGGGCAAACATTCTCATAAAAGCTCAAAGACTGGTACCCGCTCTGCTACGGAGCATGACTCTGGGTCAGAGAGTGAGGTTGAGATCCCAAGAAAGCGTCACAAGCATAAGTCAAAAAAGAGACCTGTTAAAACACACAAGCCCAAAAAGCACCACAAGAAGAGACGCAGGGAGCTGCTCTCTTCTACCGAGTCTTCTTCTGACACTGGGTCATTCTTCTCTGGTTCTGACCGTGAGTCGGGGAAACTATCAGGGGAGGGGGAGGAAGAGGAACAGGAACATAAACTGGATCGCCTGTTCCCGGCCGAATTGTTTTCTAGGATGCTGACCAAGGCAGCCGGAACAGTGAATTTTGAGACTCCCCTAGAGGCTAAAGGAGTCCCAGGCTCTAGTAGCTTGTTTCCTCAAGGCCCGTCAAAGCCGGTTACGGTACCTTTCCCTGCACCATTTCAGAGGGTTTTGGATGTGGAATGGAAGACTCCTACCACTGCCAAACACTCTTCAAAATTGATCAATAAATTCTATTCACTACCAGAAGCGGTCATTTCAGCTCTTCAAGTACCAGCTGTGGACCCGCCGGTAGCAGCCCTCTCCTCAACAGCTGTGATCCCATCAGAGGGAGAAGGGGGTCCTAGAGATCCATGCGACAAACGCGTGGAAACGGGTCTCCGTCGAGATTTCCTAGCGTCATCCCAGGCCTTTAGAGCATCAGCCACAAATTCTATCATGGCAAGGGCAGCGTACCAGTGGGCTGAAGACTTATCTAAGTCAGAGCCAGGCCTTCCTGGAAAGGTGCGCAGTGCATTAAAGAAAATAGCCTTAGCAGCGGCTTTTTCTGCAGATGCTTCATTAGGTTCCTTACAACTTTGTGCCAAAGCAATGGCAGCTAATGTTGTGGCACGCAGGAATATTTGGCTTAAAGCGTGGGACAGAGATACAGGGTCCCAATCCAGGCTGGTAGGGGTGCCGTTCCAAGGATCAAAGCTGTTTGGTCAGGCTTTGGAGTCTTTGCTGGTTGAAGGTAAAGACAAGAGAAAGATCCTTCCTTCGGGGAAGAAGGAAACGGGGAAGTTCAGGGCACAGGGGTTTCGCTCCTTTCGTACCTCAGGGCACAACAGAGATAACCAGACTAGACAAAGATCCAAATGGAACAAGCCCAAGTTCTACCCTAAAAGTAGACGGCAGGATAGTGCCCCGTCAAATGCTAAGGCAGGAAAAGATCAGCGTGCATGACTCTGTGCCATGCGATTGCTCCACCTTTATAGGAGGACGGCTATTAAATTTTGCAGAGCAATGGACTCTAATCACTCAGGACCAATGGGTGATAGAGACTGTGATGAGGGGCTATGCGCTGGAGTTCACGCACAAGCCAAGAAATCGATTTTGGCAGGTTCCAAAGTCCAAGGATCGAAGCAAACACCAGGCAAAGTTGCGGGCGATCCAGCATCTCCTAGAGATCCATGCTATAGAACCGGTACCACCGGGAGAAAGGGGGAAGGGAGTCTATTCCACTTTTTCCTGGTGCCAAAGAAGAATGGCGACACCCAAGCGATATTAGATTTGAAATGGCTAAACCGCTTCTTGAAAAAGAAAAAGTTCAAGATGGAGACGTGGAGGTCAATCGTGCAGTTCTTAGAGCAGTACGACTACCTAGCATCAGTAGACCTGTCAGAAGCCTATTTACATGTTCCGATCAGAAAGAACCATCGACGTTTCCTTCACTTTGCCTACGGAACGCGCCATTATCAGTACCGGGGGATGCCGTTTGGATTAACATCGGCTCCCAGGGTCTTTACGAAAGTAATCATAGCACCTGTAGCGCACCTACGTCTGTTGGGAATTTACATCTTTCCTTATTTGGATGACCTGTTGGTGAAAGCGAAGTCGGAACAGAGGGCTCGTCAAGACGTGCAGACAATGGTTACGTGTCTGCAGAAGTTAGGCTTCGTGGTGAACTTCAAGAAAAGTTCATTTCAACCTGTGCAGCAGCTGGAACATCTGGGTCTCCAACTGGACACAGTGGCATTCAGAGTGGCACTGTCTACG
This sequence comes from Lerista edwardsae, assembly GCA_029204185.1. Classification (NCBI taxonomy): domain Eukaryota; kingdom Metazoa; phylum Chordata; class Lepidosauria; order Squamata; family Scincidae; genus Lerista; species Lerista edwardsae. The sequence continues at coordinate 10,950,696 of JAJKFI010000021.1, forward strand.
GACAGACAATTGACGCTCAGGAAATTGATCATGGAGGTCAGCCGAGCAGAAACAATGAACCTGATGAAGTTGGCATCTCTGCAGGGGATGATGGTGTCGTGCCAAGATGTGGTGGACTGGGCGCGACTACATATAAGGTCACTGCAGAGACTTCTTGTCCCTTTTCAAGACAAGATCGAGAGGAGGGAACACGTACTAGTCCAGATTCTCGAGAAGTGATTTGCAGCCTGACATGGTGGCTGGAGGAATCCAGACTTGTCAGAGGAGTAAGTCTAGTCATCCCAGACAGAATAGTCATCACCACAGATGCCAGTCTATTGGGATGGGGGGCACACACTCTGGGAGCAATAGCCCAGGGAGTGTGGTCCAGAGAGGAATCACGGCACAGTATAAACTTTTTGGAGTTGAGAGCGATTCGTTTGGCTCTTCTAGAGTTCAGCAGCAAACTTCAGGGGACGCATGTTCTGGTGCGGACAGACAACACGACCACCAAAGCGTATGTCAACCACCAGGGCGGGTCAAAGTCTGTAATCCTCCTTCAAGAAGCAGTGCTGCTAATGTCCTGGGCAGAGGAAAATCTGTTGTCCATAAGAGTAGAACATGTGGTGGGCATCCAGAACGAGTCAGCGGACTGGCTCAGCAGGCGAGCGCTTCAGGAGTCAGAGTGGGAGTTGCATCCCGAGGTGTTCTCCCAGATAACCAGGAGGTTTGGGGAACCGATGCTGGACCTGTTTGCTGTCAAGGACAACAGACAAGTCAAGAGATTCTTCTCCAGGGTGCCACATCCAGAGGCAGAAGGGGTGGACACCCTGATAGCCAGTTGGCCAAAGGGACTCCTCTACACTTTCCCGCCAATACCTCTCATACAAAGGGTTCTCCTGAGGGTGAAGCAGCTGCAAGCGGAAGTAATTCTAGTGGCTCCACGCTGGCCCCACAGACCGTGGTACCCAGAACTTCTCAACCTATCGGTAACAAGCAGCTGGCCTCTAGCAGAGCGGGCAGATCTTCTCCGGCAAGGACCTCTGCTCCATCCACGCCCGGAAATGTTCCACCTGACGGCCTGGAGGTTGAGCGGAAAGCACTCCTAGACTGCGGTTATACAGAGGAGGTTCTAAAGACTTTGATGGCTTCCCGCAAAGCTTCAACAAAGAGTATCTACAACAGAACGTGGAAGCGTTTTGCTTTCTGGTGCAGAAGCAGAGACGTGAGTGAGATAAAACCTGGAATTAAACACGTTCTTGAATTCCTACAGGACAGCCTCCAGAAGGGGCTTAGCACAAATACACTCAAAAGGCAGGTGGCTACCTTGGGCAGTATCCTGGGGGTGGGTAAGGGAAATAGGATATCTTCCCACCCACATGTGTGTAGGTTCCTGAGAGGAGTGTCTTTGATTAACCCTCCTACGGTCCATAGGTGCCCAAACTGGAAATTGAACACCGTACTACAGGGGTTAACGAGCAAGCCTTTTGAGCCAATGGCAACCACAGACTTGAGGGAGCTATCCTATAAAACGGTTTTCCTGATAGCAGTAACATCAGCTAGGAGGGTCTCAGAGCTGGGAGCTCTTTCCATCAATACTAATCTCTGTGTATTCCATAACGATAGGGTAGTTTTGAGGACTGATCCTTTGTTTGTGCCTAAAGTAAACTCCGTATTCCATAGATCACAGGAGTTAATCCTTCCTACATTCTGCCTTAATCCAACTCATCAGAAAGAAAAGATTTGGCATACTCTGGATGTGCGTAGAGCCCTTAGTTTCTATACTGAACACACGCGAGGGTTTCGAAAAACTGACTCATTGTTTGTCTCCTTTAGAGGGGCAAATAAGGGAAAGAGGGCCCCGGTATCCGCCTTGTCTCGGTGGCTAAGGTCTGCAATAGCTAAAGCCTATGAGACAATGGGAAAAGTGCCACCTGAAGGGATCATGGCCCACTCTATCAGCAGCCTTTGAAGGGGCCAGTTCATTGGGCGACATCTGCAGGGCGGCCACTTGGTCGTCTGTGCATACCTTTACTAGACACTACAAGATTGACACTATAGCTTCGGCAGAGGCCAGTTTTGGGAGGAAAGTGTTGCAAAAGGTGGTTGGGCATTAGGCATACGCCTCGCCTGACCCGCCCCTTGGGGTACTGCTTTGGTATATCCCATTGGTTAGAATACCCCCCCTTTCCTCATCCCAGAGAAAATTAGGAATTCCTTACCTGGGAATCTCCTAGTGAGGAAAGGGGGGGCATTCGTCCCACCACTTCTTCAGGCTCGGTGGGCAGCCTAATGGGATACAGAGCTATTTGGTAGGATAAGCAGGACTCAGGTTTTCCGCCTCTATCTGCCTGTTTGCCTGTTTGGGCTATCCTTGTTGCCTTGTGTATGTTCTGTACTTTTCTGAGTTTTTCAGTTCAGTCTGTTCTCAAGTTCACCTGAAAGCTGGGACAGTTTGGAGATCCACAGCGACGTGGTGTTCCTGGTGGGAGAAGGTTCTCTGCTCTTCAGTACGGACTGGGGATAGGAAGCCCTCTCACCGCGGACGTATTAAGATCCGGTGATCCAACCCTGTCTTCTAGTGAGAGGGGCATTCCTACTGGTTAGAATGCCCCCCTTTCCTCACCCCAGAATAGGAGATTCCCAGGTAAGGAATTCCTAATTTTCTCTTGTAGGTGGCTGCATCCAGCACTAGCCAAATCCCAGCTGCATGAAGGGTCACCCCCACTGCCACCTCTTGGAAACACCCCCCCCCTTTGCAGCCTGGCACCCCAGACACCAGATGCCACTGCATAGGACTCTGCCATTTTTGAAGTAAAAGCAGAATAATCATGAACTCGCATGACTCAGGAACAAATACTCATGAACACAATACAGGAAAATAATCAACTTAATGCAGAAAATAAAGTAACACAGGCAGTGTGATAAAATATGCAATTAAACTAATCATTGCATTCATGAAGTCAGTTATTCATTATCCAAAGGAACTGAAACTGAAGAATGGAATTTGGTCTGGAAAATGAAACCATTTCTTCCACCAATTAGCTGACGCAGAAAATATGATAGCACAACACTTGTACAGCTTTTCACAAAATTATCCTTGGTAGTTCTCAGACCACAGCAAGCTGAGGACAGCATACAAATTTCCAAAGCACTTCACTTAATTACTAAATGCTTGTTTAGGACCTTAATCAAATTTTATGAGGAAAGCTAATGGAAAACATGGCATGATGCCCAAAACAAGACAATATTTTCTAACCTACTTAAAGTGACAAACATGAAGTACATGTGCCAAAAAACTGTACCAGATCGAATATTATGTTTAAAAAAATGTAAAAAAATGCATAGAAAGATTTCTATAGAAAGATTTTTGATATTTTACTCTACTGGTGGCACAGCACTCCATTGAACTTATATCTCTAACACCATACTGGTGTGTGTTAGAACAACATTGTAAGCACCCTGAATCATAAACTGAAATGTTAATCTTGCAGCACTTCTAAATAGCTACTTGAGACATTATTGGAAAGTCCACTGCTCGGTAAGGGAAACACAATTTGCAACAGTGTTAGACGTGTTTTCAAACTTGGTTTAAAGTGAATTAAGAATAGCATTAGCATTGGCTAGCTCTGAAAGAGGAAAGGAATTCACTTGTGAGTGGGGGAAGAGAAGGAAGATGGAGGGAGGACAGATGCGAACCTGATAACCAATCTCTATGTTCACATATGACTGACAAATTTATAAAAGATGACTTCATATTTTTCCAAGATGGCTAAGGAATGCATTTGTTTGAAATTCTAATCTTCATTTGCTTATTTTTCAATGACTGCAAACTAGAACTCCAGCAAAAGCCTTTTATATAGGTCTAGTTTCCTATCTGGATAAAGGAATCCTTTCAATTCACTGGGTATCTGAAATGGTAATAAACTAACCTTGGTTAGAAGCAAGGCTCTGACAACCTTTATTGGTGCAACTTAAATAGATTTTTGACTATTAAAATTAAATAAAATTCAATGCCAGTTTAAATTATTATCGTATGAGCATTATTATCCTGTGAGTATTATCCTGTGTTCATCCTTGAAAGCAACAGAAAACGAGGATCAATACGTAGGACTGGCCCATCCACAATGCAAATGAACTCATGTGCATTGGGCCACTAACAGACCCCCAGCATCTTCCCTCACTCTGCTGCCATGGATGGTGCCAGACTCCTTATTGGAGCAGTAAGTAATCAAAGCAGGCAATACAAGGCACACTTTCAGCTTTGTGTAAAGAGCCCACACAGAAGGAGTGAGATGACTTTGTTCCAATCCTTGGAGCAGTGATTTGGCTCTGTCACTTACACCACCGGGTGTGTTAAAAATGCTTGGCAGGGTAAGAAGCAAGATCTTTCTTCCATGTGGGCCCTTTAAACAAATGAGGAAATGTAGAATGGGAGCAATCCCAGCATGCTTCACATTTCCCGGACTGATTCAAGAGTCCACATGGAAAAAGTAGCCAGGTAAGGAGAGGCAGTGGAGCTGGTGGAGTTATGTGCTGCCTCAGGCAACCCAATAGATTCAAGCTGCCCCTGTTAGTACTTTATCAAATTCAACCCCAAAGTTAGACGACCAATACTTAGACCTGTTTAACGTCAGCTGGCCTTGATAGTACTTTACCAAATTCAGCCCTATTACTTAGACCTGTTGAGATTCCATAATGGAAATGAGAAAATTAGAGGTAAAGATTAAACATGATTTAGCATTATAGTAAGCAGGGGTTTTTAAAACTTTAATTGCTTTTTAAAATAATTCACTGTATGAGATGTTTGTTAAACTGCATTTGACTTTACTTCTTTCCTAATTTTGCAAGATCATGAAGAGATTAACTGATCTAATCAAAAGCTCTTGTAATTATACTCTGTTTACAAGGCAATGTCTAAAATTGAGCTAATGTATCAACTAAGGTCCCTTAAGTTTTTTTATAACTGCTGAAGTTTCATATTTACAGAACTGCTGAAGTAATAAAGGTGTTCAAAAATGTTGCTGACTTGATTACTTCTTCCTTTTTGAGAAACATCTTCCCATCAGCAGAGCATAAGGTCACAGTAAATTTACAGCACTAACTTATTTCCCAACTTGAAAACAGAAAATCAGCATACCAGTTTTCTTGCAAGTGCCAAGAACTACAAACAAGAACTACTGAAGTCTAATTATAAAACACAACAGCACTGTGACTGAAAGTTTGACCAGGAAATAAGGAGCAATTAAAAATGGGTATTGCACAGTAGTTTTTAAATTATCAAATCTCCATTTTTTGAAATAAGCTCTTCATATATGAAAAGTTTTCTGCCTATCGGTATACATTTGTTTGTAGAACCCTGGCCTTTCATATATTGCGCAATGCACTTCAATTGGCCATGGTGTAGAACAAATGGAAAGGTGAGATTTTATGGCAGATGGGTATTGATTGGCAGTCTTAACAGAAGGCTGTGTGGAGTGTACTGAAGGGTAATTAGGTTAGCTGGTTTGGGAAAACGTAGTTACCACTGATACCAAAATCCACCTTTAAATGCCTTATAACAAGGGGGGAAAGGCCCAAATCCCATTTCCTACCTTCCTACATTCCATTATTCACTCCATCTAGTGGTTGAATGCGGTATAGCTCTATACCAATGCATTCTAGGATGACAATAGAGGAGTAAAAAACCTGGAAGCGGGTCTTTCTTTAAAGCTATTTTTCCATTGATTTGGGTATCCACTGGGAGTTCTGGAACAGAACTCCAGTGAATAATGACGCATGATATATATTTCAAAATAGAGAACTTGTGTTTCCAATAATAATAATTTAAAAACTATGTATTATGCATTAAATTACCCATCAAATGATATGTAGCCTGTTGGTATTATTCAAAAATACCAAGACTTTCACAATTTTGGCCTGTAGTGGTGTACACACTGCCATCAATGCGTCACGTGATGAAGTATGCACCCTTGCACACCTAGCAACGCCACTGATCATATGTAGCATTAAATACTAATTACAGAATATCTCATCATGGTCCTCTCTCCCATTTATGGAACTGGCATCACCTTTAAAAAGATGGGAATCTATCCAGATTATGTGTATTTTTAAACCTAACATCCTTCCCCTTTTTAAAAAAAAATGTTTCTCCTGTATGACTGCTCTTTCACTATAATACACTGAAGAAGAGTTTATTTGTATTAAGCCATTATTGATTTAAGAAGTGATCTCTTAAATTTAAAGCATTGCTTAAACAATCCATTACTTTCAGTTGCTTAAATCCAATATGAGTAATGTATCACAGTTGAAAATATTGCAGCTATGGTGCTTTAATTGCTACCTCATATCATTCCATCTCAACATTGATCATTTCTTATTATGTATCATAATATTACTACACCACCCATAAGAAACTAAACCTTTCATTGAACATTGTTAAAGTCAATAGAGATATAGGTAGATTGCATGTGCTAATTCATCCCCAATGTCTGTTATGAAAAATGTAAAAGGAGTATGACCATGATCAAAATAATATAAATTATTTGTATCCTAAGTTCCTTTTCGATGAACAGAAGTAACATCTATTTGTGCAAAGGAGGGGACGATTTTCACCAAACTCCCCCTAATTCTGCAGCCATCTATGCTCCATATAATCTTGTTCCAGGGAGTCCCCCAGACCCTTGGTGTGTCTTTTTGGAAGATGCAAAAGTCTGTTGTACTGAGGTGGCAAGTTTGCTTCCAAGAACTTACTTATAAAGGTATTTTTGATAGCAGACAACTTACCTGAGCTTTTGGTTATACTGTTTTACTTTTTCCAATGAAGCTGCATTAATCTGGGCTTGAAATTCTTCTACTGACACACTGTCTCTATAATAGTAGCCTTCCATGCTTTCAAGTGCTACAACAGAATAAAGAAGAAAAATTAGCCATATGTTATTTACTACTGCAGCCTTCCTGCTAATTAATATATGCCTATAAATGTGAAAGATTCTCTTCATATTGTGTTGTGTCCTAATAACTTTTTCTGCAAATGGAAGAAAATTGGGAAGGAGTGTTGTGGAAGAAAGGGAGCTCAGTAAAAATTGGATCCCTTTTGCAAATGAAAATGCTTCCATTCATTGAAAATCCCACTCAATGTATTCTTTCCATTTATATCCCTGTTTTTATCTGACTTTTTCCTAGGGTGGCTAGCAACATATAATTAAAAACATTACAACTAATGACAAAGATATAAGCAACAAAGGTCAAAAAACACCAAGAAAAACAAATCAGGAAGCAAAGACGGAAAGAAAGAGAAAAACCACCTATTAGCCATGGAAGGAGGTAAAAATATTGGGAAGTCTAGGTAAGGAGGAGACATCTGGGGACAAGCTGGACTTGATGTGATGGGGGGCAGAAGTAAAGAGGATCCTGGAAAAGAGAAGACAGGTCTATTGCAGGTGTTTAGCGGCTGAGTAAGGCCGACATATCAGGGCTGTATCCTAAAGCCCATTAGGGGGTGGCAGCAGCAACGTACAGGACAAGGGGAGGTTTTCCCCTTGCACCTGCATAAGCCCCAGTCATCCCTATGGACCTGGTCAGATCTGCACCTGCTGTTTTGCAGGTGCAGGTCAATGTGCACAGGAACAGCCCGAATTGGGGCTGCCCTGGCCAGGGATGGGCTTTAGGATTTGGCACCCAATTGCGCCACCCAATTACGCCCCCAGCACACCTCTGGCATGTTCTGGGCAAGGCCCTGCGTCGACCGAGTGCCGCTGACGCTTGACCGGCGTTTTGATGATCGTGGCGATGCTTGAGTGTCGGCACTGCTGCTTGCACCGGTCCAGCGCTATATCATTGATGGTGCCAACTTGATGACACACAACTAAATAAGAGTTCTAGTATTACTGGCACTGACACATTGAAATGAGAGCTGACTCGTATACTAACACCTTCTTGGTTCCCTGCTGTGTCATAACAACACCTCATTGGCTCTTGGAATGATCAGTCTCATTAGTCAGTTCTGAGTTAAGGAAATCAATGTTTGTTACATAAGGCAGTTGTTTTTCTTTTCCTATTGTTTGGCTATAACTTTTTATAGACTACAGATATTTAAACACAGTTGGTTTCATTGTATTCTGCATTAAATTACTCATTAAATGATAATTAACATGATGGTATAACTTGCAAATACCTAGGTTTTCACAATTTTGGCCACCATTCTGCACCCCTACTACACCCCTCTAGCACCAACACTGTCCATCAAAGCTGCTTAGCAGGCAGTCTGCTTAGCAGGCAAAAGGTGGGCAGTAGTGAAAGATTAAACCAACCCAGAGAGAAAGGGCTACCCCTCTCCTGGTTTGTTAGTTCTTATTGAACTACATAAAAATAAAAAATGATAAAAAATGAATTGTTAATGTTTGTTTATAATCTTTATATCACAATCCCACAGTCTGGAAAAATGAAAGCATCAGACCTTCTATTGCTGTATTATCTTTAAGTGAATAAGTGTCAACGACTGGTATCACTTTCACCACTTAGAATCCTCACCCACCCACAGTTTTTTTCTCATCATGAGTTACTCCCTTATGTTAAATATTAATAGAGTGATATCTTTTTGAAGATTACACATTTTTATTTGCATTATTCCATCCTGCATTGGCTTTTTCCCCTTTAAAAGACACACACACACACACACACACACACACACACACACACAGGTTTTTTTCTCTTTACTGTTTTCCCCAAAAGCAACCATGACATATCTGGAAGATTGTTGCATTAAGTGTGATGCACAAAGCAAATAACGTTCAATAGCTTTTTTAAATCATAATAAATTTTCTTGGCCAACTTTGAAAATAGTCTTGTGGTCTAATCCTATTGTTGTGCTGTGCCCAGGCAAAGGTGCAATAAAGCACATTTGCAATGACTTGCAAGTAGGCCGTCCAGCTGGCAGTAGATCATACACAGTTTATCTCAAAGGACGAGATAGCAAATGGTTGCAGGAGTCAAAAAAGTCAAAAAGTGAAGGGGAAGCATTCCTCAATACAGTAAGAGAAAAAGGTCCAAAAAAACTCCATAAATTCAAAAGAATATACAAGGAAAACAAAGAAGAAACCGGAGCTCCAAGTCCTACGTCTGGTGGCTAGGACTCTCCACATGACTATCACTTGCGAGTAGGCAGCACTGTTGGAAAGGCCTGCCCTGTCCTGTTGGCAGCAAATTCACAGACAACCACCAGCACTGGTAAGTTCAGCACTGAGGTGTGCAGGGACAGGGCGGCAAGAAGGTGGTGTTCTGGGGAGGGCAGGGAGGGAGTGGATCAGTCCCAAGAGGAGGCAGGGTCAGCAGAGGAGGGCTCCGCCATATCCTAATCCCCATCCCTGGCCTGAAACCCCTACACAGAGTATCTCAAACTTGTACCAGCAATTTTGCTGGTGCAGATCTGAGTAGCCGTATTGGGCAGGCTGGGGCTCAACATGGGGTAAGGGAACAAAAGTTCTCCAAAACAAACATTTCCCAGACCACCAGCCTGCCAATTTCAGTACTGGATATGGTGTGGTCCAATTGCACCAGCAATGAATAGGATTGGGCTACCCCTTCTGTATTCTTATATTCTGATACCACTACAACTAGGAGATAGCATCCCCAAATTACTTATGATTATTAGCACAATTCCTTATGTTCCCAACTAAACATGCATAGGATTGAAAGGTTAGCCTAAGTCTTTATCTACTAATTTAATAAAAATGTATGCAGATCTGGAACTGATAAAATTATATCTTATTAGGTGATTAATCTTAATATTACATTGAAATGGAAACACTGTATCTGACATTCGAGGGATGCATTAATAAAATATTTTGCAATTAGGAAAACTGCTGCTTGATAATAAAAAGTAATTTTAAGTGTTTGTCATCCTAGACAACAGTTAGAAATTGTACCTAGTAAGCAAGATTTTGATTAAAATAGCTTGTGAGTTCACAGCCTTTAATGTATGCTGAATATTAATTCTGTTAAAAGTTCTTCGAATGATCAGTTAATAAATAATTGATTATTGCCCTACCTAAGAGTTTCTGAAGACTTTAGCTTTGCTAATGTATAAAAGATAGTTAAGGGTATTGATCAAATTACATGCATGAACACTTGAGTTAGATTAATATCTGGTGCCTGGAATTTATGAAGTTGTATGCTAAACCATAGTGCAGAATCAGATCTGTTTAAGTCATTATGAAGGCCTTTATACAATGTATGTTTCTAACCCATGAGAAGTTCCAATGGATAGATGTCTCAACTGAAACCCGCCCCCCCCCCTAAGATGTTTATAGCAACCAGTCTATCCTCAAAAGATTATGTTTGGTACAGAACTAAAGATATAGAGATGAGGGTCATATGAACAAAGGCATTTTTAGACATATTGGTCCCAGGCTGTTTAAGGCAATCTGTATCTTCAATATTTGGGACTATTCTGTTGCCCCCCAAAATGTGAAAATACATAACTGGAATATGCTATCCATGCAAACTCCTCAATTCAAGGCTGGTTCTATTTAGGAATCCAGCCTCTTATCATAAATTAATCTCTGAACAAGTCAAAGAGATGATATAGTCTAATGAAACAGGCTTGTGCATGTTCAAAAGGAATAATTTTTAAAGTCATTGCATGAATGTTTCCCTAAGGCTAGAGTTCTAGGCACACTTTTCTGGAAGTAGATTTCATTAGAATTGAGATTTGCTTTCAAGTAAATGAATTCAGTTCAGTAATGCAGGTGGGAGAATCACAAGTCCATGGTGCTTTTATATCAATCTTCTACAACTGCAGCCCCAAGCTTAGCAAACAACAATGGTGTGATAGAAATACCAATGTATTTGGGAAAGTTAATCAAAGTCCTGCTGTGCTTACAACTAAAACATCTTTGTGAATATGGTGCAAGAATTGTAGATAATTTCTTGGATATTGTATATGTACATAGCCAGGAAGAATTATGCAATGCTTTCAACAGTCAGTTATTAGTGCCACTGAAAGCACAATTCATTTTTGTATTAAGTTCATAATCTTTCATTTATTTATTTTGTCCTATTACATTTAGGAAAATGAAATACATTTTCAATAATCATGTTCAGTGCTGGAAATTGTAACAATATATATTCCATACGACATTGAAATGTAACCCAAATAAATTACTAGAGCTTCTTGGAATGTGCACATATGAGAAGTTCAAACTATCAAAACATTGTCCAAACAGGTTGAAGTGAAAAATTTAATAAATTTTATTAAAACTCACATCAAGCTATAGTAGAGCAGAATGTCCAAATATATGTGCATGATCAATATATGAACTTCACACTAAAATAATTTGATTTCCTGCAAAATGCTGCTGTGTTCAAGGACACAGGCAGGCATGAGAAAGCTGTCAGTTGTGCTTCATTCTTCCCAAATACTAATTGAGAGGAAGAAATAAACGTATTGTTTGTCAGCTGGCTACTCAGGTGGGCTTTTATTGGGGTGAGAGGCATTAGGGTCAAATTAGTGGCTTTAGAAGTTCACCTCCCACTTTGGGACACCACAAGAGCAAGTGCAGTTTTTTGCCCTTTGGATGCCATTCTATGATTACAAACATCTGGAATATAGATTAAATCAACTTGGATTGTGAAGCAGTAGTTATTCCTTGCTACCTCTTTTAGGAATTGCACTGTTAGATTAGCTAATAACCAAGTTTAGAGAAACATAGGGTAAGGTGTGATTTAAGTGTGCCTCATCTGAATTCTCTAAACAGTCAGAGTGGTTCCAGGGGTTAACCTCAAACCCCTCAGTCCGAAAGGGAGCGTGTCATGAACAAAGGAAGCCAGGCCTTGGTCTGACCCCATTTTTGCAATTGCAGGCTCAGACACCACCATCCCTCACTCTACAGCTGGTGGGAACTGAGCTCAGAGACCCTGATTGTGCTGTCTGGCTCTCATTGGCCAGGGGAGTCAGATAACACCTTCAGGAATGAAGAACTATGCGGCCAAGGATGGCTCGCTATCTGTAGAACAACATTAGGGTTGCACCTCTGGTGCCGGGGGGCGGGGAGGGAGCTGAGACCTAGCAACTCAAAGGCGTATAGAGAAAGGCCCCAGAAGAAGGGAGGGGTGTTGAAACATTTTGTGAGGTGGACTCTCTGTTGGATCAGGCAGTCAGCAAGAGACCATCATGGACACCTGGCCTAACAGGTAGTTTGGCACCCTGATCTACTGGTTGAGGAACCAGGTGAGAGAGAGAGAGAGAGAGAGAGAGAGAGAGAGAGAGAGAGAGAGAG
>JAJKFI010000021.1:10962962-10979309 GCA_029204185.1 Lerista edwardsae
GAGAGAGAGAGAGAGAGAGAGAGAGAGAGAGAGAGAGAGAGAGAGAGCGCTAGTTAGAGTTAGATAGCTTTATTACTTTGCATTGGGTTTTTCAAATACTTTCAAGCTATGTATTTTTGGGGCCTTTGTAGTGTAACCATTAGTTTTAATAAACCTTAATATATTTTACAAACTGATGTGCCTCTTCTTCTGAGAACTGTTGTCAGCTATTCCTGCCTAGCCACTGGGTCTTGTCAGCTATTCCTGTCTAGCCACCAAGAGGGTTACCTAGAACCTGAATTGGGCACAGATAAGGTCTCCTGGACTGCTGGGCATTTGCCAGAGGTCCGGAGGGATCTCAGGGTGACTGTGGGTCCCAGTGCTCAAAAGTTTGAGAACCACTGGCTTTGTGCAAGGGAATCTTCCTGTTCCTTTTTACCTTTGCATTGGTTCTGCTCTAGGGAGTTTTGTTGAGAATTGTTCAACAATTTGTTCTGAAGAGTGTGGGGCTTGGTGCTTCTTGGCCATAGGGACTTTTGAAGGATACCTCTGTGACCCATTTGCAAGACACTTGGTGGATTAAATTGCTCATATCTATAATAACTTAGAATCTATATACTGCCTGAGTTCTCGGATACATTGTGCCCAACTGGTAATGGCAACTCCAGATGTCTTTGCCAACTGCATCCTTTCTTGTCTCAGTTCAGATCGTACTATGGCTACCCATGCATTGATTACATCAAGTTTAGACCATAGTAATACAGTTTACGTGGGGCTGCTCTTGAAACTACAGTTAGTGAAGACTGTTACTGCACAATTCTTGACTGGCACCAAGTAGTATGATCATTCAAAGTGCTGGTCATTATTTTTCAAGGCCTAAACAGTATAGGTCCCTTATGACTACTAAAGGGCCATCTCCTCCCATGTGAAATGGTCCATCCCCATCCTTTAAGATCTATTGGAAGGCTGCTCTTCCACATTCCACTGCCAGTAGAAATTCAGCTGGTAGTCACAAGGCCTTCTCCCTGGTGGCACTTTGCAAGTGAAATTTCCTATTGGTGGAACGAACATGGCCCTTGACCATCATTCCGACAAAACCTACTTTTTAAGAATTGTTTGATGTTTAGTTTTTTCCTTTTAAAATAAATACATATTCAATCTGTAACCATTATATATGTGTAAAATCAAGGAGCAGGATTTTTTCTGTGTTTGTATCCTTGTCTGATATTTTATTTTTCATTTTGTTTATTTAAATTGACTGTAAGTTGCCATGGATACCTTCTGAATGGAGGGGAAAGGCAAGATAAACACTTCAAAAAAATACTTATTATTTTGTCCTGCCTTTCTCCCCCCCACTCCTGTGGGTGTTCAAGGTGGCTAACATAAAATACACATAAGAGAACAGCAGAACAGTAGCCATAAAACAACCAATCAATGAGCAGCAGGGCTATATTAAAAAAAAATTATAAATATAAAAAAAGAAGGATATGGCAGTAAACATAATGGCAATAAAAACAATCGGATAACAAAGGACCATAAACTGCATACAGCATTATGCAGCATTTTGTAAACAAAAAGTAAACGATCAATTTCAAAAAATATTAAATTAATAAATTACCTTGTGCAAACAGAACTGGGTAAATCTTAAATCCTCCACCGTTCTTTAATCTCTGAGGAAGTTGTTCAAAATTGTAACTATCAAGATAAAAGTAAACTTTCAAGGCTTGCCGGCTTCCTTCTGCTTGATAGGTGATTGGCATATCTAAAATATACAATCATATCTATATATAAATATAATATTTGATTCATATTGCAATTAATGTGTAGGGAAAAAGAATTCCTACAGCATGATCTCTCCATATCCTCCTTAACAAGAAGGAATATTATATGACAACTTTACAAAGTGATTTTCCCCACCTTCATGGCATTAGTTGCTAGTCAGCAGATTCAGGACAATCCACCTGTATACTGTATACATTACAGTATATCATGAGGTATGTGTTCCCCCCCCCCCATCAGAAAGCAATTTGACTTTGTAATACTCACTTGCAACTAGGCATTCTTGTTGAGATTGTTTAAAATAAAACATTATTTTCTCCAAGTCAAACAATGCAACTAACGTATCTTCTAGCATGGCTTGTTCATCAGTCTAAAGAAAAAAGTCCAATAATAATTCAAAATTGATGTATACGATTATTAATATTTATTACAGATGATCACAAACTGTTCAACTGAAAAAAAAAAACAGTTAACCCAATTAACTCTCATGAGTAACTGAAGATGGATTTATTTCTATTGAGTTTCTATTCTATGTTCTGCTGTCAAAGATTAGTAGCAATGATGAAATATGTTGAATATAGCATGTTAATTTACAGCCTGCCATGAAGGCTATGGCATTTAATCACATGGAACTATAATTGTTGTTCATGCAAATTATTATACTCAGAAATTCTGAATCACAAGTCCAGCTTATAATGTTAAATATAAGGGGCATTTTTGGTAACAATACTTAGAACTCTGAAAGTATATATCTGTGTTTCTTATGATATGTGGTAGATGTGTGTGAAATTTAAAAAGTATTGGGTTTAGATAAATAGATGTAGTTGTTCCTAACAGTTAAGATATAAAGGAAATTAGGAATTTTTTTGTTTGGGTCGATAAATGGTTTTTGGAGAAAAGATTGAAAGTTTATTTCATTAAAGGATAAGTGCAGAGAGTACGGTATGTATAATATTTAAAAAAAGAGAGAAATTGAAGAATGTTGTATAAAAGTTGCAGATTTGGCAGAAAGGAATAGATTTACACATCTAAAAATAAATACACGTTTGGAAATAATTTTTCTGTATGGGAAGGGGAAAATGATTGGTGGATGTAACAGACAGAAACATCCAAAATAGGTTGTACTTAGGTTGTAGGGAGAAGAGATTCAAAATAGAGCAAGAAAAGCTTTCAGAGAGTAAATTGGGAAGGCTGATTAGAAGAAGAGGAAATATAAGTAATATATTACTATTATATAGAAATATTAGCTTCATTTGTGCTGTAGGTTACTGGCTGATGTTTGGTTGTTTTATTGGACATTGTGTTTTGTGTTCTAATTAAAAAAAAGGAAGACAGTAGAAGGAAGGAATAGGCAAACAACCAAGAAAGAAGGAATAACTACACACATGTCCACATTTTCTTATAACAATGCTCCCACGTACTTTATTGAAAGCCACTTCAATATGGGAGAAATTTAGAACACAGAAGTAGTAGGGAGTGATAACCCTTTCCTCACCTGCCACTTTACATTCCCAATTGCCCCACCAACCTGTTTTCTCCTTTATGTGGTGTTAATGCTAATGGTTTACCCCAAAGGAACCTGAAGGAAGTATGGATAAAGAGTGAACCCTGAGGAAAGGCAGTGGTGGTAAACTGAGGCAAGTATGACTGTCACTGATGGATAGAAAAAGTCGAAGGAGAGAGGGTCCTGAAGTATTCCATGCTCTGGTAGGAAGGAATGCTAGGGACGTTGGTCAAGAGACAAAGCAGTTAAAGAAATGAAAAAACGAGGACAGTAGCCTGAGAAGCAGGACTTAAGAGACAATGGGAAGCAATGGTAACGGGGAGAAAAAGGCTATGAAGAACCTGACAGGGAAATTCTTCTAGTTGTGGAAATTCTTCTGTCAGTGCAGTTTTGTGATACACACTTTGGGAACCACCACTTTAGGAAATTGTTCTGAAAACGGCTAATTCTTGACAGAAGTTAACTCCATTTATTTTTTGTCAAGACAGTAAGAACATTACACAGATTTATGCAGACATTGCATAATTCTCACCAGGTTAGGCGACAACAGTGACTGGAAATGAATGAGAACACCTGCATTGGATATTTGCTCCAACCATCTTCTGCTGGCCTCTTGTGTCTCCATTTCACACTCCTTGCTATTGTCAAACATCTGATTTAATGCTGCCATCAGTTGCTCAGAAAAGGCACAAACCACAGCCACTAGACTCTGGCAGAAGACCATGTCTCGCCTCAGCTGTATCTCGCTATCTGTGAAAGGCAGAATATATCTCCAGTTATGCTAGACACTATGCCAATTTAGTATGCATAGATACTATAGATAAATGCTCCCCCAAGCAGTCTTTTGGTTACTTCTATGAGTCATTCTGGGGCCTGCTGAGGCCAATGGAGTGAGCCGTGGGCCTTGCGTGACCCGGAAGCAGCTTCCGGGGGCTCCCAGAAATGCCTTTTGATGCAGCATTGAGTATCAGGTTGCAACCCATTCTGGAGCACAAGATGGGTTGTACGATCAAATATTTGGGAACCACTGGTGTAGATTATAGTCAAAATAACAGATGAATTTAGTTACTAAAAATTTTTTTGTACCTCTTAACATAAGTAATAAAAAGTTTTAATTAGATGCAAAATGCCTATTTATTGTTTTATTTACATTTATTTATTTCATGCATTTATCCCATTTTCCAAACTATTTGGATCCATGTCAGTTTACTTGCATGAAAACAGTATTCTGAAATTCAATGATCTTTTTACCCAACATCTAAATTAAGATCATTCACATTACACAGCTGATGGAATTTCATATGCACCCTAATTTCTGTTCTCTGTAGGATTGCAGGCATTTGTATGACTGAGAATGGCTCATAGCTAAAATGATGCTATTGAGAATTAACCCTTAGTTATTTCATACCATGCCTAGAAGTTTAAACTATTAAATTTATGCTGTTGGACTTACTGCAGTGCAGATGCAGTTAAATTCTTTAGACGCTGTTAAGTTCTTATGCATAGTCCTGTTCACAAGTATACATTCAGATAGTGAAAGGTTAGGATGAACTGGGCTGTACACACTGTGAAGCATGGCATTGAACATTTCTGTCATTATGACTCATCCAGTTCTCTCCAATCTTTCTCAATGTGGTCATACACCTGCATACCTGATTACATGGCCAAATTTAGTGATATGAGCCAGTTCCTAATTGAAAAAATTAAGCATCAGTGGTGCTCCAATAAGCATCAGTGGTGCTCCTCTGCAAAGTCAGAAAATATGCTTGCCCCAATGGCCAACCCTATATCACATACCAAAAGAGCAGAGGAATTAAGCTGAATTAAAACGTGTGCCTTCTTTATACAGATGCATAGAAATGACCATAAATCTCCACCCAAGTCTGAGAGACTTGTACCTCTTTTGCATAATGGTATGTGTCAAAATACGACTCTCATAGAGCACATAGATTTAATGCAGTATTAAACTCAGTGGTACTGTGACAACTGTTTGTGCTAAGATTCAGAAGCAGTACAGAGAAGTAAACCATAGTTCATTTTAGTGCTTATTTTCAACTGTTTTCATTTAAAATTACCAGACTTTGTATCTTGAGTTAAATCTCAAATTCGTAGACTGGTTCTTTGACAATTTCTCCCCCCCCCCCATATATAGCAAGCTCATTTCCTCTTTAATTTTTTTCTCTTGTTTTTCTTTCTCCCAATTTATCTTCTTGGGTTTATCCCTATTTCTAAGAATTATTTATGCATCTCTTTTTCACACTTCTTCATCAGGTAAGTCAGGCTAAAAATAGCACAAATAATGAATTCTGTTCATTGGCTAGAGGCTGTTCAATTTCTATCCATTTTATTCCACATATGATGAGTATCTTTTGACTTCATAATAATGTAGTAAAATATTTGGGGGAAGACAGAATCAATTGCTCCATATAAAAATACTTCAGTAATTATATCAAAATTACCTGTATATTCAAGGAGTGCCAAAAGGATCCTTGCTTTCACCTCTGGAAAAAAAATTAAAAAAAGAAGCTTCAGAAAAATATAGTTTTGTATTCAGAACTAACCTTTGTTTGTTGTACACAACATACTATACAGAAAAAAAATCCAATATTTACATCAAGAAAAACATCACAGTAGCATAAACCACAGTGGAAAAACCACAGTAGCATAAAACAGACATTTCATTAAAATAATCAAACCAGGCTAGATCGACAGTAGAGAATACTCTTAATTATCTTTCTAAAGGTGGAGATTGAAGGGTCCCATAAATCCTTATGGGATGTGGGAGGGGGAGAGTTTCACAAGATATATACTTTCACCAAAAAGATCTTGTTCCAAATATCCACCAAACCTGTTCATGGGACCTGGATCATGGGCTTTCCTTCGTCAGTGGACAAACATATATAGAATAAAGTAGTTTCTGCATTTTTATAATGATTCCAAATCTATACCTTTTAAAGAGGAATAACTGCTGTTCAAGATATTTTTCAATTTACAAGTCAGATATTATAATGGAAAAAGATGCCATATTGGTTGAACGTACCACTATGTTTCTAGTAAACTTTGAATAAAATTCACCAAGCTGATGTGATGTCCTCCAGAGGCAGCAATAGCAGATCTATCTGCACTGTGCAAACTGAAAAGTACTTGGAGACCCTGGATACTCGCATATAGGCTCACTGACTGTATCATACTATTTATTGCAGTTTTCATTTCCTCTTCTTCCCTGATTGGTTCCCATCTCCAAACCCTCACAGTTTACTGGCTTGCTGGCTCCAGCTTTTATGGTCCAGAACGCTATCCTTCTCTCATCATAGCAAACTGGACTTCACATTTCTATTCAGCTAACTTCAATCAGCCAACATATCACAAGGGTAACAGCCATACAGAACATACTAAAATGCAAGTTGTGCAGCTCACTTAGGGCCCAATCCTATCCAACTTTCTCAAGCTAGTGCAGCCGCAATGAAGCCCTGAGGAAAGAGAACAAATGTTCCCTTACCTGGAGGAGGTTCCTATGACTGCCCCTATTGCAGGATGCCCTGTTGGCACAGCTGAACCAGCACTTGAAAATTGGATGGGATTTGACCCTTAATCTTCCATACTTGACTCTCATCACATTACAACTCTTTTTTAAAATTCCTCTTTTGGATTCCAATATATTTCACATTCAATTAAATATCCTGTCACTTTCTTAAAGAAACTATGCAGTTCTCACCGCATTTTTAAGGTACTTTTACATTGTGTACATCTAGAGCGCAATCATAACCTGGAGTTAGGCCCGCACAGTTAGGCTCGCACAGTTTGGCTGGCACAAGGGCCACTGTAAAGTACGTTTGGACCATTCTTTGAGTCAGAGAGGCCTGCACACAGATGTGTGCCATCCCCCCCTGACTCTGACAGTGGTCCAAATGTGCCAGCCAAACCTTGTGCCAGCCAAACTTTGCTGGCCTAACTGTGCCAACCTAAAACCAGATTAGGATTGCATTCCTAATCTCCTACATATCACTATGAACACACCAAATTAGATTTCCCTAATTCTCTAAAGCCACCACGCACAATAGGGATATTGTGCTGTGACTCGTGAGCCCCCACGAGGTTGGTAATATACCCAGAATCAAAGTCCCCCTTGATTCTCTCAGTTGGCCTGTGAGAGTAACTGCAATTGCTTCTCAGCAAACAAACTCTTTTCTATCAGGGACACACTTCTGCAGCAGGAGGGAAACATATACACACACAGACCTTGAGGGGTTTGTTTTGTATGTAGTTTTGTTTTGACTTCCCAATATTTTTCTGCAAGAGCAAGGATTCTCTACCATCAGCAGGGGCTTGTTAACCCTCCCAATAGCATCACTAACAAAGGAAAAGCATAGGTAAGCAAGCTTTGCTTTTCTGAATGATTTGTAGAATATCATTTTGCTTTTTTCCTCTAGCACTACTTCATAACCTTCAGTGAAAAATCCCATGAAGGCTTTACACATGTTTATTTATAAACCATTGCACATGTTCGTTTGCAGTTACCTGAAATTAAGCAAATTCATCATAGAACGTCATGTAAATTAGCCAATACACTAAAAAGTTTGGCTTAAAAAGCAGACAAATAATTTAAGATTTGGATTGAAGCCACCTACAGCTGGCTTTAATTCCCACACAGAATTCCCACATCAGTACACCTGCTGGAACACTTTGCTGCATAGCTAAATATTGCACGCTTTGCTATAGTACTCATTATTGTTCCTTTTCTATCTCTGGAGTTCAATGAAGACAAAAATAGATGAATAGATTTCAACAAAGCTGTATGCACTCTGGACACCAGGGACCCAACTTCCTAATACATTCACTTTAGAGAAGGCACAATGACTTCCACTTCTGAACCTGCTATTAACCTTTGGCAAAATAAGATAGATTTTATGAACTCTCTCAGCTAGTCAAGCTACACTTATGCAGCTACTCTGGAAACTGCATTATTCTCCACAGATAGCTTTACATTCCATAACTCTACCTCAGAAATACCAAAAAAGATGTACAATGCAATCTAGAAGTGCACCATAGAGCGTGTTTGCGCCTCTTTTTGAGTGCACAGTGCACAGTTGTGCGACGTCCTTCCCACACCAGTTCCAGGACTTTGGCCAAGAAAGTAAGGTGACCTAGGGAGGGCAGATCTGGGCAAGGGGAAGGCAGACTGGCCTCCAGCACTTAGGCCAGATCCAAACCACCAGCCCTGACCCAGTCGGCCTTACACAGGCTGCTTGGTGTTGAATCAGCAATTTTGCTGATCCAGCTCTGAATAGCCCTACTGGGACTGCTGATATTACTCCAAGTTGCATCTCATATAGCCCCAACCCTGTGCTGGGTATGGGACAGGCTGACTGGCCTCCCTATTCCAGTGCAGGTTAAGGCTGGGCTGGTACTTGATTACAGGTGCATATTATTCAGGATTACTTCTTGTTACTGACCTTCAACAAATTTCCTGATGTTTTGGGCAAGATTCCGGACACTACTAGGAAGGTTCCATGGGTCTTGCTTAATGTGAAGTCTCAGTCTCTTTGGACAACTCAGTTTAGGTTCAATTTCCTGCTGAAACTCTAATCAAAAGGAAAATTGGTTCTTTCATTTATTATAACTTACTCTTACTCCATGAGTTCAAAGGTTTTAACATTTAAGATGAGTTTTCTATTTTATCACAGTATTACCTCAAAGATATTTTGCATTTGATGTTCAAAACAAATATTCAACACCAATACATACTACACATAAACACAACTGACAGCCCAATCCATGCCTATTCAGAAGTAAGTTCCATTACAGTCAATGGAGCTTACTCCCAGGAAAGTGTGGCTAGGATTGTAGCCTAAATTATTATACAGATTTTAAATTCTGAAAAAAAATTTCAATTATATCCTGCAGTGGCGCCAACTTCCTTCTAACATCAGGGGTTCCCATGGCCATGCCCCCCGATGTTGACGTGGCCATGCCCCCGATGTGACCATGCCCCCTGTCATCTCCCAAGGCTGGGGCGCACGATCACCACAAAGATCATGCACCCCAGCCTTGGGAAGGGGTCTGCTGGCCCAACAGCTGCCTATCCTGAAGCCAGGATGAGCAATCACGGTAGTGATCGTGTGCCCAGGCCTCAGGAAGGGGTTTGCCGGCACGACAGCTGCCTCTCCCAAAGCCGGGGTGCACGATCACCGTGGCAATTGCATGCCCCGGCCTTGGGAAAGGGTGCTTGGGCCACTGATTGGCATGGGTGCTGGGTGCCGGGGGGGCTGGCTGGAATGTGGGTGCTCTGCCCCATGGAAAAAAACTGTGGGGGCTGAAACCCCTCCCCCAAAAAACCCTAGTTGGCGCCCATGTTATCCTGGTATCTCTTAACAGTAACACAGTTTAGAAAACCTACTCAGAAAAACAATCAGTTTACTTCCTCACAAAAACATAAACCAAAAAAGGTTACTAACCTACAAAACCCAAGGAAGGTTACTAACCCACAAAAAATATTAGGCCTCCTGTGACTCCCAGTTCAGAAATAGCAAATAATGGTTTGACCACTGAGATTGAGCACAGACTCTGACACTCCTCTTCATATGCTCCAATTCCCTCTACCCTATATCCCAGTTTGTACAACCCATTGTTTACCTCCAAACCAAAATTGAAAACCAGATGGTAAAAAGAAAGGACAAATTCATACTGGTAATATCAAAATAAAATGACCAATACATTTGATTATTTTAAAAAGCCTTCTTCTGGGGCAATTTGTTCTGTCTTTCCTAATAATAAAAACATTTTTTATGATACTTTATGCAGAGAATAGATCAGGTACTATAATTGACTAAGAAGTCAATTGCCTTTGGACAAATCTTCATATTCTCCAAATCTACTGTGGAGTACTTGAAGATATTTAAAAGACCTGCTATTGCAGAACTCAAATGCTACAGTAATAGGAATACTAATATTTTGCTTCTCTTTAAAGTCCTATTAATTGCCATACTTGGGTTTCAACATTACCTTGCAAGCTTCGACCAGGGGTGAAGAACTTAGTCTGTTCAAATGCTCTTACTACAGCTGGCCCTTTCAGAAGATTAATAATCGAGTCCACCTGTGAAGTGCAAGTGACTAAATGGTGAATCTTTAAAGGAATTTTAACAGAATATATTTGAGTATATGTTGAATCAAAACAAGAACAAAAGAACCAAGCTAAGTTGTTAAACTATGTTGTAGCTGTTAAACTAAGAATACATATAGATGTGAGATTTTTTTTAATGTTAAGATTAGTCATGGAAGAGGATCAAAACTGAATTAGGGTCATGGAGCAGGGAGAATGGGATTTAACTCATTTATCCTGTTTCCCCAAACGAAGGACAAAATTGTACATTGCATTAAGCACATCACTGAACTTTGTGTACTTTTTTTCTTAAACAGCAGTTGTGGGGAGCACAATTAGGATTGGAACCATGGTATGGGGAAGAAGGGATATAGCCCTTTATCCCCACCATAAACCTGATCTGAACTGTCTTGTGTGGCATTTATTTGCCTTACAGCCCAGCAATAGTGTGCGCACTCATTCTGTCTGTGCTAGGTTGGTTAAGATTGCATTCTTAGTTGGAAGGTTGCTATTGGTGACAATTGCAGCTTTCTTTCCAGGGCAAACAGCCATACTGAGAAGGACCCATCAAGAATTGAGCAGGGAGCAATAGAAGTGCCCTACCTGACCAAAAAGATGCTCCAAGCAACCATGGAGTTTGTCCTGTTTATCATGAGAAATGCGTATACTTAGAGGAAGTTCATCACCTGAATGTTAAAACATTGGAAAACAGGGTTGGTTTTACAGTTTAACAGGTAATTCAAACCAAAGTTTAGATTACTTTGCTCTTGATAACAAAAGAAATGGGGAAATAGCCTTGCTCCAACTTCGACAACTTTGCTGCAGAGTACAACAGCTTTGTTTCTGTTTCATAGCAAGGTTATTCCAAAAATGAAATTATGCAATCATTTGTTGTCATGTCATAAGGGCTGTCATAAAGAAGAAGGGACAAATTTGTTCTCATCTGCCTTTGACAGCAGAACTAATGGTCCACCAATGGGTACAAACTGCAAAAGAGGACATCAAGAAGAATTTCTTGATGATAAGGGCGGTTAGACAGTGCAACAGATTGCCGAGGTAGGTGGTAGATTCTCCCTTACTGGAGACCTTCAAGCAGAGGCTTGACAAGCATCTGCTGGAGATATTCTGGGAGGATTTCCTGCTACAGATGGAGGTTGGACTAGATGACCTTGTAGGTACCTTCCAACTCTATGATTCTATGATTTCCTTTCTCACTCAACTCATCAGGTGGAGAGCACACTTTAAGGCTGTATGCCTATACACACTTACCTGGAGTTCCATTAAACTCAATAGGGGTTACTTCTGAGTATACACTTATAAATTGCACTGCCAGTTAACTTTTTTAAAAAAATTGCTACCTTGCTACAGCAAGTTTCCCAAATGGACATCGCAATGCTCCACCGAGGAAGCCCTGTCTTTCCCCCCGTAAGAGGCAGGATGATGGAGAAGGCAGCAACACAATCGCCAGTATCGCGTTGCTGCCAGGGATGGAAGTGTTCTTGGTACTTACCACTGTCAGTGCTAGCCTCCTGAGGGTGCGGGGATGCCTCTGCAGGGCTCCCCAAGCCGTGATATGTCTAAAAATAGGTATTGTGACTCACTTCTGGTTTGCGATCATGAAACAAGAAGTGGGTCTCAATAGCATTTTTAGACATAACATGACTTGGGGAGCCCTGCAGAGGTGTCCACAGGCTCCCTTCATCCTCTGGGAAGCTGGCACTGACATTGGTAAGTACAAAAGAAAAAACCTTTCATCCTTGGCAGCAGCACTATCTTGGTGATCACATTGTTGCCTCTGCCCCTGCCCACCAAAGACTTACAGCAGCCCCAAACGCCCAAAGAGTTTGGGAACTGCTGCTGTACAGCCTATGGGAGACATAATCAGGAAAATGAAGTTTGGTGGCAATTTGTGGCACGTTATAGTAATGTCAAATGAAAATGCCACTGGACCATGCTGAGACCTGTCCCTGGTAAAGTAAAAGAGAGTACAAGCCGGGCCATTTTAATTGGACCACGAGAGTACAGCTGATTGTGATCAGGCAGAGGAGGACATGATGAGGGGAGGCAAGCTGGAGGTGAAACAAATTAAAGAACAAACAGAAGAAACGAATGAGAGGAAATGAGAGATCAGGCAGTGCCTGCATGGGGACAGGTAGAATCAGAGGGAGGACTTGTGGGATGGAGCCTCTAGGCCTACAACCCTGGGATACTGCTGGGGCAGCAGATCACATGGGCTCTCTACTACCCATGCTACTATTTTCTTACAAGATGACAGAAAGTGAGCCTCCACCTAAACTGGAGTGCCAGAAGGGGAGCAAAGTGAAAGCAAGGCCTGGGGGAGAAAGACTGCTAAAGCAATTTAGGGAGGCCATGATTTTGGAGGCAAAACTGAAGATGACATGACCCAAAAAGAGAAGAGGGAGAGCCAACCTTCTCCTTCCTGTTATAAATGGACAAGTACCCAGAGCCAAACAAAATAGCAAACCTCCATTGCCCTCTATGGTTTTCCCACCCCTTTGACTCCATAGAGAGGAAGGGGAAATTACATACCTGAATCCATTTCATCGCTGTGAAAGTAAGAACTGCATTGGCTACTGCAAATACTTGTAAAAGAAGCAATGGAATTCCTGTTGCTGTTACAATCACTGAATGGAAAAAATAAAAAACAAAAGTATGAATCCTTTAAGGACATTTACATTTAAATGGTGACTTTTCTATCCTTTTTTTTCTACTCTTGACCAAACACTTCACAGTAATATTACCAAAGCTTTTTATTCCATTTAACAAACCTCACAATACATTCTATTGTAGGTAGCTCATTAGTACTGTAATAGTAAACTGACAGCGCAATCCAAGAGGCCCATAGGGCCGACAAATGTGCACTGTGTTGGTTCAACATGGTTGTGAAAGTGTCTTAAGGCACTTTCCCACCGCCCCGAGTGGCACTGACGGCTGGCAGCAACGTCAGCCCTGCAGCACCAAAGACGGGTGCAGGTAAGCCGCCCCCCCTAATAGCCAAGTTTGGCCAGCATGGGGGTGTTTCCAGGCACAGGGGAAAGTGGGAGAGGGCGGTCCCATGGGCAGGGCAGCCTGGGAGGTAGGAGCCCAGATCTGGCAGTTACGCAGGATCCAAACCCTCGTCCCTGGGCTGTGTGCCCCAATTTGGGCCACTGCAGCCCGCTTGTACATGTACCTGCTAAATAGTGGACACAGGTCCGAGCAGCCCCATAAGGATGGCTGGCACTCATCCTGGATATAATGGGACAAATGTCCCCTTGCCCCATGGAGGCTCCCAGCAGCCTCCCAACCTGTGCTGGATATAGCGCAGGCCTACCAGTCTGCCTCTTCCAGCACGTTAGGATTGGGCCCTGAACTAAATGCTTAAGCTCACAACCTGAGTTAATCAATGGGTTTGTGTGTTTATCCTTGTGCTAGATTTTGGCCCAAGTGAATAAAAAACAGTGCTGGAGAAGCAATTTTTTTAAAAAGGTTTTAGTTCTATTTACTATTCATTTAATTTTAGCATACTAATGGAAAACTTTAAAGTAACAGCTTACTATTGACAGGTGAGCAAAAATCATACTTTACCAGAATTTTATGTAGTAATATTGTTTTTATGTATCTGGCAAGCTGCCCTGGAAATGGGGAGTTAGGCAGCAAAGCTTGTGGACACATTTCTTACTTTAAACAATGCTGTGCATTATCCATTTATTAGTGATGGAGATATGAGGCAGTTACCTATATGAATCCCGATTGCTAATGGTGTCGTGACCAGAATCTTCCTGCTCATCACCTGCTACATTGAAGCAGACCTTTTTCCCATTTCGCTCTCCTTTTTCATTATCACTGTCTGTTGGCGTTAACGGCTCATGAATCTTGCGTTCTGATCTTGGAGAATATGTTATTGAAGACAGCAGGCTGAAACATGAAGTTCAACTAAGTAACTAAAAGTGTTTATTTTGAAAAGTTTAGAATTGTATACATTTTGAAGTAAGCATATTTGTGGATATTGAAATAGATCAGGCAGAATCCTAAAGAGCAACAGCCTTATAAACTACACAGTCTAAATCCAGCACTCCAAAATGTTGGCAGAAATTAAAATAGCCCACATTATTGAAGCTGAGCAATCAAATTTAACATACCTCAAGCATAGAACAGGAGAAGCAATTCTGCAATTGTGTCTTTGGTAAAATAATGTTAGTAACGAAACCCTATGTATATACTGCAAACAAGCTACAGAGGAAGACGAAAAATCTAAAATAGGATTAATACTCCAAGCTTGATCATGAAAGCAAAGCCTGTCACCGGAGGCAGATCTAAGGAAGGGCAAAGCTCTAAGTTTTGCAAGAAGCCTTACCTTGCAGTGGAAATCACTCCTCTCCTGCACCGTTTTAGCCAATCCTCACAGGGAAAAGCAACATCTTGGCATTGCTTACTGGCTACAGCAGAAAAGGAGAGGTGGAATTTACATGACAGGGTAAGGCTTCTTGCAACACTTAGAGCTTTGCCCTCCCTGTAGATCCTCCTCTGCCTGTCACCTAAGCCTCCAAACATGTCCTTGGCAGCCCAATCCTGAGCTATCTGGCCACCACAAATGCAGCAGTAGCCAAACGGCTACCAATGCATCCCGCAGCAGCCAGGAAGCCACCAGAGGCTCCTTAGGAGAAGGGGACATTCATCCCCTTCCCCCAGGGAAAGCCCTGCCACCCACAGTGGGGCTCCTCAATTCACCACCGGCTATTTTATTATTATGACTGTACTGATGATTTCATTTTGGAGATGCTTTTATAAGTTGTTAATTGCAGTGTGCGTTTTTGGTATAAAAGTAACAAAGTTACCCAAAAAGCAGGCTATAAATACCTGTAATAAAATAAATAAAAATGTTAAGTTGTTTTGCATCTTATTCATAGTGACTGAAAGTTACTAGCTGGGCACAGAATGACAAAGAGAACTGTCTTCCATAAAAAGTATGACTGCTTTATAACCGAATCAGACCAATGGTCCATCTGGCTCAGGCCAGCAGTGACTGTCCCAGATCTGTCTCAGCTTTACTGTGAGGTCCTGTAAATAGCCATGACATTATTTGAACCTGAGACCCATGTATACAAACTACATGCTGTTATAAAGAAATAGCCTTATATCAACGTTTGCAAAATGTGTGTGAATTTATACTCATACAGGCACACACAGAGAGTCACACAATCCAGGCCACATTTTTCCTATTTTTCCATCAGAGGTTTTAAAATTAGGTCTCTTGGTATCCTGTTTCCTGAATGAAACTGCTTTCTTCCAGGACAATTACACTGTCAGCCCACTCAGAGCCCATAAGGAATACTGCTAAAACTATTATTCCAGGTAGTAAAAGAACTATACCCTTTCAAAATTAATCTGTACATTTTATTTCCTATTGGTTCACTTTATCAAAACTGCTTGTTACCAAATAAATAATGTAAGGTTCTCTAGCGTATTGTTAACATTCGCAAGTATGTGACTCACTAAGTTTATCTATTCTTAATTATAGCATATTCACTCCTGCATAAAAAAACGCCAGAAAACTGTTATTGATGCTTTACATCACATACCCTATGGAACAGAAAAGTGACAGCTTAGGAAGTAGAAAGATATTGAAAGAGCAGGACCTTCAAAATGAAACTATTGATCAAAAGAGATTAATGATTTCTAAGAATTGATAATATTTTTCTTGGTTCACCAAGTGGTTAAGCTATTTCAGCTTTTTAATATTAATGTCTGTAATATTTATAAGTGAAGTATCTCTAGCTGAATCAGTTTAATCTGTCATACTAATTTTTTTCTCATCACTATTGGCCTTAAGAAACCCAGAGTCCAATCCTATTGATGGCACTGCCATTGGCGCTGGCCCAGCACTGTCTCCAGGTGCCAGAAAGCATGTTTACTGCATCAGGCGAGGAGGGAGTGCTTGTTGTGTATTTGTGAAAATAGCAGCAGAGTTGGGGGCTTGGAGACC
>JAJKFI010000021.1:10980269-11002431 GCA_029204185.1 Lerista edwardsae
CACACACACACACACACACACACACACACACACACACACACACACACCCCACATTGGAAGCATAGGATTAATTTATTATTGTTATTGTTAAATTAATAAAACATTCTAGTGAGTCACAACAGATTATCATTTTAAAAAGTAGGTCCCTAAAAAACTTGGGAAGCACTGACCTAACCCATTCCTGTCTACTCCAGGTGTTTCACTAGTTCATAAATGTAGAATATTCTTTGCACTCAACTAATTTGATCTGTTTTCTTATGTCTTAAGAATTTGAAAACACCACAATGACTAAGCAAAAGCTTAGAGCTATCCTATACAAAAGGTGACTGGCATCAATTTATTTCCTGGGCAAACTATACAAGATGTGTGCATACTTTGCAAGCAAGGTGTCCATGCTTCCTCTGTTGCTGAAAGAACTGTTTTCACCATCCTTAAAGGAGAAATATCAAGCTCCAGTGAGTATGTGGAAACTATCTTGTCAGCTTGATGCTATCTATGAATTAGCCAATTGCACTACATTAGTCAAACCAGCACTTATGGCAGGTAAGGGAACAAAGCTGACCATCTGTACACCATATGGCCTTTTCCCTAGTGGCATTCTCACTCTAGGTCTCCATGTCTGAGAAAGCCTATCTGAGCAATTCACTGCTGAATTTTAGAATGCTGGTTAAAACTTTGTTTTAATTCAGGAAAGCATTCAAGTCACTGGGGCAAAATGATTCTAGCCAACTGATCTCTCTCTCTCTCTCTCTCTCTCTCTCTCTCCCCCTCCCCCCCCCCAATAAAATGAGACAACCAAAATGACTAACACTAGCTTAAAATATACAAACATTAAACAGAAAAGACCATCACAAAACAGTAAAAGCAGCAGAACAAGAGATTATAAAAGTTATAGCAAAAAGCATAGCAAAAAGAATAAGAACAATAACAACAGCATCAGATAACAATTGACATAGCAATCCAATTACAATAACCAACTAAAAACAACATAAAAATGCCTAGTGGAGAAATCAAGCAAAAAAGGACATCTTTAGCCCCTATGAGAAAGTTCACAGGAAGTTCACAGAAAGTTTACATTTGTCCAAAGAATCCTCCAGTAAATAGGTGCCTTCCAGGTGTCCAGCATTAGGCTCCTTCATGACAGACTAACAGAAAAACACAAAGAGCTTCCTGGTGCTTGGAATTCAATAACTTTGAGTCAGAGGTGTTTCTAGGGTGTGGCAGGGGGTGGCACGAGCCATGGGTGCCATCTTGCGGGGGGGGCGCCGTTCGCATGGCGCCTGCCCCCCCCAAAATGGCGCCCACGGCCCGCCTGCTCCCGCCTAGACCCTGCGCCCCATTCTCCTCGCTCCAGCTGGCCTTAAAGAGCCAGCCGGAGCGAGGAGAATGCGCTGCCACCCAGCGCCCCTCCCGCTTCTCAAGAGGGGCGGGGCGCTGGGCGGCGGCGCATTCTGTTCGCTAATGCCGGCTAATGCACCCCAGCCGGCATTAGCGAACAGAAAGAACGCAGCGGGGGCGCCGCGTTCTGTTCGCTAATGCCGGCTAATGCGCCCCAGCCAGCATTAGCAAACAGAAAGAACGCGCCTCTTAAAAGGGGCGGGGCTATGTCATGACGTCACGATGTGACGTCATGACGTTGCGTGCCCCTAGGGGCGCGTTTTCATTGGGCGCCATGGGCGCCCTTTCAAAGAGATCCGCCCCTGCTTTGAGTGGATGGTGTCATCAAGCTATCTGGTTAGAAAAGTGCAACCCACCTGGCCTCACTTCCCCACCCTTTTACCTAAGCAGTTTAGAGCAACCAATGACAAGGTAGTTCTTATTGGTAAGCACAAAAGCATCCTAAACAGCTAGAAAATTTTTTCTGAATTTTAAAAACCATGTTCTCAGTAGTGTCCCTAGAAGAGGGGTATAAGTGCTATGTTTTGCAAGGCACCTTACCTTGCCATGTAAACCACTCATTCTCTCTCTGTCATAGCCAGTCCTTGCAGCAAAAGTAATGCCTCCGCATTGCTTACTGGCTAAGACGGTGAGAGAGAGAGGATCAGTGTGCATTGCACAGTAAGACACCTTATAAATTTAGCACCCCGACCCCCTTCCAGGGACGCTACTGCATGTGCTGACTTGTAATAATGGGAGTTTCAAATGGACAAGGACAAACGCTGCATGCAGAAGGATGCCCCAGCAGCTTTTTAGGCTGCTGAATCTGCATGGAAGCTACTGGGCAGTTAGAAGTTATCCAAAAAATAAAAAATAAAAGGAAAAATAGGAGGAAAACATAAAAAGCATTCATCACAACATTCAGGGCTGTTTCCATTCCAAAGCCTGATCAGAAGCCAGATTGAAAGAGGTCCAGATAATCAGTTCCAGAACCTGCTGAAACTGAGATTCCACCAACCACTCAATCACTTTGCAGTAATGGGAATTTTGAAGGTGGCCAGTAACTATCCAACATGGCATGGTCCAGGGAGGGTTTCTTCAGGAGGGGTGAACTTTAATGCTGCTTCCTCCATCGGAGATGAAACAACTACCCACCCTGTCCATTCAGCCAGCCCCACTGGGCAGATCTAACAAGCTAAGCTGGACAAGGGTCAAATAGACAGATGGTTGGCCTACTTTTATTTGTTTTTATTTTCTACAGTGAATATTTTATTTTATTCAAGAATAATCTTGAGAGTGAGGCAGGTACTATCCTTCTCTACTCCCTGACTCCTGAATCTGCCATTTATGAATCAGACCATTGATACATCTAATTCACTATTGTTTACTCCCTGCTTTACAGCCTCTGATAAATCAGAATATTCTTTGCATTTAACTAACAACCCAATCATAACCAACTTTTCAGCCCTGATGCAAGGGAACAAACATACCTTTACCTTGAGGAGGGTTACATGACCCTCAAGATGCAGTGTGCAGTCAATTGACATGGCTGCACAATGCTGGCAAGTTACTTAGACTGTAATCCTATAAACACTTACATGAGAAGAAGTCCTACTGAACTCACTATGGATTACTTTTGAATATTCAGGACTGAGAGGAGGAGCCAGCCACGAGAGGGTGGGACCTGGCAGTGGCTTCCACCACCAGTTCTTATCCCCAGCGATGGCTTGGGCAGCCCGACACAGGGCTGCTCGATTCACCACCGGCAAAATAGCCGGCGGTGAGCCAAAGAGACCCATTGCAGGCGACGGGGCTTTCCCTGGGGAAAGGGACAAGTGTCCCCTTTTCCCAAGAAGCCTCTGGCGGCTGCCTGGCTCCCACAGGATGCAATGGTTGCAGTTTTGGTACCGCTGCTCTTACAGGAGCCAGGCAGTTCTGGATTGGACTCACTAAACTACTGGATTATTGCTAAACTACAAAGGTACAAAAGATTGGTCATAGAGCAAATGTAAGAGAATACATTGCTGTCCAAAGTCTCTACAGGTATATTCCTTAGGTTTACTTACTCATCTATTTGAGAAACACAGTTTTCCACTTCTTTCACTGCAGCTTGCAGTTTGCATAATAGTTTTTGGTAGACATCTTGTGTTTCTAGGTCTTCTTCTTTTAACAGGTATCTCAGACCGTGTCCATCCTGTTGACCCAAAGAATGACCTGATGGAGCTGCCATGGTAGTAATTGTATGTTGTATATAAACCATAGGACTCAATTTACCTGGGCATGATGGGAATAAAATCAAATGCATCAATAGTATGCTGATCTCTGTGGTACTGATATTCTTAAACCAAAGCAGGTAGTCAATTGTTCCAATTAAAAATAATTCTGTTAAAAATGCAATGTGCACACATTTGGTAATTGATGTGGCATCACATTTGGTAGGCACATGTAGAAATTAATCAACTTTTTTTTGCAAAAGAAATTAAAATTGTACATATGCAAATGAGACATTTTTCTGTTTCTTTTCAAAACTGGTTTTCAAAAGTGATAGGTTGTGATAAGTCCAAATAAACAATCCAAGCATTGAAGACTTATATATGTAGTTCTTGGCAAAAGCTGCTAGTGCCTAACTGGTCAATATCCACCAACAGAATTCCCATCAAAATTCCCACTAGGGCAGTGATGGGAGCAGGAGGATTTGGGCCTAGGAGGGGGTGAAATTGGCAACACCAGGGCAGGCCATGCCCATTCCCCACTACCTGGGCCTGACACAGGGCAACACAAACTTGCACCAGAAATTGAACTAGCACAAGTCCAAGTTGCCCCATTGTGCAGGCTGTGTATTACCCTGCATCAAGGGAGGGAATGTTGCATCAGCATGGGTAATTTTCAACTGGATTGGGCTGTAAGAAGCAGCAATCAATGCAAAATCCACGCTACGTCATGTCTGCACTACATCATTAGCGCTGACTCGGGGGCTAAACGAGTAACATCTACTTCAGAGCACCGACGGAGAACCTCCCTTGCGCCGACCAAAGCCGGTCGGGCGCAAGGGATATTGGGACAGGGATTGGTGGGAGGGAGGGAGGGGGAGGGGTGGGATGTGGGCAGGCTTGGGAGGTGGCCATATGGCCACTTCCTAAGCCCATCCGTGAGGCCCCAATTCGAGGCCGCTCTTTAGCGGGCGCAGATCCGAGGCACACGTAGGGGAGGCTGGAGCCTTCCGTAGGATAAGGGAGCAATCGCTCCCTTATCGTGGGGGGGGGGGGGCGCTAGCCTCTTCTATGTAGTGTCCGATATGGTGCTGCCAAGTCGGCCTCGCCGTTCTGGTGCTGCATAGGATTGTGCCCTAAATGTTCTCCACAGTATGTTTGGCAGCACAGTATGTTTGGCAGTAATGGGGTATACTTGGGATTACCACTGGGGTAAGTCCTAAACCTGTTCTCTCAACAGTCCAGCCATTAAAGTCTGCATAAGCTATTGCTATACAGTACAGAGAGATGAAATGTTACGAATATGTGTGTGTGCATCTTATATATAGTACATGAAAAAGACAGACATAAAAGCTTACCTTGATCTGTGTGTTTGTTTTCTTTTTCATGGGAAGGGTGCTTTCTGCTATCTAGCTGAACACCAAATGCACTGCCAAGTGAGGTTGAGGTTTTAGGATATGAGACTTCCATCACATTGATATGGCAGTTAGTTGGACAGAAATCACTGCTGTGCAATGGTGAGATCTTTGACTTGGCTTGCTTAAAGGTAGGCCAAGCTCGGTTTTTTAGGACCCGGGAAAACTGCAAGTGCAAAAAGCATATATTAGTGTCAAAACTTAGTACCTGATGTTTATTTTTTTTCAGATTCCAACACATATGGCTCAATTTGCTTATTTTTCAGATGTTTTTATATTCTTTTTTAGGATCCACGGGGCTGGCTGTTAAAATTTTAAATTTTAATTATTTTAATTACTGTTTTTAACTACTGTTTTTAAGTGTTAAATATTGTGTTTTTATTGTATTTTAAATGTTGTAAGCCGCCTTGGGTGCCCTCTGACAGAAAGGCGGGGCATAAATTAAATAAAATAATAATAATAATAATAATAAAAAAGTTGCTCTCTACAGCAACATAGTGATCATATCTGCCACCTGGTGCAGTGACTCCTGGTGTCACCCCCCAAGTGCGCATCACATCACCACCAATTATTTCCGTGTTTGCACGTGCTGACTCAGCCACTTTCTCACTGTGCTGAGAAAATGAGTCAATCACTCAGCCAACTTACTGTGCTCTGAATGTGGACAAGTCAGCAGTTCACAACCCAGAAGTAATTGGCAGTGACATGGTGACATCTCGGTCAATTACTTCCGTGTCTGTGTGCACCGACTCATCCACTTTCTCACTGCACACTGAAAGTGGAGCACAGTGAGAAAACGAATGAAGTCAGTGGCTCAACCAAGTGGCTGACTCATGTCACAGATGTGATAGCAGCTGCAGTTTTGCAATCTCTCTGCCTGCTCCTGCTCCTTCTCCTTTGAAGGCTCAAGCCTCTTCTAG
Source organism: Lerista edwardsae (assembly GCA_029204185.1). Taxonomy (NCBI): domain Eukaryota; kingdom Metazoa; phylum Chordata; class Lepidosauria; order Squamata; family Scincidae; genus Lerista; species Lerista edwardsae. The sequence goes on from JAJKFI010000021.1 coordinate 10,986,192, forward strand.
TCTCTATGTGTTTGAAGAAAGTAGCCACCTTCTTCGCTGGTGCCTGCCAAGCACTCTCTCATATGATATTCCAGAGTGGAATCCACGGTGGCCTGGCCCCCACTTGCTACGCCACTGATTCTATGTCACCATAACTGTTCTTGGTATTAAAATGGAGGATAGAATGTTTTCCACTTTTTCAAGCACTCTGAATAACATGTTGTCTCTAGTATTACAGCAGCCACCTAGTACTCAAGTTCTCAGGTGTGAATGGCATATTCAGAGTACCCTCCAATCCAGGTATACTTGTATTCAGGTATACTCTCCAATCCAGGTAATGGATAGAGAATATAGACTGAAAAGCCACTGCCCAACGCACACTCAGCATTTAAAATGTTGCTTAGAACTCTCTGGTGAGGAGCAATGCTATGATCCCTTTCCTGGCCCTATGCAGTTTCTCACTGAGCTTTTGGTGAGGTATCCAACACCTGCTTTTGTACCTTTAGCCTGGTGTGGCTCAAGTGCTGCTAGCCTTTCAATTCTATCAGGATATACAAAAGCACAGTCCTACATTCTGTACAATGGAAGCAATAACTGCCAACTTCTGTTGTTTCTCACCCCTGAATATTCTTTAAACTGGTAGGTTTAAATAATATTCAATTGGGTTACTGGGTTAGCTTCAGGAGATACAAGGAGATTCCTTCCTGAATATACATCTAAGCCTGCATCTGTTTAACCGGTGAAGAGAAGAAATCATTTTCAAGTAAGCTCAGTTGGGACTTACTTATTCTAATTTCTACCCAAGCTATAAGGAACAAATAAGAAGTGAAAAACGAAGAGAGAGAAAAGATAGAATGATTAAAATTTCTTTCATATTGTCAAATTTATGGCAAGCCTACAGCAGCCCGAGTGAGGATAATATGGGTTCTCTTAGGGACTCATTCCTGTAGGGACCAAACAATTTAGTTATCTGCCATGGGAAGAGCTGTCAAGTTGATTAGGTAAAGGTAAAGGTTTCGTAATGACCGAATGGTCTAGTTGTGACCAACTGTAGGGGGCGGTGCTCATCTCCGTTTCAAAGTCTGTAGAGCCGGCGTTTTGTCCAAGGACAAGCTTCTGTGGTCATGTGGCCGGCATGACTCTACACCGTGGTGCACGGAATGCCATTCCGTTCCCACCAAAATGGTCCCTGTTTATCTACTTGCCTTTAGGTGCTTTCGAACTGCTAGGTTGGCAGGAGCTGGGACAAGCAATGGAAGCTCACTCCGTCGTGCAGTCTTGAACTCCCAACCTTCCGGTCAGAAAGCCCAGCAGCAGCAGTTTAACCCGCTGCGCCACCACGTCCCTTAATTAAATTATAATCAGTTAAGCTGATTACCAGTTTTTAAATAAGCAAAATATCTGTTGCTGTAGAGAGCAACTTTCCAACAGCAGCGATTACCTTTTTATTTCTTACAGGCATATCAAGAGCCACAATCAAATCCCATATTGACAAACATTTAAGCACGAATGGCCATTCTTATGTACAGATCTGTTGTTCAACATTTTAACTTAAATTAATGATGATGTGGAGTTTTAAAAAGAAATTTAATCTGATTATTTCTATACAGGGAGATGTGCTAATATAAGCACGTGAAACGAGGACAAGAGGAGCACTAAGGACATTGAAAGAACAAGAACAGCAGTACATTTTTCACATTTAAATCTCCCACACATCCTCTCCCACGGAGACCAAATGCCTGGTTATAATTTAATCAGCTCATAAGTTAGGCCAAATTTACAGTATTTTCATGCAAGCATCAGAAAAATCTGTAGACTGCTGAACTGGACTCAAACTTCTGCCAGAAAAAAATGGGATAATAATAAAACCTGCAGGAAGCGACAGGGTTTCTATTTATAGATTTCAAACTTTCACAGTGAAACTAACAGCACAGCTAAAGCATTCCCAGACACTTTTGTTACTATGGTTACAATTACCTCCCTAAAAGAAAGACATAGCTGTTCTTAGAATAAAGCATTTTACTAAGAGCCAGCAAAAAATAATAAACATTTTTGAAGACAAAAACTGTGCATCAAGATTATGGAAGTGGTCTTATCTGAGCATTCTGATAAATGCCCCAGTTTTAAATAGCATAATGCCAGATATAGCAATTATATGCCTTCTCCATGTGAATGTGCCAGTGTACTTCCTTTTGGACCCAATATGATCTTACTATTCTTGTCCTGGACACTGCACGTAACATTCAGTTCTTTTACAACAGGCAGGAATATATGAAAACCACAACGCAGCTGCCCTACTGATTAAACAGAAGTTATGACGGAGAAGTTTAAAATGCCCATCTATCTACATAAATCTGAGATATGCTGTAGTAAGACTAAACTGAGGGTGCAATCCTAACCTGCACCGGAATAGTACAGGCCAGCGGGCCTGCTCTGTATCCAACACAGGTTGGGACTGTGCTGGAACCTCCACAGGGCAGGGCCACATTTGCGCCCTTGTCCTGGGGTAGGCACCAGCCACCCTAATGGGCTTGCTCAGATCTGCGCCCACTATATAGCAGGCACATGTCTGAGCAAGCCGCACAGCCCAAATTAGGGCCGCGCGGTTGGGGACAGGGTTTGGATGCAGCCTAATGCAGCCCCCTCCCCAGCTGGCCGCCTCCTGGCCCGCCCAACCTGCTCCATTCCCTCCCTCCCTCCCTTCCTCCTGCCCAGAAGAGTCACTGTGCTGACCGAATATGGCCACCATAGTGACATCAATGCTGAGCGCCTTGGTCTGCCACGCACGTACTGACAGCGCTGGGCCGATGCAAACCCTAGGGTGCTCTTGGATTCCGTTGTGAAGCAGACATATGCAATTATTCTTAGGAATTATTTGAACAAAAAATATTTTAATTTCTTCTACAAATACAGTATGTGCAAGAATGTTATAGCCTCTGTCTGCTTGCCAGTTTCCAACACTGAACATGCCAGGTTCCAGATCAGAAATGTCTCCATTTTATTTCACAAAAACAAACAAAAAAACCATAGAACATTCAGTAGGACAGATGCAACACTCATTGTTCAAGACGCATTGTTCTCAAGAAATGCAAATAAGCAGAGGTTGGCATTATGCCTGTTCATGGACACCAGCTTTATATATTAAATTTCTGCCATTATATTAATAAAATGGTCACTTGCATAGGACAGTGGTTCCCAAATTTACTGTGATCTTTTCTTACAGCACTCTTCTTTATCTCCTACAGTGCTATTTTTCTACAGCAAGAACAGCATGAAATCTTGTGAAAACAGTGCAATTTCAGCAAGGCCAAGATGGTCAATACCCCCGAGTGAGCCAGGAACATCCTGTGGTACATCCATGGGTTTGCCACAGCACCCCAAAGTGTACAGTTTGGAAACCATTGGCATACCTATTCTAGACAAAGTTTCAACTGATTTGCAATTACCTAATTAACAACTTTTTCCTCCCATTTGAAGCCTAGTCCATCAGATAGCTTGATGGTCTACAGCCATCAACCACACAGAGATTCTCATATTGCACATATTTTTCCAGAACAGTCAGAAAAACTTTCAAGCCTAATCCCAGATTTGGAACATTTGTCCCTCTTCCTGCTTGCACCTTACTGCACATATCACAACTCCACCTATGCCATGTGAATATCCTTAACCACATCTTTTGTAAGATATTATAAAGATAGACAGCAGTATCCTGCCTCTTCCTGGATGTTTAGGAATTGATCAGAACAGCAGCATCTGCACAGCTATGGCTTCCTGACTAGCACTCTTCAGCCAGGTGCCTGGAACTGCAAAAAGAACGTCATGTAGAAATTCACTTAACTAGTTTCTACATCTCTTTGACACAATACAGTATGGAAGATCACTCTGGTACATCATTCACATTGGAACAAAGGTAAACCACAATGCCATGCCAATTCATAGATGGTGCAACTATTCCTCTCCGTCTCTTTTTATAGCAAGACTCAGATGAATGGAAGAATTGAATTTTTTTTAATGAATATTTTTGTCTTCCAAACAATGCAAGGAATACTGTTGGAATGGAAATGAATATTTTTGCCTTCCAAACAAATGCAACACATCTTAAAAATATTTCTTATCCTTACCTTTTTATAACTAGTGATTCTTATCCTTACCTTTTTATAACTAGTGATTCTTCTGCAGATGTGCTCAATTTTCTCACTGCAAATGGCACTGAATTTACTTTGAAGGTCAATGGGAATTACATCATTTAAGCTATTCAGGTTATTACAGTTTTGCACAAACTGCTCATCACTTTTTGCTAGGGCTTCAAGAATCTGTAAATTACAATAACAATAGATTATGTCACAGAGTCTATTTTAACTGGACATTTAAAAATCTGATTATTGGTATAACTGTACATAAAATGCAGAAAAATAAAGGGTCTGTTCTTGCTCAGAATGCTTCTTTTCAGATTTATAATCTGTCTCCATTTACAGAAACAAGCAGAGCTGCCCAGATAATGGTGTAAACTGAGGCATTTGCCCAATGACCTCGGCTCCGCTATGTACTATTGTCAGGTTTGGCAACAGGTAGCAGCAGTCCTGGGATAAAACATTGTGCTAGAGCCCCCATGAACACATGCACATTTCCAGTGCTTTGAGCAGGTTGGACATGCTCTTCAAAGAGCACATCTATCTCACACATCCACTATTCTTAAGTACGGATGTTGAAATGGGAAGTCAATGGATTCTCTTTTCTTTCAGCCCTATTTATCAATCCCCAAGATAACAGAGCAGCAGCTTAGATGAGCAAGTCACTCTGTTACAATCTCCTCCCATCATCTGCATCATTCTAAAGGAAGCCATTTGCAGAGGTGGAGAATAGGCAAAGATAGGAGTGGAGCTATACACTTGATGGAAATAACACTGCACCACTGCACCCCATAAAAGTGAGTACTGAGGGGCTTCAGGGGTTAGCCTGGTGGGCCATCAGGGATTTTGTAGGCTGCTGGTTAGTACATTACAACCTGGTCATCTTCTGATGTCATAACCATTGTTCTCAGGATAAGAAGGAACCACATGTGAGGATGTGGTATATATGTGGTGCCCCCATGCACTTGTAAAGAATAGAGGCAGGGGCCCCAACATTACACCCATCCAAAGCCCCATGAACTATGTGGATGGCCCTGGTAGAAATTACAAATAATGACAAGCCATTAGGCAGCTAAACAGCATAATTCAACAGTGCTGAATTAAGGACATGAAAATCCATCATTTTGTTTTGCTACCACTCTTTAATGCAAAATTGGTGGCCATTTTCTCCATTTGGTATGCATCATGCTGACAGAACACATGTTGCACTGTCATAATGAGTTTTATGGCAGTCACAAATGTGACTGTGCCAGTGAACATGGCCTGGCTGCTGCTGCAAACTGTAAGTGGCTGGGTCTATGCTCTGATGGACCATGGATGCCTGCTGATGCAGTTAAGGCCATGCAGAGAGGTAGAATTGGGCTGAGGTGGGCAAAACAGGGAGGCAATGGGGTAGGGAAGAGGGTGGATCAGGCCTGGGAAGGGATTGGAAGCAGCAGTGCCCACTGAACCTAACTTCCTTCCAAGGACTGATCCACCTTCACAGATCAATGTGGACTTGCAAGAGCAATATCACCAGCCGTGGTAGGCACAATAGACAACCCATGGTGCCCCTGTGAGTTTGCCCTTGGGAGCCATGGTGCATAGTTTGGGAACCACTGCTCTAGACACTGCTGCTTTGAGTTCCCACCAAAACCCTCATTCACACTTTTATGAAGACTAAAAAAAAGAATAATGAATCAAACTATTTTTAAAATGGGAACATGTCAACATGGTAAATCTAACACTGAATATCAGAATTGCAATCCCATCACATATTACAGGCTAACCTTAGAGTCATAATACTAGGGCAGATTGACTATCAGTTTGACCCACTCATCATCATATCTTATTTTCCCTGATCAAATTCTTTCCTCCAAATCACAGCTCCACTTTCCATTCTGAGTTTCTAAGAGCCCAATCCTATCCTTCCTCTGCCAATGCCTATCCTAGCCAAAGCAGCCATGCCAAAATGGTGCACATTGTATCCAGTGGTGGTGGTGGTGAGGTGGAACAGGAGGCTTTGGAGGGGAAAGAGGAATTTCTTATCCCAACCCCTCTGCTCCACAATGGGTCTTCTTAGATCTGTGCCATCTCGTCAGCTGGTCTGAGGGGAAGAAATGGGTAGGGGTTATTAATAGATGGGCTAAGACTTGGTGCATACCATTGCTCGCAGATCCACCTCCTACTGCAGCTTCCCCACCCCTGCTTGTGTCCGCTCTCTGCCCAGTTTTGCCCACTCCCTGCCCATCCTATCTCCACTACTGCCTTACCTTCTATAACTTGTGTGATGGGGGTCCATTGGTGAGGTTGAAGTGCAGCTGCCTCTTGCAGCAACACTTGGAAAATTAATGACGTTTTATGACAGAAAAATTCTGTTCCACTGTCATAAACACTTCCATGCGACAGCCCAATCCTGAATAGGACTGAACAGGATTGGGCTGTTAGGGTGTTTAGAACTGCTACCAGGGTTTGGAAATATGTTCCCATATGGGTGGTTAAACCTTCATTCATATGAATGATTCAACAGACACAATTTTTTCAAATGTGCAAAACTTGAGTTGGCCAGCAATTTATATTCAAGCATTCACAAACTGAGGCCCATCACAATTTAACCTCAGCAAGTCCCCTTGCTATGGAAAGAAGTAATGTGAAACAAATGAAGGGTAGCTATATGCATGTTGTCTTAATCATCATGGGTTTCTTTAATCAGGCCAGTGAAACCTAATTTTTAAGCAGTTTAATTTTTAAAATGGGAAGTAATGTAGCAATACAATGATATAGCTCAGCTGAAAATATAATTGAAATTAACCAACAGGGTGTAGAAGACATGGTTCTGAATTAAACTTTATTCTTTGTAATTGTAACCAAAGGATACATTTTGAAAAAATGCTTTGCATTGTTAATTAAACCTGTAGAAAACCAAACTCTTAAAAGCAACTGGAAACCTTTGATTAATGTGCAGATTCAGAATGTAACAGTTAAAAAGGTTTCTGGCTATAAAATAGTATAATTACACAAACTTTTTAAAATACTTCTTCAGTTTTAGAATAACTGTTATTAAATTTGTACAAATATTGTTTGTCCTATGTACTTTGACTTTTCTCAAACTAATCAGAAAACTCATACTCATTGTATTCTAATAAGCAGAAAATATTTATCAGTTTGGTTTGGACCTTCTGATACATTTCTTATATTTTTTGCAGTTGTTAATAGCATTTTGAGGGGGAAGTATGTTGGACCCTTATGCAATTTTTTTTCTTCAAAACAGCATTGCAAGGTCCTTATGAATGGGTAATGGGTTAATTACAACTAATAGATTTTGTAAATTTGTGGTCCGCAACACAAGCCTCTTGAACAAAGATCCCACTATATTCTTGGAAGGTAAATTAGAGAATCTGATTCTTTGTTCCTCTTTTGACTCAGCTACTTTATTTGTCCCAATGGCACCGGAGTCTGGAATCAATTTGTGCAGATTTGATGACTCTGGGTAATACATCAGTGGCGGTACATAGGGAGATAGTACATACATCATGTGTATACCTCCATAGTGTTCAGTGAGGCAGCCCCAGACTAGTCTAATTACCAGTATTGAGTACAGTTTTTCCCTTTATTGTTTGAAAAAAGTTTGAAAAGATTGTGGCAATTGTCAAAGGAGGAATACATAAAAGAAAATAATTGTTGGTCCTGCATTCTGAACTGAAGAACATGTCTTTCTAATCTGGTTCCAGTTAGAAAAGGATTTGTAGCACTTCTAAAAAAAATCCTCACAATATTTATTACTTCCTAAGCAAAAACAATAAAGATATCTGGGTATCTTTAATACCCAGATAGCTCTTTTATTTCCATATGTCTTTCACTACTGGATATAATTCATAGTAGTAGTATTAAAAGCCATAGTAGGGCTTTCAGTACAAGCTGAACTTGGTATTCTATAGAAGAAAAGGTTAAAGCACACCTGACTGCTTCTCTACTCCAGATTACTTCTCCTGAATTGGTTTTTTTTTCTTTTCAGAAAAAATGCATAAGGTGCTATGTTGCTAATTTTTGTTTCCCAATAAAAGCAATGGGCAGATTACATTTCATGCCACACATGTTGACCTTTTTTTTTTTTTTAAACTGGGCATGTAAGAATATTTTGAAAACTTATTACTGTGCTTGGAATACATTTATTCAACAAAAAAAATGGATATTAGTTGACTCCCCAAGGCAGCGATTTTCAACTTTTTTAATCTCATTACACACTGAGAAAGTACTAAAATTGTCAAGGCAAGCCATCAATATTTTGACAATTGATAAGGCACACCATGCTGCCAATGGGGGGGGGGGGAAGTCACATCCTGCATTGGCCCTACTAATAAATGGCCTTCCACCAAATTTCCATTGCACACTTCTGGACCACTCACAACATACCAATACACCACGGCACAGTGGTTGAAAATGGCTGCCTTAAAGTATACTCTGGAGACTCCGCTGTCTCCTGTGCAGAGTCACTGACCACAAGAACACAAGTTGTATCAATTTGCTGTTGTGAGTTTAGAATTTAATTTATGATTGTATCCCAATTTAATTTTCTTTCTGGGTGGATGGTCATGAATAATAACCATAAATAGAACACAGGTCACCTTACACTGTATAGGTTTGAAATGAAATCTACCAGTAAATAACTGTGTTGCTTCAGGGTAGAAGGAATGATAAAGAATTAAAAAAGAAAAAATAGTTATACCTTTGCAGTTAAGCTGAAAAAGCCCTTGGGTTCAATCATCTTTTCCACAACATGGCATTTTATTCCAGCAGTACTATCATACTCGTAAACCACACCGTACTCCAGGTGAACATTATCCACAGTCAAACTGACATGGTCCTTCCGTCCGTCAATTATTGCCATAGTGTTAAATTTGTCAATTACTTCTACAAACGAGAGAGTCAAAATCAACTGTTTTGCATTGTACTTATTTTTAACCTCACTGTGGCCTCAATCCTATCCAACTTTCCAGTGCTAATGCAGCCATGCCAGTGGGGTATGCACTGTATTCTGCCTCCTCAAAGTAAGGGAATGTTTGTTCCCCTCTCTTGGGGCTGCATTGTGGCTGCATCGGCACTGAAAAGTTGGATAGGATTGAGGCCTAACTGATTTAACTAAGGGTCCAATCTGTTCCAATTTTTCAGCACCATGTAGCCCTAAGCAAATGTTTCCATACCTTGAGGAGGTCTCTGTAACTGTTCCCCCACCGCAGGATGCAGCACACATCTCATTGGCACTGCTACCCTGACACTGGAAAATTGGATAGGATTGGGCCCTACTATGGTTCATAAAATAATAAACCAACAGCCCAGTCCTAACCAACTTCCAGAGCTGATGCAGCCCTCTACGAGGAGGCTTTCGTGACTGCCCACCATCACCACAGGATACAGCGCAGCTGCATCAGCACTGGAAAGTTAGCTAGGACCGAGCAGTTATTCTGTTTAATTAAAATAAAGATTGAACCAAGCTGATAAATTTGAAGAAATTGTTTGCTGCTTGGTGCTATTTTCCCCCCTTAGGTAGGGCATTCTTCTCTGTATGATCTCAGACAATCAGAAAATATATAGTGACTGTGATGCTACATAGATTTGTCCATGTACTAACATCATAGACGACCAATAAAACTAATTTAAAGTGCGGATGTGCTTCCTGGTCTGGTCACACAGATGATCATAGTGAGTAGATAGGTGAAGGCAAATGATGTCTATTCAGGGCAATGCTTCCTCAAAAGGTGAATATTGCATTCTTTCACTCAAAGGACTGCATGCAATATCTAAGGAAATCATGATCTCAAGTTTTTCTTCTTGTACTTTGGATCATGTTTTATGAATGGTCATGTTTCATATCCTACGAATGTAATATCCTACTAAATTTCTCATTTTGCACTTGAGCATCTTAGCATACTGTACATTTAGAGCGCAATCCTAAACTGGAGTTAGGCTGGCATAAACTAAGCCAGCAAAGTTTGGCCAGCACAAGGGCCACCATAAAGTGTGTTTGGACCACTTTCAGAGTCAAAGAGGATGGCACATGTCTGTGTGCTGGCCTCTCTGACTCTGAGAGTGGTCCAAACATACTTTACCGTGTCCCTTGTGCTGGCCAAACTTTGCTAGCTTAGTTTATGCCAGCCTAACTCAGTTTAGGATTGCGCCCTTAGTTTGTGGCAATGTTATCTTCAAAATAAGCATCCCAGATAAAAAGATTGTAAATAAATCTAATCTACATTCAAATCAAATACATATCAATAGACACAATCCAGTCAATTCCTAAATAAAAGTCAAATTAGAAGTCATTTTGTAGTGATTTTGCACATACTAAAGTGTGAAAGCAGACGTACCAGTGATTCACATATTTGCTTTTCACCCTTCCAGTATTGTCTGATAGTCATTCATCTCCCTCTTCAATTACAACTGGGGCCCATGCATCTCAATTCAGGAAAGGTGTACAGCTTTTCCTCTTCAGTCATAATAATGGAAGAATGAAAACAGGATGCGAAACCTCCTTTGCTTTCACTTTTCCTGCTGTAGTGTAACATTTGAAGTTTGACTTTTGCTTACTGGAACAATAACAAATGATCTCACCTTCTACTTTGCAGTCAAATGCATCTTCTCCATCATTCCCCAAGGGTTTGGAGTTTGTTTTCTGAAGATCTTCCTGGGCACTCTCAATGTTGTTATATACCCACTGGATAGAATCTTGCTGTAGAAAAGTAGTAACAATGATAAAGGTTTACATTACTCAGAAAAACTGTATTGCCTGCAGGTTTGTTAAGAAAAGACAACTAATGTTTTTTATGTCACCCCCAAAATGGAGAGATGAGTTTCTGCAAACATTTTCATTACCTCCCAACTTCTTCAGTGATTTGGGGTGGGGGAGAGGTTCAGATATATGAAATATCTCTGACAAAATATCTGTCAGAGATACCATAGTTGCCAGGACACCTGGGTTTGTGCTCCGTTCTTTGTTGTAGCATAGTTTGGCAAGAACGAGTAATGAAACTGCCACAGCATGATGAGACAAGTCAGTGAATGTTCCCTGTTGTGTGAGAAAATACATCCCTAGACTGCCAAGACAAAAAGGTTGATGCTCCTGTTTTGCTGTACTATATCACAAAAGCAGACAATGAAATCATTCCAGGATGGTATAGCATGATAGGAAGCATCAATCAAGTTGCTTCAAGTACCGGTAAATAGAAAAACCGTCTTTCCTTACCCCCTCCAACATCAATTCATAGTGACAACAATGTGACTTCATTTGCCCTCACTGATGTCATCACACTGCCAAATTTGACTGGTTATGTGAACATGTGATGTCATCAGGTTCATAATTTGATGCTTGATTAGCTATGACTGAAAAAGAAGCCCTAAGAATATGAAAAAACCAGGATGTGGAAGCAGTGACAAATCAGGCTGCAAACAAACAGGTGTGAAAAAAGACAAGAAAGAGGTGGTGGGGTTTGAGTATCATTTCAGATAAACAAATTTTAGTCTTTTCAAAAACATACATTCTGCCCCTAAAATATTCAGATAACAATTCAGCATATTTTTAAGGAATATTTATCCATGTTTCAAGTCAACAACGCTAATAACCAGGTAGCATATTACTACAATTTAGACAAGCTCAATACACAGAGGAGTTTGAAAATCATGTTATTTATTTTACACAAAAGTAAGCCCACTGAGTTTAGTAAGACTTACAATCAATTCCTAATCAATTTTCTAGTGTCACTATAACTATGCCTACAAGGCACGTGCATTGTGGTGGTGGGGCAGTCACAGAGGCCTCCTTAAGATAAAGGAATGTTTGTGCCAGCATCAGCACTGGAAAGTTGGTTAGGACTGGGCTCTAATCCTATATTACTCATCAGAAACAAACACCTCTACCTATAGATCTCACACTTGCAGTGTTGAGATAAAGGAGGTTAAAGAGGTTAATTGCCTTGGGCAGGAAGGTATTGTTAAAAATTGATGGGGCCCAAATGCCCTAGCTACACCATTGCCCACTTGTCTTCTATTATTCTTTTACTATTAATATCATTAATAATAATAATAACAATAATAGTTTCCTTGGAATAACAATGTCTATAAGTATAACTAAGAAATGACTATTGTACAGGTCATATATTGTAAAATTGCAATATTTGGAAATGTCAGGCAGCCCAATCCTGAGTTGCCTGGCAGCTACAGGTGCAGCAGTAGCCAAACGGCTACCGCTGCATACAGCAGCAGCCAGGCAGCTGCCAGACGCTCCTCAGAGGAAGAGAATGTATCCGAAGGAATATTCATCCCCTTCCACTGGGTAAGCCTAGAGACCCACTAATGGGTCCCCTCTCATCTGTGCCAGCTATTTAGATCCGGCAGCGAAGGAAACCTGACCTGCCTCACCCCGCGCTCAGGAATGCTCTCCTGCCCTGCCTGGAACTAGTGCAACGCCAGCAGTGGTAAAACTTACTGCTCACCAGCATCACTTTGCTGCCTCCGGGTGTGCGGGGATGGAGCTAGAACAATACAGGCAGTAAACTCGTACAGCCCATGTTGGACATGCCTTACAGCATGTTTGCAACACCAGCATGGGTGGCACAGCCGTACCACTTGTGCTGGAGGGCTCACAATTGAGCCCTCAATTTGCCCAGTATCACTCCCTATCACAGTGCTATCCCTGTCACAGTACAGTGTTTTATCAACAAATGACACAGAGGTCATGTTTGCAGAGGAGAGGTTTTGATCTGAGTTGCAGAAATCTATTACAGTTGCTTGTCAGAGCAAGCACAGAGTTCACCTCAACAGTCAACAAGTTATAGAAAGGAAACCAAAAGTAAAATAATTATCATGGAACAGCAGTCTCTAGTCAGACTAGTTAAGGTTTTCTGCATTGTTTTACCCCAACTTTGTTTTTATTGATTATGTCGAAACTGCTGGTAGAATATCTGATGGTAAAAAGTGAATTTTAAAATATTTCATTCAGTCCATAAAGAAAAAAAAAATCATATGCTGAGTCACCGAATAATTCTCTTCCCCACATAATTCTCTATTACCCCTCTTAAATGCAGCTGGATGAACTACAAAAATAGCTTGTGTTCTGACAGAACTGAAAACAAGTTCCTAAAAGGGAAATGTGTGGGATGAAATGGAAGTTAAGCAAGAACATAAAGAATGTAGTAATATTGCTTCCATATGAAACTATTTCCATTTCATTGTGACTGCAGAGATAGCCCTGGAGAAATCTAGATATATTCACCAAATGTGCCTGAAATGGAATTGGTTTTATATTTTATAAAGATGCAACATGATAGTTTTTTAAACATTTTATTTCATACTATAACTAAGCACCAAAGCAAGGCATGACTGTCCTCATGCATTTCTACTCAGTTGTGTCAGGGAAGATCTTGAAACAGGGACCTTGCAGAGTCTAAGGATCTTCAGAATGACTCCAGAGCATTCTGCACTAGTATAATACTGTTTAGAGAGGTAGAAGTCTGATTTAACAGTCATTCAAGCCATTCACTAGAAGTTTTCAACCTCTCTCTGGTCTTCAATAATCCTTCCGAGGTACCACTGTTGAAATTGTTATCAAAGGATAACTTTGGTAACAAGTAAACTTTCTGGATATCCTTTGTTCTTTTTAGTTCAGGTTTCAACCTTGTATGTCAACATTGCGGGTTCAACTGGTTTCAGTGGTAAACAATCTCAGCCAAATTATAAAAAGGAATGAAATATTCCAGATGATGTACCTACGTTCTGATTTTAATAGTTTTAGGGCCCAATCCTGAACCGCCAGTGCCCATGGTACGAGTGTACAGCAGGCGCTGGTGTTGCAAACGTGCTATAAGGCACATCCAGCACAGGTAAGGTCTTACTGCCTGCGCTAAGACGTGCCAGAGTCCGCCACCGAGAGGCAGCAATGCAGCAATGGCAGCCAGTAAGTGAATTTAACTTGGCTTCCACCACTGGATCCCAACCTCCGTGTTGGGCCGTGTGACCCACCGGAAGCCCTGCACTCATACCATGGGGAAATCAGACAAACATTCCCTTACTCTGAGGAGCCTCTGGCAGATGCCTGGCTCCGCTGGACGCAGAGATAGCCGTTTGGCTACCACAGTACCCGTGGCGGCCAGGCAAGCTCAGAATTGGGCTGCCCAAACCCAATCCTATGCATGTCTATTCAGAAATAAGTCCCATTATAGTCAATGAGGCTTACTCCCAGGTAAATGTGGATAGGTTTGCTGCCTTACTTGAAATCAGGTCCACTTTGGTTTCAGTGGAACTTAGTTCCAGTATGTGATGCAAAATTACGCTCGACAACCATTTTTGACATCAATGACGATTAAAAATTATCTTTAAAATATTTTTTTGCACTCCAAGTAATAAATGTTAATTTTTTAAAAAGTAACTCTGTTTAATATAATCAAAAGAGTTAGCATCTTTACATGCATTGGGCGTCTGTATTTCCTGCAGGCTGTGACATGGGCAATAACACTTGCATGGGTTTCTTTGCTGACATTAATTCCATTCACTTTGATTATGCACTGTCCAGGGTGAAGACCAGCAGCAGCCGCCACAGTTCCTTTAAAACAATTAAGAAAATTATTAAGTTTCTGTAAAATAAAAAAAAGAAGCTAAGAATGTTTGCTCAGTTCAACCTGGTACAGAGTGAACCAGCAACTAAATAAACACACACTGTAATACTGAGGCAGAGATGGTTGTGTGAAGCAGCAGACAAGGGGCATCATGATAAACTTTGTATTGCTGACTTTATATTTAATTGGTGCTGCTCAGTTTGATATTGTAGATAATATGCTGGAGGAACTGGAAAAACTGCTTCTTATCTGGAATCAGCACCATTCTGTCAATCAGCAGGCGGAGAGTAACTATCCCTCTTCATCTTAGCACAGTGTCTTTTTCAGTGGCTTATTTGACCTCTTTGGGACAGGGGACCATTTAGTTAATTGATTTTTCTTTGTAAACCACTTTATGAACTTGTTTTGCTGAAAAGCCATACAGGCATGCCCAAGTATTTGCTGGGATCCTGTTCCGGACCCCACCGTGGATACCTGAAGCCGTGGATACTGGGTATGCCTTTTTAAAGATAGGAGAACATCTCCTCCTATCTTTAAAAGGTTTGGCTACAACAAGCTAAAAAAAGAGATTTGTTTAATGTTCCCCTACCTTTTTATTAGGCGTCCCAGTAACCATGGATACCAAATGAATGAATACCAGGGCATGCCTGTATATAAATATTTTAATAACAACAAGTAATGTTTTCCAAGTATGCAGTGGTGACCATGTATTCTGTAGTAGTGACTGCACATGCAGAGCCTAAGAGCTGAATGTGGATTATCCTTCCAGTAGTATAGCTAGGAGAGGTCACAGCACTTTTTTTTGCACAGCACTTCAACAGGCCATGCAAGTGACCCCCTCCCCTTTCAGGCAGCTTGAGGAGAAGAGAGGCACCTCCTCCATTTTGATCTAGCCATCCAGACTGTCTCTGAATGGAAGGTGCTGCTTTCACAGCGTATTGAGGTGCTGTGCAAAACGTAATGCTCCGAGCCCCTCTAGTTATGCTAATGATCCCCCACACCGACTTTTCTACATGTGTGACCTGCAAGTAGATAATGTCATAGCCAATGCCAGCCTGCAACTCATCAAAAATTGGGTCACAACTCACAATTTGAGAACCGCTGATTTAGAGGCTATTTTGCATACCATATCGTTGTTTTTGTTGCTGAATCTGCTTGAAATGTTCATTTCATAGCCTAAATCCTACATGTTTACTCAGAAGTAAGGACTATTGTACAGATCGTATATGTAACCTCACATTTCCTCCTGTAATCTCTGATTGAGGAGGAAAAGGCTGGACAAGAGGAACATTTCACATGGTGTTCCTCTTATATTTAGCAGGGGGAGAGTAATTGTCCCTCTTCACCCCATGCAGTGTCTTTCTAGTGGCTGTTGCTGTTGGTGTTTTGCATATTTTTAGATTGTGAGCCCTTTGGGACAGGGAGCCATTTAACTTTATTATTACTATTTGCCTGTAAACCGCTTTGTGAACTTTGTGTTGAAAAGCGGTATATAAATACTATTTGAATGAATGAATGAATGAATGAATGAATGAATGAATGAATGAATGA
>JAJKFI010000021.1:11004394-11027182 GCA_029204185.1 Lerista edwardsae
GTGTGTGTGTGTGTGTGTGTGTGTGTGTGTGTGTGTGTGTGTGTGTGAAAATAATGCTAGATATGACAAAATCAATACCAAGAACTTCAATTATTTAAATCCCCATTCAGGCCCAATCCTACCCAATTTTACAGAACTGTTGCAGATGCAATGCAGCCCCAAGGTAGGGGAAGAAATGGTCGCTTACATTCCGGAGGCCTCCATGACTGTCCCCCCCCATCGCAGGATGCAGCGCACGCCCCATTAGTATGATTGCATCAGTGCTGGAAGGTTGGATAGATTGATCCTTCAGTCATCAGCTCATTTTTTCCCTTTCACCTTTGTCCCCCTACTCCAAACATTTAAATTTATGGGGAAAGTGTTTATTTTGTTCTTCCCGCTTAATGATGTCTAAGATATCTTTCTTTAATGTATTTTTATCACCGCCTTTATCATTCCCCAAGGCAAAGGAACAACTTACTCTCTGGGTTTTGTGCTCACAAGTACCCTGAGGGGTTTTCTGTTGCTTAAACATGCTTTCAGAAAGCTATCCACTTCGTTGAAAGGTCTCAGAAAAACTAGGTCACCATTAATGGCAAAGATCTTTTTCCCAACTTCCAGACCTGCCATCTAGATAAGAAAACGAAACACATGTACAAGCAATTACTGTAACAGAACCACTGGCATACTGATTTCCTCTGATTATACAAAGGAAAATGTTGAAAAGCTTTTCATGGTTTATTCCCATTTCCCACAGTTGTGAAATCTACATGATCCAGGTTTTTTCAAGTGATCAAAAATTGCAAGTTTCATAAATTCAGAATTACTGATAGCATGCCTTTACTATTTATTTATTTATTTATTTATTTGTATTTATGAAGGTTAAAAAGGTACAGAAACCAAACTTCAGTTCCTTAATTATTTTGATTAAGAGCCCAATTTCACCGCAGACCTGGGCAACTGTCACACATGGCACCATAAAGTGCCTCCAACGCTGGTAGTAAGCTATTACCGCTGGGACTGGGTAGTGCCATGGCAAAGCTCGCTGCTCACCAGCAATGAAGCCTTTCGGGCGAGGTGGGAGGGCGTTCAGGAGTGGGGAGAGGGGAGGAGCAGAGGTGGGACCAGTGGCAATTCTCACCACTGGTTCCCAACCTCCGTGTAAAGCCATGAGGCCTTTCACTGAGGCCCTCATTTCCGTGCCAGCTAAATAGCAGGTGCAGAAGCAAGTAGACCCATTGCCCACCCTGCACCCTTACCGCAAAAGGGGACGTTTGTCCCCTCTCTCCACGGAGGCTCCCGTGGCTGCCACGGGATGCAGCCATAGCCACTTGGCTATCACTGCACTCCTGGAGGGTTAGCCAATAGAGGATTGGGCTGTAAGAGACTTGACCTGATCACAGAAGTCCTTCACATCCAGGTTCATCGAGCAATATCTGCATGCTGGCCTCTCTGACTCCAAGAGTGATCCAAACATACTTTACAGTTTCCCTTGTTCAAACTGTGCCGGCCTAACTCCAGGTTAGGATTGTGCTCTTAGTCTGTAACAGCACAATCCTAACCTCCTTGCCCCCCCCCCCCCCGGTATCCAGCAGGGGAGTATTTCTAAATGGATTACATCCATATATAGAAGGACCCCAAAACATCAATGGTGTATGAAATAAATGAAGCTGAGCCTGCAAGACACAATAGATCACAGATGATCCAAGGCTCCTTATGTCCCAGGAATTTAATCCTACAGAGATTTTATTTGAGCACAGCCTCTCCAATGGTTCGGCTCAATTCAATATTAGGTCAATTCTTTTCATGCTTTATCTTATGTTGCCTATAATAGAGAGGTGCCCTCAACACTGAAATGAATGGGAAAATTCTGTAGGAGACTTTTCAAAGTTACATATAGTTTAAAAAAAAACACCAAACCAGGGCATATATGAGAATCCATGAAGTCAAATGAATGCATGATTATGAATTAGCATACATCACCTCAGCATTTGATCCCTTTTCCACTGTTTTAATTATTGGAACTTTATTTTTGTCCTCTAAGCCAAAACCATAGCTTCCTTCAGTTGATTTAATCTGAAAAATAAAATTGATTGTATTTATACAGAACGAGATATTAAAGATGCAGATAAAATTAAACATTACCCAATAGCAAATTGTAACATACCACGTAGCGTATTTAAAATTTTGCAACCTAAAACACTATTCCCATTAACCTTTGCCCTCAAGAATTCCTAGTTGTATCAGATTGATATTGATACCCCTTGCAGTGTTGTGAAAATGTCTCCAGATTCCCACCAATCCACATCCATGTGCCTATATATTATCCTGCTAACTAGGCAAAGAGGCACTTTTCAAGTGGTGCTCCTCAGGGGGGGAGAGTAACTGTCACTCTTTGCCCCAGCATAGTGTCTTTCCTAGTTGCTAGTGTTCTTATGCATCTTTTTTGATTGTGAGCCCTTTAGACAGGGAGCCATTTTGTTATTTGGTTTTCTTTGTAAAATGTTTTGCAAATTTTTTTTGTTGAAAAGTAGTATATAACTATTATATTATGATGTAGATGTAGATGTAGTAGTAGTATAGCAATCCATATGTTAGTTTGGTTTCCCACCAATGGCTTCTTCAGTTAGGCATGTCTGCTGATAGAATTTAAAATGCGGGAGGAATGGAGCAAAAGACTAGTGCAAAAACACAGCTGTAATAAGATTTAAACTCATAGGTGATAATGTAAGATAAGACTTCTTTATTTGTTATAGCTGAGTGTAAGGCACTTGAAGTTCCAAAATGGGGTCTTTGGGCATGGTCTCAAGTAACTTACTCCCTGTGCCACCTTGACAGCTCACAAGTGGAGGAAACTGCTGACCTGATCTCAGTTGCACTGGGGCACCACCACTGAAGATGGCTGAGGCTGGTACTACAGCTTTCAGACCAACAGAGATCAGGTAACCCAAGAGGTCAATGGAGTACAATATGGCTCAATAGTTCACTCTGGTCTGCCTTCACAGTCAGAGCAATTCATTGTTCAGGCACAGACCAAGCTGTTTATCTGTTCATTTAATCATCCACCACTTATTTATCTGTCTAATCACCCATCCAACTACGTATTTTTCTGCCTTCTTGACTACCTGCCCAACCATCTGTTATCACTGCTTCTTTCCAGCTTTGACACAACAAATAGCACGTCACCCTCAGTGAAGGTTTAATCAATGTGCCTCTATAGAGAAGGGTGTCAGAAAATATCACCCACCACCACCATTGAACACAAACATGTACCCTTTTAAAACTTACCAGCAGTGATTTGGCTATTACATTTTCCACTACTTTTAAGTCATGCTTCATAAGCCTGTGCTTCATGTTTGAGCCTTCCATTTCCTCATCCGCAAAAAAACGGAAGAGAAGAGGTTCATCTTTAAATTCGCTTTTTTCCAGGACTGTTTGATACACAAATAAAGTATTAATGATTATTCTATAATATGACAAATGCCTTTCATTTCAGAAATTGTTTAATGTTATACAGATAAAACTACGTTTCAGTGCATGAAAGTTATTTTGACGTATATCTCTCTGCATTGGAGGAAATGTTGTACACCACTGCATCCAATGCCTGCCTTTCATAGACAGCATCTTCTACCTTATCTCAACATACAAACTAATTATTTAGCATAAAACTAAATTTAAAGCTCTATGCATCAAGAAATAGCTCAGCATAAGCTCCACTAAAATACCTTGGAGCTGCACGAAAATAAAAAATAAAAAAATCAGAGGCTAACCCTGAGATGGGGCAGAGGTAAGTTAGAGGCTATCACCAGAACAAGGGAGGTCTCACATTCCTACTGGCATTGTGTTCAAGTACACATAAGGTTGGTTGAAATAGCACAGTGCAGGAATGCAGTTGCAGGATGGCCAGCAGAAATTGTAGGGGGGGATATTTTTGGTCATAATTGGAAGTGCAGAACTGCTTGTCCAGGAGAAAGAATCAATAGACTGAAAATGTGCTGAGCCAATAAACCATTCTCTATGCACCTTTGGATTTCCACTCTTCATTCCTACTACTGGCACCTATCAATTTTTCCTTTTCAAAGTAATGGTAAACATTTCATCCTTGAAGCCATCAAATGCAGGCATTATTCTTATTTAGCCATGAAATCAATATTCTCCCTAAGGGGTCTCCTTCAACAGCTGCATGGCAGCTCAGCAGCATTTCTGGACTCACAGAGATGTCATTCATTATTGCCAAGATTCATTATTGCTCAGCTTGGCTGGGCTTTGAACTGCACAGCCATGCAGCTTAAAGGATGCACAAACAATGCACGTGATGCAAAGTCACAAAAGTATCTCCTTTGTGAAGATTCATAACACTAAATCAGTAGGAATTGCCTACTGTATACCCAATGGCTGGTCCAAGAATCAGATAGGAATTGATCTGGTCCAGGAATTGCTTACCATGGTGCATAAATCCATTATCACAAAGTGCTATTCCAAAGATCATTGCTTCTTCTCTTGTCTTGCAATCTCCCTGTAGTTATTGGTTCACATCAATATAGACATCATAGGCAGCAGTTTAAAAATAGGAAAAAGAGGTTACATATATCTTTGGCAGCATTGACAGAAATTGAATTGTACATAAATGCCCAGAATTTTAGAAGTTTGATAGAAGAAGCTGGTTACTCTGGTAGCCGCAGAGCAAGTCTGCTACCAGTTTGATACCTTATTTTTTGAACAAGAAGATGTATTACCAGTGGCGTAGCTAGGGCATTTTGCACCCGGGGCTACTTAATTTTTTCTCACACACCTCAAGGCAAAGCTTTTTTGGGGTATTTTGGCTATAACTTTTGCTAACATTAAAGTATTACATTTGGGGGGGGGTCATTGAATTCCTGGTGAAATTCCACATCCAACAGTATACAGCATGATGGTATTCTTCCTTAAAACCGTGATTTTAAAAACTGCAATTTTTGCAAAAGAAGTTTTATTTTTGGTTTTTTACTTTTTTGGCCATAACTCTTCCTGACTAGAGATACTACACTCTGTTTTTTTCCACTGAGTTCCTGGTGAAATTCCACATTCAACGGTAAACAGCAAGATGGTATTATTCCTTAAAACCACCATTTTAAAAATCACAATTTGTTGAAAAGAAGTTTTATTTTCACTTTTTACTTTTTTGGCCATAACTTTTGACAGAATAGAGATATTACACTCTGGGTGGAATTCCGCATCCAACAGTACACAGTACCATATTATGCCGTAAAACAATTTTTGGAATTTAGGGTTCTGTGGTGACACCCCCCGCCCCGAAGATGGCATCTGGGGTATTGCCCCATAGGTAGCTATGCACTGTGTATTACCATATCTACCTTGCATCTGAATTCTCCACACTTTTTGGCGCAAGAGCTGCATCAATATATAAGGGGATTTAAATGGTGACCCCAACATCCGTGGGGAGCTCTGGAACAGAATCCCAGCAGATACTGAGGTTGCATTGTATTTATCCCCTCTTAGCAGGTTGCTGTGGAATGACCCCACAACCTGCCAAGGGCTGGATAAAAATCTTCCAGAGGGCTGATTTGGCCCTTGAGGCATGGATTGGATACTCCTATTTTAAGTCCTACACAGAAGTATTTATTTTAGTATTATAAATATATACAGTACATATATATGTATTATAAATAACTAAATATAAATGTATTATACATAACTTCAAAATTATTTTGTCTATGATTATGTATCCCAAAGCTCTCCCATAAAATCTCGTCTTCTGCTGTATCATATACTAATTGTAGGTTGACTGGCTAAAATAAGGATTTATAATGCAAATGTGAATGATTTCACTCAATAAGACCCAATACAATCAATCAATCACTAGTATTTATATACCGCTTTTCAACACAAAGTTCACAAAGCGGTTTACAGGCAAATAACAACATTAAAGTTAAATGGTTCCCTGTCCCAAAAGGGCTCACAATCTAAAAGAATGGAGGATACCACCAGCAACAGCCATGAGAAAGACACTGTGCTGGGGTGAAGAGGGACAATTGCTCTCCCCCTGCTAAATATAAGAGGACACCACTTGAAAAAGTGCCTCTTGACTCCATGTTTTCCCCCCGACACACACCTTGAAATTTCATTTTTAAAATGTCTTATATTACCTCAGTTCATTTTCAGTACTATTTAATAGTCATAATTCAATATTGGCTTAGATCCTAAGAACAGTCATTAATATTCTGCTCAGACTGTCCTGCTCCCTCCTTGAACATGGCATAACTGCCAGGCCATTTGAGACTGCTGCCACAAGGCAGCTGCAGTAACAGATCCCCAGCACCGCAGACACCAAATGGGGCATTCATGGCTGAGGAGGCAGTAAGGCAGGGGGAGTAACTGGGCCGGGATGGAGAGGAGCTAGAGGCACGCCAGGCAGAAGGGGTGGATCCATCTTTTGCTGGATCCTATCCCTCATTTTGCAATCTTACATGTCCTTTGGCTCTCCTTGGACTTGCATCAGCAAAATGTCTGGAGAAAGTCCAAGGAGACCCATAGACCAGGAGGTAGGTAAAAATAATTTCTGCAGGCTTACTGATCATCCACCACCAGCACAGCATGCAGCTCCGTTGGTGCAGCTGCATGCTATAATACAGCGGGGAAAAGGATTGGGCTATAAGTTATATATTTATTGTAGCATCTTAGCTCAAGTAAGACAACTGACAGAAACCTTCATTAGGCAGAATTACAAGATTTCATGTATATATAGAGCTACAAACAAAATTATAATGGAAAAATCTGTTTTACATAAGCAAATGCATAAGCTGCAGAACACTGTCGTACCTGTGCAATTAGCCAGTCTATCAGTTTATTAGCCATGACCACAGATTTGTAGGTCCTTAGATGGTAATCTTTATCTCTGAAAAACATAGGAATACAAATAATTAACTCTCAAATTCACATAGTCATATTCATTGAATACTTAATTTAACACAACCTATCTAAAAAGAAGCTCAATCAATCCAAACTTCAAAGGCCATTAACATCTGTATTAGTTGTTGTTAATGATGCCTTGCTCTGCGTATAATATACAACACAAGCCTGTGGAGGTCTGCTCCACTGCCATAAGTTCTCTAATAGCATTGCAAGAGGTACATTGCTGTTATACATATGGGGACCACGGGAACAAACAACTGGAGGCCCCAAGAAGCACCATGAGTTCTCAGCCATTACACCAGAACAGATAAGGTGGCAGAGGGAACAATTTAGAGGAGAATGACGGCAGGGAGTGGGCCAATCCGGGGGCCAGAGAAGAAGGAACTTGGCGGCAGCAGTGCATGCCAGATTCTATCCCCTGCCCAACCCAGATATACCCCCGAGAGTCAACTTGGACATGCCAGAAAAACAGCTGGCATAGGTCAGAGAAGATCCATTGGTGGTTAGACAGCCTATTCACATAGGCCTATGGAAAGTAGCAAATATCCCATCACGTCACGTCCCATCCCCCCGTAGCATATAGCACACACTCTGGCAGAGCAGTTGAGGGTGCAATCCTATTCTGCGCTGGAATAGCAAGGCAGGCCAGCCGGCCAACTATCCTAGTGCAGTATAGGTGAAGCTGGAGCCTCTCCACAGCAAGGGAGAGTGTGCTCCCTTACCGTAGGGGAGGCTCCAGCCTCCCCTATGTGCCCCTTAGATCTGCGCCTGCTAAAGAACAGGCACAGATCAGAGGAGACCACGTGGCTCGAATCAGGCCTCATGGCCTTGCAGATGGGCTTAGGAGGTGGCCATATGGCCACCTCCCAAGCCCGCCCAAGTCCCACCCACCACCTCCATCCATCCATCCAATCCCCGTGCCACCTCGGTATGGAGCCTCCCTCGCACCAACCAGCTTCAGTCAGCATGAGAGAGGTTCAGCTCAGGCGCAGCAGGGCCGGCAATGCCTGCAGTGCTGGTCCTGTTGCTCGAGCGCTGACACGGAGGTGCAGATCGCCACATCAGCGCTAAACGCGCAGTGTCAGCACAACCCTGTTGCGCCGACGCTGCTCAGTCTATAGGATTGTGCTGTGAATGGCCTAAACTGGGAAAGGGAGAATCTGGCCGTAAGCACATCCTAGCCATACCACATGAACTTTACTTTTTATTATTTACTATCTCTTTCTATTTTTTATTATGCTCTATTTGCCAGAGGCTTCCATTGGTATACTTTCTACTGCAACAATTGAAGCTCACTCTCTTTATCTAACGTTTCATTACTAACACATTGATTAACATCTGCCCTGAATATGTGTGCATAGGAACTACAATCTAATCTTTCAAAACAAAAACTCTGAAAATTTAGCCTACCTTACTACCGGAGTAAACAGACTGTGTAAGCGACAATACAATCTTACACCCTGTTAGAGAAAGAAATAGGTTGAATGTTTAATTATTCAAAAACAAGTAAAGCCAATAAACATTCTGACAAAACCAATTATATCAAAGTAATACTAATTCAAAATATTAGCTAACATTGCAGGATAAGGTGGCAGACGCATAAAGCAAACATGACAGTCACATTTGTATGCTCCAAATTAGCATCTTGCATAGCCTAATCCTATCCAAGGCTTATGGTAGTGGATCTCATGATTTGCCACCTAAGCCCCAGATCAGCAATGCACTGTGCACTTCAAAGCTGTTGATGCAGACAGCCAGAGGCCCCCATACACAAAGCAGCAGCTTCAAGATGCTCCACCAGAGCAGGTAGGTTGGTGGCAGGATGGTTTGGGGGAGGATCGTGGGCAGTTCAGAGCAGGGACCAGGTTGGACACAGGTTATTTAGAGCAGGAGGGGGAGGACGTTGACAACAGTGGCACTCACTGAGTTTCTATCTTCCTTTCCCTGCTCCCAAACCACTCCCTAATCTTCCTTGGGCTTACTCTAGCAAAATAACTGGCATAGGTTCAAAGAGACCCATTGGAGGCTATAGCGACACAAGTGTTACATACCTCTCCTGAGCTGTCTGGTTGCCCTCACCAGAGCACGCAGAATGCGCTCCATCTGCAGCATTGCATGCTAAGGGCTGATGGGAATTGGGTCCTAATAGGATTGGGATTGCTATATTTAGCAAAATTCCCACTGAGCCATTCTTCTCCCCTAATAAATATTTCTCACTTTAATTAAAAAAGTTCCTATTTATTAAAAATTACAATGTGCATTCCAATAATTTACAAATAGTAGACATTTATCATGTAATAGAGGTAGCAAATCCATTTCTTCTCAAATACTGTTTGTCAATTAATGCAGAAAAATAAATACTGATTAGTTTGCAAGGTCAAATACAAACATTTCTCAAAGTTATTTTCTATATATAATATCAATACTGTTTTTCAAATATATCTGGTTAATCTCCATGTACAAATGCTCCAACATAGGCTACTTGTTGACTGAAGATCCAAACAAACCAGTCTCCCTGAACCAGGTGAATTGGAGAACAGTTTCCCACTGCTCATAGTTAACATACATAAATACATACTTTGCATACAGAAAGTCCCAGGTTCAAGCCTTGGCATCTCCAGATAGGACTGGGAAAGATTGTGTCTAAAACCCTGGGGAAGGGCTGCCAGTCAGTGACTATAATTCAGACGTTCCCCCTATCTCTAGGGAATCCTTTCCACGGCCCCCACAGATATGGGAACTGTGAATATGGGAGAGACCTATCTCCACACACTCCCACGGCCCCCAGCATTCCCAATGCCCATTAACTTTATTTAAGTGTTTACGGTTGGCACCAAGTGAAAACCTTTCTTGCTTTTAATGAATGCTATAAGCATGCAAGCTTAACGCAGGGTGTGCAGGGAGGCAGCCTGAACACTTGAAGGGACTAATCAAACATTAATGGGAAAAATGCTTACAGCATTCAGTAAAGCTATAAGCAGAGAACTGCTGATGACCCGATCAGCCTATACTGACTGGTAGAAAAGCAGTTCCCAAAGTCCTGCTTGGATGCTGGGACCGTGCTAAGTGTTTGCAGGGGCAAGGCCTTGGGCTGCAGGGGTGTCCCAATGATGCCACAGTGATGATGGCGCCACGGGCACCCAGAGACTTCAGCACTTACCTGGAGATTGCACTGGCAGCCAGAAGGGTCTGGGAGGTTCACAGTCTTCTCTGCATGTCTCCCTGATGCTGCAAAAAGCCCAGAATTGCATGTGGAAAGCACTTCCAGTTTAGCACAGAAACTGAAAGTACTTTTCATGTGCAATTCAGGGCTTCCTTCAGCATCAGAGAGGCCAGCAGAGGGGGCTGTGGGCCTCCCAGACCCTTCTGGACACCAGAGCAACCCTCAGGTAAGCGCTGAAGCCCCTGGGTGCCCGCTGTGCTGCAATCACTGCAGGGCCATCAGGACACCCACCATTGGGCCACTCCCCTTAAGGGGCAATGGCTCAGTTTCAGTTGCGACCCACACTTTGGGAACCGCTGTGCTAAACCATACTGAGTATTTATCCAGCTACAATTTCATACACGAGGACTAATTCATGTGTGGTAATTCATATGTTTAATGCAACAATAGCTATCCATTTGGTTTTTGGTTTTGGTTTTAATCTGGAAGCTGATCCCTGCTTCTGTCTGTATCTTTCAGAAAAAAATAATTTTCCCTGGACATTTTCAGCACTTGAAATGAAAGATTAATGGTGAAGTAGTTCAAAATCTTTTAAGAAGCCTAATAAACAAGAAACAGTTTTTCAGAAGATGTTAAAACATCTTCTGTAAAGACACATCATTATTCAGAGGCATATTTACTAAAGCTTATAGAAAAGTGCACTGAGAACAAAAAACGTATAACAGGGCCTCCAATCTGAGATACACAAATGAGGCCAGAAGCAATAGTGCCCTGTTCCGCTACAGCCACAGACTAGGAATTGAGGACTAGGATTCTAAGAGCCCAACCCTATGCATGTCTTCTCAGAAGTAAGTTCCATTACAATCAATGAGGCTTACTCCCAGGTCAGTGTGGATAGGATTGCAGCCTAATTAGGATTAGGATTATTGTGCTGCATTGTGGGCATAAAAGGAAAAGGAACTTGCATGATGCATGAATTTTAGAGAGTGATCAACAGCATTCAGCATGGGTGTTGGGCCAATGGATTGGCCACCAGCCCACCCTGGAAGCTGTTGTCCACTGACCAAGAAAGTGCTGGGATCAGGTTGTTGGAAGCCCATGGGCAGAGTCCCCTGTAGCACCACTCACCTCTCCCCTGATGGCATACTGAGTACTACTGCTTCTACCAGTACTGAAGGTTCTTTGGTCAGCCCTGCCAGGTGGGATGTCTGAAGGGAGGAGGCCCCTAGCCGATGCCCAACCGTGTCAGTCACTGACACCACACCTGGGCCCAGAAAGATGAATTGATCAACCCAATGAACCCAGAGGTCTTGCTGTGATTCTTTCCATTAAAATATTAGCACAGTTGAAACTGGCAGCAGCCCTCCAAGGTTTTAGGCTGGAGTCTTTCCAAGCCTTATCTGAAGACAGCAGGGATTGAACCTGGGGCCTTGTGCACACAAAGTATATGATCTGATCTATGGCCCCCATCCACAAAAGCTTCAATAAAAATATATTATACTTTGCTTAAAGAATACCAACACTTGGACCTAAAAACAACAGAAAACACATTTTACTAGATTCCAAATACTCTGTTTTTCCTGTATAAAATTAATGAGGATCAGGGCATTACATTACATTGCAATTTATTTTTCAGTCCACAAACCATGCTCATGTAAAATTCATTGGATATAGTAATATTATCAAATTAGTTTCTTGACTATATGCAAAGGATCACGTGTCATAAGCCCAGGGTCAGATAATAACATCAGATATGCAAAATTCAATTTGATTCACATTGATAAGTGTGGACAATTAATGCTAGAATTTGACCAAAGGGAAGGGTAGCTGCTTGGTTTTAAATCAGACCCTCTGTATCTGGCTAATGTATACTATGGTGTTAAAAATAATATACCTTGGAAATAACATCCTGCATTTCACTTCTTGGGTAATACGTGCCATCATCATAACGAAATCTGTAGAGCATGTGTTCAGGTTTGAATTGATGCTTATCGGTAACTAAAAGAAAAGTAAGAATAAAGTTGGATGCAAAATTCTACTGCTTTAACACAAGCAAGAGTAATTGATAAGATTAATATTTGTTAACCTTCTCAAAAATGTATGCTTGATACAACCTACCAAATTTGCATCATCATCATTGTCATTATCATTATTATACTTTGTAAAGTACATGGTACTTTACAAAGAATGATAGGTAGAAACCCCATAGGGTTCACAATCTTAGTAGTTCAAAGGAAGATGGGTGAGAGGGGTTAGGCAGGGAAGGAACACTCTATTATTTCACTTACAAGTACTTAGACTTCGGTATGCCCACTTACCTAAGAGTAAGACCCATTGAAGTAAGTGGGACATACCTCTGAGTTAATGGGATTCTGCTCTTACAGCCCAATCCTATGAGTCTGCTGTGCCATCGGAACTTGCGTTTTGGAGGCACAGCTTTACAGAAGTTGCAAAATGCAGCCCACCATTTCACCTAGCCAGGACACTGCCATACATACTGCTACATGCCAGCAGCCTCCAGAAAAAACCCTGGTAGCGGTAGATTGACATGTGAGAGGGCAGAACGGGCCAGGGAGGGGGCAGTATCAGCGGGGATTTAGATAGGATTGGGCTGCAAGTCACTATGATGAGTATAGTTGCAATTCTAGTTATCTAGCCTCGTTATCCACAGGGTTCCGCTCCTGAAACCACTGTGGATACAGAAATCCACAAACATTAAAACCAGCAGATTTGGGCCACCCCAATCCTCCAAATCTTTTCGCAGCTGAGCTCAGGTCAGGTCCAGATAGTTTTCTAAGGCCCATAAAGGATGTGAACAATTGCAGGCCTCAGAATACCTGTTTGGGGGAGAAAAAACATTATTTCCGGTTTCAATGGGAAACTGGAAGTGATGTTTTTATGCCCTTATAATGCATTCTGATACACAGAAAAGCCCCCAAAACTTGCTTTTGTCATTAAACAGGTGGTCTTAGGTCCATAGAGACTTCACACACAGCTCTAGTCACCTTCAGAGGATCCAGGTGGGCCCCTCCCCGACAGGTTTGTAACCTGTGGATTCTGAAATCCACAGATCCTGAATAAACTGCTATCGTGGGCCCACCTGTACACACTTTCTTTGGAGAAAACCCACAAACACAATAGGACGTACTTCCCAGTAAACGTGTATAGAATTGCAAGTTCCTTAATAAGGACCAAGAGGTTCTGGCAACCTACAATTCCTAGGATATTTGCACTAGAGCATTCCTTTGATAAGGTTGTCACCCTTTGCTATCACCCTACCCCTTGATGTATGGCATACTTTATGGTACTGTCCACCAGGCTCAGTTTCACTTCAATATTTAATTTAGGGCACAATCCTAAACTGAGATAGGCCGGCATAAAATAAGCCAGCAAAGTTTGGCCAGCACAGGGGACACCATAAAGTATGTTTGGACCACTCTTGGAGTCAGAGAAGCCAGCACACAGACGTGCGCCATCATCCCTGACTCCGAGGGTGGTCCAAACACACTTTATGGTGGCCCTTGTGCAGGCCAAATGTTGCTAGCTTATCTTATGCCGGCTTAACTCCAGTTTAGGATTGCGCTCTCAGTCTATATAGATGGGTGGGTGTTTCTTTGGCTGCTATTGAAAAGGACATACACTCATAGCCAAAAAAAAAAAAAATACTGGCAAACAATTACATTGATTTATAGTGGTTTTCAAATTAGACAACCAGCACAGTGAGAACTGAGCAAAAGGAGGAGCAGGAGGAAAAATAATTACATGCAGCATCTGGAGATGTTTAAGTGGGCGGGCAGCAAACAAGGAAGCAATAAACCGCCTGTTGCCCATCTTTGGTCTATGGCCTTTTCAAAAATTGAGATTGACTTATACATCTCTAATATTAAAACAAACTGGTCTTTTTTGTAGTACTATGAAGCTGGCATTTATTAACTTGCATATCTTATCAACGGGGGAAAAATATTTTAAAAGCAACAGCTGTGCCCACTAATTAATGGCAAGAAGTTATCTACAGCACCAAAGAAGAATGTAATTAGGAAAATTCACATTACATACATGTGTACACATGCATATTAAAAAAGATTACTTATTTAGCAAATGTTTGCCTATACCACATTTCAAAATATAATTTCCATATGATTATAGTTTATTTAATTGTGAGTAAAGCAAAACAAGCAATAAAAATCTCATACACAATTTCTATAACAGTTTTGCGTTTTCACAATTGTTAGCAAACATAATTTTGAATTATGGTGTTGGAGAAGACTCTTGAGAGTCCCCTGGACTGCAAGGAGATCCAGTCGGTCAGTCCTCCAGGAAGTCAAGCCTGATTGCTCCCTGGAAGGACAAATCCTGAAGCTGAAGCTCAAATACTTTGGCCACCTCATGAGAACAGAGGACTCTTTAGAAAAGACCCTCATGCTGGGAAAGATGGAAGGCAAAAGGAGAAGGGGGCGGCAGAGGATGAGATGGTTAGACAGTGTCCCCGAAGCGATGAATATGAAATTGGGCAAACTCTGGAAGCTAGTGGAGGACAGGGAGGCCTGGTGTGCTGTGGTCAATGGGGTCGCGAAGAGTCGGACACAACTTAGCGACTGAACAACAACAAGCAAACATTATGTATCATAATGTGGCTCCGTACCCTAATCAATAAATTCCTTATATTGTATAGTCAACAGTTAGGTGTGACTAATCCTCCCAAAAAACATGTTTGTAATGTGAACCTGACTCATCTAAAAATACATCAAATCTCTCTTGCTCTGTGATGGTTCCTTCAACCTTATTGGATTATATTTCTTTTCTTTTTTTAGTAAATAGTTTTTTATTTCTTTTTAGTTACGGGAAAAGGAACATAATCAAACATAGGTGAAGGGAAACAAGGGTTTACACAAGAGGGATTGGAAGGTTACATTTCTTAATCATAAGCAACTACAATATATTTCAGCTGATAAACACCGTATTACAACCTTAGAAATCCATTAAGATATAATCTCCAACACCTATATGTCTATCTTTTATTATTTATTCCCTTTGATCCAAGAAAGAATAACAGCCTGATATATCAATCTAAAATATTCTATAGATTTATATCAAAATTTAGAAAACTTATATTTTCCTATAAGCTAATATACCATATACTGCATACTATATCTACTGTTTATTAATATTTCTATTTAAAAAATTATTCTAATCTAAATAGGATTATATAGTTTCACTACTATCTTGTGGTGTCGATCTCAACAACTGTATCTGTATCCTTACTTCTGGACTAAAAAGCTATCATTTTTATTCAATAATTAAACTCTGATTCAAAACCAATATCAAGTAGGGAATCCATTGAAGTAGTGCTATTCTGAAGGAGGCCTTTATATGTTTGACAGAACCATCCACTGCACCTGAGATGGCAGGAGAATCTGCAACAGGAGTCTCAAACCCAGCAGTCCTCAGTCCTACTTGGATGTTGAGGCTGCTGTAAGTATGTGCGTGGGTGGGGATTGGGGCTGAGGCGGTTGCCCGATGACACTGCAGCGATTGTAGCACCACAGGCACCCAGAGGCTTCTGAGCCTACCTGGGGGTGGGGTGTGTGCAGGCTGTTTGGGAGGTCCAGGAGGCTCACTGCAGTGCTGTCGGGCACCCATTTCTGGGTCACTCCCCTTAAGGGTCATGACCCACCATTTGAAGAGCACTGATCTAGCCAATTTCAATGTAGCAGAGGAAGTATATGGAAAAAGGAACTCCTTTGGACAGAAAGCACCAAACTAGTTTAAGAGTTAATTGTTGAAACCAGGACTTTGAATTGTATCTTGGTTTTCTAGTAACAAGTACAGTCTTTGAGAACAGGTGCTACATGTTCTTTATGAAAACAGCCAACCATTTCACAATAGCACTCTGAAACAACTGTAGTTTCCAAACACTCTTCAAAGGCAACCTAACCCCACACTGACTATGTTACTGAAGTTAGACCTTAGTAGCTAGAAGCTAGAATTTTGAAAACATTTGTATGCAATAGGAAACATATTTACCATGGTGAATAATGCCATTCTCTAGCAAAGCCTGACCAAGATGGACACCTTCTTCTGGCCTGTGAATCTCTCCCGTTTCCAACAACCAAGACACAAACTCACTAATTAGAAGAGCAAAAAAAATGAAAACATTTTAAATCAAATTATTGAAATGCTATAGAAAGAACAGAACCAGAAGAGCTATGGAAGCCATGGAGTCTGCTTTTTATTTAAAAATTAAAAATTAAAATGGAGTCTGGAGTTTTGATTTACAAAGACTGCATCAAAAACCTACATTTTCTGTTCTTCTTGTGATAAGATTGGCAGATTAGGTCAGTCTGACAATCTAACACAGCTACTTTTGTGTTGGATTATGGCCATGATAGGGATACTAGCATACTAGTGGGATACTGTAGTAGTACTGTAGTGTGGTCTGATGACAGAAACAACAGACTGCTATCTCCCTTTAGACTCTTCTTAACATGGTGTCTGTCAAAACAGAAGATACCTGGAAGGCTGCACAATGGGTCTCAGAAGCAGCCTTTGATTTCTAGAGGCAGCCTCCAATCCAATCAATTTTTGTTATTCAGACGGTCTCCTGCTAACCTGAATGGAATGGCATCTGAGAATCTGGAGAAAGCATTGAACAGATACCAGTTCCTTTGCTCGTTTAGTTAGATATTGGATCTTCCACACATCATAATTACTCTCCCCTTAAATGTTTCGGAGTTAAATATGCTGAACAATTTTACAAAGTTGCTTTCAGTTTAGTAAGAGCACTATAAGGCTATATTGATTTTATAGTGGTCTTGTATAATAGACGGTTGACTGTCCATGAAAATATGAGATTCTGCACCATATAAGCATGGTTTATGTAACATTCTAAACTGCAAAAGAAAAACAACCTACCAAGCTGAGTGTCAATTCAGAAAGGACTTTTTGGTGAGTGAAGTAACAAAGTGATTTCAACATTTTTGCTACAATGTTTGGGAGAAAGACAGGTGACTTACTTCGTAAGTAGTTGCACAAATTTGTTGGGCAGCCCAATCCTAACTCCCCAGGCAGCGATGCCAATGCAGCTTCCACTATATCCCACAGGGGAGTTTTGGTATGCTGAGACCACCTCAGTCTCATTTGTTCCCTTGCCCCAGGATAAACCCCTGCAGCCACCATGGGTCAACTCAAATCTGTGCCAGTTTAATACCTGGTGCAAGTCCATGTTGACATGTGCAGGCCCAGGAAGGGGATTAGGATTTGACAGATCTGCTGCCAAACACGCTTTTCCTGGTCCTGATCCACCTACCCCTACCTCATCTCCTTCCCATTCTGCCCACCCACACCCACCCTGCCTCCCACTGTCTGCATGGCCTTACCTGCTTCATTCTTGCATGGAGCCGACTGTTCTCTGCTTGCAAGCAGGTTTGCAAGCTGCAGCTTGACAGTACGTGACACTGGTGTCGCATTTGCAACAGCCACAAAGCATATTATGTTGGTGGAATGCACGTTTCGCTGGCATAACATACCCATAGGTTTTGGCCATTATTCATGTTATAAAGATGTTATAGTAAAAGACTACACTATTTGTCAAGTTGCAGTGAGACCATATTAAAATATTTCGGCTATAACAGGAATCCTGGAAAAATAAGTTGCTTTTTAGAAGAAATAGTCCAAAACAGAAACAAATACATACCATCCAAGGAAGCATTTTGGAAAAGTGGTCAATTTTCTCTTTCGGTCTTTTATCAGGTTTCCTTGCCTGCACATCATTTTGTAAAGTTTCTCTCCTTGTTCAGAGATCATCACCCATGTATCTTGTTCCATGCCTAATTTTAACCCTGTGAAACAAATCCAAAATCTAATCATTTAGACATGTTTCTTGACCCTGGCTCCTAATGTCTTATCAAAATATTTTTTTGCTGTTGATTTGACTACTGATTTCAGCTAATTAGGTTGGTGTCTATTTTTAAGACACTGCTGCGAAGGAACACAGGTGTAACGTGTGTTATACTGCCATTTATAGTATAATTTATATACTTACTCTGTATGTCTACAGTTTTGTTATTCAAGGTGGATTACAATTTAAAATATCAAAGCAACAACAATTACTTAATAAAGGAGATGTCTCGGGTCATTGTTAGGGCCCTAAGGGCCCTTTGCTAGGGCCCTTGAGCTCCCCTGGTCTAGGCTTTTCTCTCATTCCTTCTCCTTAGGACACGCAAATCTTAAGCAGCCTCCGGGAAGATAAGGAAAGAGCTGCCCAACAATTATTTCTGTACTTGTCCTTATAGGACAGGGGTCAGCAACCTTCTTTCACACAGAGACTAGACAGTCCCGAACAGACTGTCAAAAGACAGTCAATAGCAATAATGTGTGTGTGTTCAATACACATGGGCAAGCCTCCCAATTAGGCCATATAACTAAGTAAAAACAAATGGGCATGGTATGGAGAGATGAAAGCTCAGTCAAAGAATGACACTGAAAGGAACCTTCTGCCCTTGGTATGCTTATACTATAAGCCTTACAGATAGAATTAAAGACTTGTATTATTTTTAGGACCACCCTGGGGCAGGAAAATATATCTTGTTGGCACTATGGGCCAGATGGGCCGGATCCATCAGCAAAAAGGCAAGTGCCAGGCGGCACAGGGTTGTGGGGAGGTATTCCTGGGCAGGGGAACAGCAGAACAGGGGGGGAAAGACTGACAGAGGCCTCCTCCACTAAATCCAATCTCCTGGTAGGGCTTGAAAGCCTGACATGGGACTTATTTAATTTGCGCTCACAATTTAGTAAGCACAGACTTGAGAAGCCCCATTGTGGAGGCTAGAGTTTTACTCAAGGTAAGGGGAAGCTTATAATTGGGCTGCCCATGGGTTGAGTTTCAGGCTATGCCTGAGTTACCAGGAAAGCCAAAGATACAGCTGCAGTAACTGGTTGACAATAAAGAAGGAACAATAAAGAAGGAAGGGTCAGAGGGTCAAGATAAAACATGCACACTCAGGGCGCAATCCTGAGCAGCATCGGAATGGTGAGGCTGACGGGCCTGTGGCATATCCTAAGCTGCTTCTGGGAGGCTGGAGCCTCCCCACGGGAAGGGCAAATATGCGCCCTTATCCAATGGGAGGCTCCAGCCTTCCTGGTGTGCTACTCGGATCTGTGCCTGCTAAACAGCACGTACAGATCCGAGGAGACCGCACAGCGCAAATCAGGGCACCGCGGCCTTGGGATTCGACCTTATGGGAGAGAGTCCACCTCCCTCCCGGGCTGGCCCACCCACTGGCCCGTCCACATCCTGCCCTCGTCCCACCCATAAATGCCCTCTCCCCGCCCACTCCTTCCCCTGTCCAAACATGGCGCCTCCCTTGCTTTGGCTGGTTTCAGCTGACGCATGGGAGGAGCAGGGGACCAGCACTGCCTGCAGCGCAGGTTCCATTGCTGTAGCGTCAATGCAGGGGTGCTTACACCCCAAGAAAATAGCTGCTTACCTCAAGGCGGCCTCCAGATGCATCCTACACTGTGCTGGATGCAGCAGAGGCCTGCAGGCCTGCGTATTCCAGGGCAGTATAGGATTGGGCTGGGAGTTTTCTATGCAGGTAAATAATTTATGTTTTAATACTTAAGTGTACTTTTTTATAGTTAGAGACCCTTTATAATATATGCTACAGGCCCCACATTAGCTTAATCCAGCCCTGCCCAGGTCTTGTTCCTTATCTGATGCTCAGAAGCCCAGTTTACATTCCAAACTAAAGAAGAGCTTCTAAAAGGAAATGCCATTTGATTCATAAAGCAGCTGAGGATTGCCTTTGGAAGTAAGTAAATACAAACTCTGGCAACAGTGCTATGTGAGACAACAGCCACATTTATTAAATTCAAAGGGGAGAAGGGTTGGGAAATATGCCTCCTCCCCCTCTAACATT
The DNA here is from genome assembly GCA_029204185.1 of Lerista edwardsae. Lineage (NCBI taxonomy): Eukaryota > Metazoa > Chordata > Lepidosauria > Squamata > Scincidae > Lerista > Lerista edwardsae. The sequence goes on from JAJKFI010000021.1 coordinate 11,024,366, forward strand.
TTTCAAAATGATCGCTTTTAAGATCACAAGATATCCAGAAGGTCAACTGAATTTCCTTTTCAGTTACATTTATGCAAACTCATTTAATTAGCCTGTATCCATGGAAGTGAGGAAAGTTTTTGACCAATGTCATCTTGTGAAATAAGCAAAAGAATTAAAGCTTTTCTTAGTAACGGTAAATGGAATGCTTATAGCTACTTTTAGCTAAAGCGTTTCAATTTTGCAATTCATGTTTTGTTCATGAATCATCTGTTATTCTGTTTGCAATTAAGTCTGTAGACCCTACTTTATAAAAGAGGTGTTTACACAGATGTTTGGGAGACTGTATGATTGGGAAGTGACAATAGAAATACATAGGTTGTCAAAATAAAAGCAAATGAGAAATATTTCAAAAGCTACTTTTGACAACTGTTGCAATAGATGTTCTTCCTACCTTTTTTCCATTGAAGTATTTGGCTAACTTTTCCCTTTTGGTCTTAGGAACCTTCTATATAATGACTTGTTTGTTTATAGAGACAACCCCTTCCACAATCCTTATGGGAATCCAAAACACATTCCATCATGGAGCAAACTACAAACATCATTCTTTCTAATAGAACGATTTGATTTGGCATGGAAAAGGCAGGGTATAGATTCTTCAAATACATAAAAATAAATAATAGGACTACCATTAGCAAAAAACATGGTTTTTCAGCCCTCCAGCTATAACTGGAAGATGTTGGTGAAATGCAATTAGCCCTGGAGATAGCATTTCTGTTGCTTCTATAACTACTGTGTGCCACACATCTACTTGTTGAAGATATAATTGGTGAACAATGTCACACCACCACCACCAAGCTGATGCTGTCTGGGGATAGTTTTTTTTTTCCTCATCTATTTTTTTCAGACTAGATGTTCCCTGCACATATTCCGACTTCAAAATCTCCCTTCCCAAGCAACACCATATCAAAAACATCTCATGAGTGTAATCCCATTCATTATTTCACCAGTTCTTATCTGAAGCATAACTGTTACATGGGAATGCAAAAGGAGAAAGCAATCTCGAAGATCTGCCTTCCGGTGAAAGTTCTAAACTTCCAATTCAGCTTGTAGGCAAGCAGAATATATTTAATTATAGAATTGTGTGAAGGAAATAAGAAAGATTGTTTGCCAAATCTAGTCAGATTCTACTGTACATGGCTCAGGCTGAAGAAAACAAGGGACATAAAGCATACAGCCAGGCTTCTGTCAGGTGCATCATCTTTGAAGAAAAATGCTGCAATATTAAGCTTATGCCCTCACCTTTTCTTCTCTCTCTTTCTTTCAGTATAGCTTCCAGCCATTCCTGCTTTTCTTCAGGTGTTTTGGCCATACACACAAACCATTTGTTCTTTGCTGTGTTGTGTATCTTCCAACCATTGACAACAATGTGGCCACTGCTGTGATAGTCAGCTGGAAAAGGATAAAAGAAAGAAAGTTGGTGCTGAATAAATGCCTGCTGACTCTATACTAACCGCCCAATCTTATCAAGTCTTTTCACAGTAATGGGACACAGTTCTGCTGTCATAAAATGGCTGCCAACAGAGCTCTAGGGCCCAAAATCAGTGCCCATTTTGGGAGCACTATCACATGAGGCAGCAGTGCTCACAGTTCATCAGTGCAGCTACCTATATCTTTCCCTGCCTAATAACACAATGGTGGGGGGTAGGGTGAAACTGGGCAGGAAAAGGGCGCGGAGCATGTGGGAAAGGGTGGATCTGTCAGCAATGGTGCGCATCAGATACTATCTCCTTTTCAAAGCCTCTCTTCTGTTTTTTCTCCTTAGATTTGCACATGTGATTTCACTGGTGCAGGTTCAAGGAAACCCACTGCGGAGCAGGAGACTTACAAGGGTGTAAGGGGATTTAAATCTCCTTTGAATCTTCTTTATCTACTTGCCCTCCCAGATATAGTGCCACAATTTTTAAGCAGCTACACTAGCCGGGAGGGGGAGGATAGAATTGGGCTCTACAACAGGATCCTTATGTCATATGTCAGTACAGTAGCTCATAAAATCAGAATCTAACAGCCCAATCCTATCCAAACACTGAAGCCATGCCACTGAAGAGTGTGTTGCATCCTACAGGGAGGGGGAAGTCCAGGATGGCCCCTCAAGATAAAGGAATATTTGTTCCCTTGCTCAGGGATAAGCCTCCACAGCTCTGATGGGTCTACTCAGACATTTTGCTGTCGAAAGTCCAAGTGGACCTAGGTTTGAGGCACAGAACAGGGATGAATATTGGTAGAGCTGCTTCTATCTGCCCCTACCCCAGTCCCTGGTCCACTCAATCCCTCACCACCCAACCCTGTACCAAGTTACTGGTGCTGGGGCTCCTGCAGAGGCCACTACCACTCAGTAGTAGCAGCCAGGCACATAAAGTTTTGTGACCACTGTAAAGACTGCTATTTCAGTAGAAGGCAACCTTTCAGGAAGACCATATAATTGGGCCACAAGAAAAACTACAGGGCCTTTCCTTCAAAGTGGGAGCTCAAGTCTTTAAGAAGGATTGCACCCTAAATATTTTAATTCCTGGTTCTGTTTTTCACTTTTGCTACCTAGATGTATATTATTTGTAATATGAATCATTATCAAGACAGAAGGATAAAAAAATAAGCAGAATAGTTCAGAAATATTCATAGTTTAAATAAACAATGCTTTATCGTATTGGTACAGAGGCACACACCTGTCCCATCATCTACATTCTCCACTTCCATCACTTCTGTGTTGATCCTGCCCCGGAAGAGATACCTTAGTCCATCTGTAGAAGCTTTGCTGTTCTTCAGTCGTCTAGATGGGGC
>JAJKFI010000021.1:11027192-11054380 GCA_029204185.1 Lerista edwardsae
AACCTGCACCCTTGGGCTGATGCTAGCCACATGCATCAGCCCAACAGCAGCTGCACTAGTGCAAGAGCAGTTCTGGGTGGGGGGGAGGGAGGGAGAGAGGGACTGGGCAGGCCAGGAGGTATGCTGGCCTGGGGGAGGGTGTGGAGTTGGGTTGTGGCTGTGAGGTGTAGCAGGCACAGGTGCAGATCCAAGCAAGCCCATCGGGGCAGCTGTCACCTACCCTGGGGCAAAGGCGCGAATGTGCCCCTGCCCCAGGGAGGCTCCAGCCAGGTCCTAACTTGCACTGAATATGGCGCAGGCCTGCCAGCCTTGCTGTTCCAGGGCAAGTTAGGATTGCATTTTCAGAGAGCCCCAGAGTGCTGGTGCCTCCATGTAATGGAGTGGCACACTGCCAAGCCCAACACCAGTTAATAGCTGAAGCAGGAGGGGAATGAGCAAAGAGAGCCATAAACAGGGTAGGGACAGAAAAGCAAACTGGGCAGGAGGCAAGTGGTGGCCACGTATGGTGTGTTCATGGAGACACTGAAGGGAGCCTCAGGGCTCCTAGGAGCACATTTTTCAAAACGCTTGTGTAGCAAATGCAACAAATTGTTTTTCTAAAAAATTGCCATCATCCAAGTTAATAAGTCTTTTTATATGCTGCAGTGGAAAAGTTAATTTCATAATACAATTGAAAAGATAGCATAGTAAATTAATGCCCTGTATCCTTAAAACTTTTACTGTAAATCTTTGAGATAGTTTTCTGTGCATTATATAGCGGCTTTTATTTCAAAACTTAAGTGCACATCCTATATTAGTGACATCAGAGAATATATTTAATATGAAAATCAACATCATTTTATTTTAAAAGGTCAGTCTTCAAAGCACAAATTAAAATCATGTATCTTACCTATGCTTTTTTTTTGCAATAAACCAAAAGATTGTCAAAAAGAAAAAACACGCGTTCCTGAATATTTCCTGCAGAGATTTTCAATAGAACGCCATACATCAGCATTTCTGTGCATGTATCTGTGATGTTAGATCCCTAACCAATAAATTAAGAGACAGAACAAATTATTGGATTCTGAATGCTGCTGCATGTTGGTAATAAATCAATAACGATGCAGTTTCACATACAAAATAATTTACAATTTAAGTTAATTGAAAAACACAAGCAAAATATTTTATTGCAGGTATTGGGGAATCAAATTTGACCAATACTTTTCATAGGCTTAATCTGCCAACAGTCCCCTACAGATGTACAGGTTAAGTTCCAGGGATCTGTTCACAGGTTGAAACATAGGTAGCATAGAGGTTGAAATATCTTATTCTTGCACCTAGAGCTACTGCAGCTTCATGAAAGCACTATCAACTGACATATTGTGCCTGCAAGAAAGTGCCAGTGCATCCATCTGTAATTTGGACATTGGTAACTCAGGGACTCAGTGTAGTCCAAGAATATGAAGATCATACAATCATGGGATGCTGCCTCATTTTGGGTTCAACTATTGATCCATCTAGCCATGCCTACTGTATAAGGTCTCAGAGATTTTTCTCAGCCCTGTTACCAGAAATTCCTTGAGAACACAAAATACTATGACATACAGCCCAATCCTAACCTGCTCAGGAGCAGGCCAACCAGCCCAGGGTAGGAGGCAGCTGGAGCTCACCACGGGGTAAGAGGACATTTGTCCTCTTAACTTGGGATAAGCACTAGGCAGCCCTATGGGGCTGCTTGAACCTGCAACTGCTAAATAGCAGGTAGAAATTCGAGGCCACACAGCCCGGAGACAGGGGTCAGGATCTGGCCAAATGGCCAAATCTAGACTCCACCCACCCTCTCTCCAGGCCAGCCAGCCCACAATGCCGCCCTCTCTCCACCCTCCCCTCCCCCGCTTTCCTCCCACCTTCCCCCCCCCAACCCTCTAATGTTTGCTACAGTGCTGGGCTGACACAAATAACATATTTACCTATGTAATGTCACCTAGAAGCTATGGAATTTATGATGCTTAATGTTCACAGTCTGCTATTTGTCAGCTACAAAATTACACACTGACTGAAAGTTATGTAGGTATATCTTCCAACAATTGTTATAACTCACAACTTAAAAGACACATAAATATGCAGTAGGCTAGTCATAATAATAGGGAAGCCAGGGCTGATATTTTCATTATTTTTATTTACACTGATGAGTTGGCATATGTCTAGAGCCTAAATAAATAATCCACACTTTGATTTAATCATGTAAAGCTGCAGATTAATGGTGGAACTCAAATACAGAGAATGCATGGCTACTGTCAAAAGCATAAAATTCAGCAAACTTCAGACTTTGACAAAGATGTGAATTTCCCTGTCACTTCTCTACTTCATTGACTTCTTCTTAAAGGGACAGGAAAACTCCCACTATGATGCCATCATCTCATATATTTTCCTTTACTACACCTTTCTGGGGAGACAGGAGGCATGGGGATGCCTTTTTCAGCAGTACCAACATATTCTCTCTCTTTCTTATCTAGTTCCCACCCTTGAATGTTTCACTGACAAATATGAGTAAGAAGTTGGCACCTGCGAAGAATCACAGTGGAGCATTTCCCTATCACACTCCTGTCCTCTGCTCATCCTGAAAAGGGCAGTGCAAGGAAAAGGAATCCAACATTATTTCCTCCTCCTACCTTACTTACTCAAGAAGGGACCCCACAATGGGTTTGGGGCAGTGGACAAAACTGATTCATTTTTGTCCCATGTCATCCACACGTAGACTGACAAGTTCACAAACAGAATATTACTATTACTAACAAAAGAGAGGTCAAAGCACTGTTATTCAAATAGTGAATTATAGATTGTTCCCATTATGGCACATAATGTACTGAGCTGAATATTTAAAAAACACAATATGCAGACTTCTAAATGCCACCCACATCTGATAAGATGACAAATTCTCTGACATTACCTCCCATCCTTCAATGTGAGACTGCCATTCTTCTAAAACCTCTAATTTTTCCATCTGTCTCTTGGCCTCGTTTATGTTGGAGCAGACAGCTTTCATGGCTTGGAGAGCTTCCGTTAAGGCAGAATAGTCACTATGTTTTTTGGGAGTGCGCTTCAGCAACTCCTATTTTAAAAGAAAAAGAAAATCAGTTTTTGCACACTAGGTGTTCATAGGAAGAGGCTCAAGGCGCATCTCAGTTCTCACTTAACTGGGAGTAAATATCACTGAGAGTGCAATCCTAAACTGTGCTGGATTAGCTAGGGCAGTGGGCCTGCACCAAATCCAGTGCAGCTTGGTGCACTCCAGTGCCTCCCCAGGACAAGGGCATGTTCACATCCTTGCCCCAGGGAAGGCTCCAGCCTCCCCATTGGTTTCCTCATATCTGCACCTGCTGTATATCAGGCGCAGAGCCGAGGAAGCTGCCTAGCCCGAATTAGGGCCGTGTGGCCTGGGGACAGAGGCTTTGATGTGGCCTACCGGCCACATACCATCTCTGCCCGCCTCCCCAGACTGTGACACCTACCAGCATGCCCCACCCAGTTCCTCCTTTCCGCCCTCCCCATACCCAGAACCACGCTTGTGCCAGCTGAGTTTCTTTGTGACAGCACTGGTCTGGTGCAACAGCACTGTGCTGGCACAACTCCAGGTTAGGATTGTGCCCTAAGAATGAGGCAAACTTATATTACTTCAGTTTAAAAATTAATATATTTTTGGCTACACTGTAAAGGTTTCCCCTGTATCCAAGCTTATAGCAATGTGCAGGCAAGCTGCAGCTTGAAAAGACTACATTGAATGCTAGCAGGAATGCTAGCAGCTTCTGATGCTCCTCAAAGTTGCTGCCCATAATGGAAGGACAAGCTGGTCCCATCCTTTGAAGCATCAGTCAAAAGAAAAAAACTGAGCCTGGCACGTGGAAAACTGTGGGAGATGGCAACACTGCATCCAACAGATGTGTACAGGTATATGCCAAATAGTGACATCGTGGCAAACAACCAACCCCGTATACAATGGTGATCCCGCCAAATTCACCGGGGTAGTTTCTTTCCCTCCTTAAGCCAGCTAACCAGAGCTTCATACACTTTCCACTGTGCTTTCAGCACCTATCTGCCTTCTTCCTGCCTTACTCCAGCCCCACAAGGCATTTTGGGGGGCTACAGGAGTGCTGTAAGGTATTCTGGGGTGAGACCCAGCTGCCATTAACAGTTGTCTGGGCAATGATGAATTGTGCCCAATGATGGGTTTGCAGAATGTATCCTTGTCATTAAGCGGCATGTACCTGTAGCTAGGCAGAGAAAGGCAGCAATGCCCCCCCTCCCAGTTCATATATTGCAAAAACTGACAGCTGGAGCACAGCACCCTCTGCTGCAGTCAAAGCAGGGACTCCACAAAGCAGTGCCTTGCAGCAGCCACCAACTGAAATAGAATCCTTCTTCCACAAGGGAAACTCTAATGCAGGTTACTATATATTTTCCAGTACTGCCTTTATGCTTGACTGGCCCTCTTACTTCTGCACATTCATCTACACAATGTACTTTGAATGTGCAAAACGAGAAAATGGGTTTGGCCGAAAATAAACTTCAATCAAAGCACAGTTAGTAAATCTAGGTGCGTGTTTTTTTTTAAATGCATTTGATTGGGGACAATCACTACTGAATTCCAAACATAAGAACCTATATTGTTAAAAATATTCTAGGCATACCTTCAAAAGAAGTGGATACTTGCATATTCTCTGTATTGGGGATACTATATATCCTTCTAATGGAACATCGGTATTCTTGCGTCCTCCTAGCAACATACAGTTCTAGAGCAGATCAAAAACAAAGTACTCTTAATACAAATTCTTTGGCCATTAGGTTTCCTAGTTCCCATAGGAGCTTGAGAATTAACATACTGCTCCATAATCCTGTTTCACTACTAGGTTTTCAGATGACTCCATGACCAGCTGTTTTGTTTACTAACTTTGTATTTTTATCTGGCTGCACCAGTTTCTTAGGTATCATGGCCCAGTCAGGGTCCCCCATGTTTTGATTACTTCCCATTTGAACTATTTCAATGACATTTACACTAGGCAACACTTAAAATAGCTCATAAATTTCATCTGGTGCAAACCTATTAACTGGAGCATGTAATAGAGAGCATATCATACCAATACTAACTTGACTGCAGAAGTTTGGACCAGGCTGTAAGCTTGCTTGATTTTTGTAACAAATGTAGATTTGTTACAATGTAAATATCCAAACTCCCTATTTTAGCTTCAAATAAAAAAAGAAGATCTTTGTGGCACTTGAAAACATTTGTAAATTTATTGCATGTGCTATATGTGGGGTACATTTAAATTATATTATGTACAAAGAAGGAATATTCATCTCAGTTGTTTGCTTTGGCAGTAAGTAAACTTCACTGAATTCAATGGGATTTATTCCCAATGAGTGCATAGAATTGCTACCTTAAGAATGCTATCTGATATCTGGCAATGAAACGTGTGTTGAACATTCTCTTGCCAAATCTGTCCTTACTGGGCAGAAGATTTAGTCGAGGGGGCAGAAGATTTAGTAGAGAGGGTTAATGCCTCCGTTTGCCTGAAGAGCTGAAGGTCGCCAGTTCGGGACTACCGGAAGTCTCTGTGAACGGCAGACCTGTAAATTGCAACTGCTTAACAGCTGAGCTGCCTTCGGCTGCCTTGTGTGAGGGGGAGTTGTGCCGAAGTCAACTGCTTCTCTGGTGGGAGCAGGGAAGCCGCTTATCAGCCAGCAAGTAGACAAACGGGTGGCCAAAAAGAAGGACTAAATCCAGAAAGATCCATCTGTATGTGTGTAGTTCTTGGAAGACAGAACGTTTCTGTAAAAATTGTAAAAACCTTCGGGTTTCTGAATAAAGTCCTACAAGCTCGGCTTCAGCAGTATGTGAATCGAGAACTACCAGATGTACAAGCTGGTTTCCGAAGAGGCAGAGGAACTAGAGATCAAATTGCCAACCTTCGCTGGATCATAGAGAAAGCAAGAGAGTTCCAGAAAAACATCTACCTCTGCTTCATTGATTATGCTAAAGCCTTTGATTGTGTGGATCACAACAAACTGTGGCAAGTTCTTGAAGAGATGGGAGTTCCAGACCACCTGATCTGCCTTCTGAGAAACCTTTATGCGGGTCAGGAAGCAACAGTTAGAACTGGACATGGAACAACCGACTGGTTTAAAATTGGGAAAGGAGTACGACAAGGCTGTATATTGTCACCCTGCTTATTTAACTTATACGCAGAGTACATCATGAGGAAGGCAGGGCTGGATGACTCACAAGCTGGAATCAAGATTGCTGGGAGAAACATCAACAACCTCAGATATGCAGACGATACCACTCTACTGGCAGAAAGTGAGGAAGACCTAAAGAACCTTTTGATGAGGGTGAAAAAGGAAAGTGCCAAAATTGGTTTGAAGCTCAACATTAAAAAGACTAAGATCATGGCAACCACTCCCATCACTTCCTGGCAAATAGAAGGGGAAGAAATGGAAGCAGTGACAGACTTTATTTTCCTGGGCTCCAAGATCAGCGCAGATGGTGACTGCAGCCATGAAATTAAAAGACGTTTACTTCTTGGGAAGAAAGCTATGGTGAACCTAGATAGCTTAATCAAAAGCCGAGACATCACCCTGCCAACAAAGGTTCGCATAGTCAAAGCGATGGTTTTCCCAGTAGCCATGTATGGCTGTGAGAGCTGGACCATAAGAAAGGCAGAGCGTCGAAGAATCGATGCTTTTGAATTATGGTGTTGGAGAAGACTCTTGAGAGTCCCCTGGACTGCAAAGAGATCCAATCGGTCAATTCTCCAGGAGGTCAAGCCTGATTGCTCCCTGGAAGGACAAATGCTGAAGCTGAAGCTCCAATACTTTGGCCACCTGATGAGAAGAGAGGACTCTTTAGAAAAGACCCTCATGCTGGGAAAGATTGAAGGCAAAAGGAGAAGGGGGCGACAGAGGATGAGATGGTTAGATAGTGTCACCGAAGCAATGAATATGAAATTAGGCGAACTCAGGAAGCTAGTGGAGGACAGGGAGGCCTGGCGTGCTGTGGTCCATGGGGTCGCGAAGAGTCGGACACGACTTAGCGACTGAACAACAACAACAATGTAAACCGCCTTGAGTTATAGTCATTAGAGAAATCTGGTGACCTAAGAAAGGGGGTATATAAATACAACTATTAATTATTATTATTATTATTATTATTATTATTATTAATTACTACTACTACTACTACTACTACTACTACTAGAGAGGAAGCCTTCCAAATAGTTAACAGTAGGTTTTTGAAGGGTATTTTTTGGCTCATTCGTCATTTCATGTTGTGCAGTGTCCCCAGGCCTCAGAATGCCTCTGGAAGACCGAAAATGGTCACTTCCTGATTTTACCAAAGGTGACATTTTTACGTCTTCTGAAGACTTAAAGCAGCCTTAGACCCTTTCTGAGGTTTGGAGAGGCCTCCTCGGCCTCAGAACATGCTCTGGGTGTTTCCTGTGATCTGCTGGTTCTGAAATATTTACTCAAGTACATTTAAGGAAGCTGATTGTGGCATGGGGGAATGGGAGTCCATTAAATTGTGTGCTATATTTCTGTGGTGTGTGTTGGATCTGGGAGGAATCCTGGAACTTTGAGCCCATTCATTCATTCATCTAATTTCCGTCTCTAATTTTGGTCTTTATTTTTCTAGCCCTTGATACTGTGCCAGATATTTGATGCAGTCCTCCAGCAAAAAAGTTTGGCGATCCTTGAACTCAGAGAATGAATTTACATTAGCTATTTTAGCACAGAACCAGATAAAAAGGGGAATAAGTAATGTAGTAACAAATAATACAAACGAAATTGAGAAAAATACTCAATACACTTGATATTGTATTGATTTTGATACTCAAAAACACTTGATAGTTTAATCTGCTATTGATACAATGCTCAGCATACAATAAGTGAAGCAGAAATCTTTGAGCTGAGTCAGAATGGATAATGCTCTGTGGTTGCCTAATTATGCTTTGCTTCACAGACAGATATATAATGCTGTTCTGTGAAATTGTCAGGAGATGGCACTGAGTACGTGATGCAGACATTCTAAAAGCATTTTTTTCATGTTCTTCTGATCTACCTTCAGATATCACTGGAGTTTAAATACTTTTCCTAGAGGAAAGGCTAAAGCATTTGGGAGGTTTTAATGTAGAAAAATGAATAACAAAAGGAAAAAAAAGAGTTTATTGCACAATACAAAATGAATCTGTAGAAGTAACCACCACAAGATGTTGTGGTGATCACTAACTTTGTTGTTGTTGTTCAGTTGCTAAGTTTTGTTCGACTCTTCGCGACCCTATGGACTACAGCATGCCAGGCCTCTCTGTCTTCCACTAGCTTCCGGAGTTCACCCAATTTCATGCTCATTGCTTCGGTGACACTATCTAACCATCTTATCCTTTGCTGCCCCCTTCTCCTTTTGCCTGCAATCTTTCCCAGCATGAGGGTCTTTTCTAAAGAGTCCTCTCTTTTCATGAGCTGGATCACTAACTTAGATGGATTTGAAAGGGAATTAAGACAACTTTGTGGAGAACAAGTCTGACAATTGCTACCAGCTCTGATCATTATGTTGAACCTCCATATTCAGACAAAGTATATCTTAGAATAACTGCTACTGAAAGGGAACAGCAGAGGACAGCTAATGCCTTCATGCCCTGTGAGTTTCTAAGAGGGATCTGGTTAGATATTGGAAATAAGATGCTGGACTAGATGGACTTTTGGCATGATCCAACAGATTTCATTTTTTATGCTATGAGCCAGCATGAGGCTGGAGGCTTCATGGAAGCATGAGGCTTGAGAGATATGGTAGGATTTATATGTTTCCTATATAAATGTGTATACACAAATCTTGCATTATTCTTATGCTGTTCTTGATTTTAAAATAAGCCAACAGCTCCCCCACCAGGTTGCTGGGACCCTGGGGAAAAAACACACACACACAATGTCCTGCCTAGCCCTGGATGGCACATTGAGTGCTACCACTGTCACCATAACTAAGGAATCAGGGGTTGGTTTGGGCAGGTGGATTATCTGATCATCTTGACCAGTACTCAGCTTGATCAACACTTGATTAACCCTATAGGCAAATTTGTTACTTTTAAATGGACTACCTGCCTAACAAATATACTTGGATTTGAAATGCAAATCAACATTAGCTTACCAGTAGAAAAGTTCGCACTGTTCTTATTTTGTTAAGTTCAAGCAAAAGTTTTTGTGCCTTTTCATGGTTACTGCAGTATTCATCATAGATACGAAATCTGTCTTTCTGGGGAAAAAGAATTTTTATATTAGACATCTTGTCCTTGGGGTTTGCTTGTTCAACTTTATATTTAATAGAAGTTGCTTTTTTTAAAAAAAAAAAGACAGAAATGAATTCCATTTTTATCATCTCACAGATGGCCAGATTTTTTAAAAACTACAAAATAACAACACGTACACGTGTGTGTGTGTGTGTGTGTGTGTGTGTGTGTCTGTCTGTCTGTCTGTCTGTCTAATATAGAAACAAGAGCCAGAATATGTGTTCTTTCCCAACTCTATTTTAGCTTCACTGTTTTCATCAGTGTACTGTTGTGGTTAAATTACTCTACTTGGGCTGCAATGCTCCACACACTTACCTGGGAGTCAGTCCCACTAAACTCAATGGAACATACAGTATTTCTGAGAAGTCATGTATAGGATTCCACAGTTAGACCAGGGAGTTCAAATCCCAGCACACAGCACAATCAACCCCCTCTCTCAGCTGGCACAAGTCTCTTGTGCCGGCCCAGTCTGGTCACAAATGTGCCGTAAAGCATGTGTGCGCCATTTTGGAGGAAGTTAGGCCAGCACATGGATGTGCACTGACCTCCGTGTTGTGCCTCCCATGTCCAGAGACCAGTAGCTCGAAGGTAAGGACGGCCTTCCAAGGCTGGCACAGGTGCTCCAGATAAGCGGAAGAAGGTGGAACTAAGCACAGGAAGGGCAGAACAGGGTGGAGGGAGGACGGCCCGGGTGGGTGGAGGCAGGATCCGATTTCGCCAGTGCAGCTCCAAGTAGCCCCATTGGGCAATATATAGTAGTCCCCTTTTGTCAGATATTTCTCTTTCCCCAGGTAGCGTGGCAGCACCTCCAAGCCCCAGGCTGGATATGGGGTAGGCATGCCTATTCCAGCCCAGGATTTGAATTGTGCTGTCAGTCCTAAAGCTTACCAGGTGTCTTGGGCCAATTACTGCATCAACCTACCCTTTGTTCAAGGGTTGTTGTGAGCTTAAAGGAGAGGGAACACTTTATGTTGCTTGATGGAGGAGAAAAACAAAACTAAGGCCCAATCCTATTTCCAGCTACCCCAAAAGGGGACATACTAGAACATGTAGAGTGGCTGCTGCCATCAGCTATGAGCAGCCAGCTCTGCGCAGCAGAATCCTCCAGATGCCTGGAGTCTAGTAAGTACTTGTAGAGGATGGGAGGAAGGATGGGACAGAACAGGACATGGGGTAGGTGAAACTGGGAAGTGATGGGGCGGACCAGGAAGGGGTGGGTTCAGCAACAGCAGGATGTGTAAATCCAAACTCCCTTCCTGGCCTCAATCCCAAGACCCAAGTGTGAACTTACACTAGCGACAGAGCTGATGTAGGTCTGTGTAGACCCACTGGATAAACAGGAACTTACTTCAGTGCAAAGGAACAAATGTCTCTCTACATAATAATATGCAGAAATACATTACTCACAAATCTCTGATTATTTTTTTGAAGCTCTGAAAGCTAGAAAGCACAGCAAAGATTAGAGAATATTATGATTAGAGTTGTAGTTGGAAAATGGAAAAGAATGGTTTATCATGATTATCAAAATTATGTCCTGGTAGCCAAAAGCACAGATGTTTTCCAAATTCATGAAGATCTAGGAAGGAAAGCCCCAGAATTAACATAGTTATCTCCATCACTTGGCAGCCCCTTCATTTATAGAGGATTATGGAAACTAAAAGTCTTGCTTGAGATCTTTCCTAGCATTTTGCATTTGATAAATTTCTCTCCAAATTCTTTAATACCTGACAGGATGACTCTGTGAAATTAAAAAAGAATATTAGGGCTGAAAACAGGTTATAGAATTTTTCAGAGAGTTGAATGCAATTTGAAAGAAGAATGACTTCTCGTGCACGTTAGCATGTTTGCTCATCCCACACTAATCTCTGAGACAAAGATGTTGCAGGTTTTGTATTGTTTGAAAGCAAAGGTGTTTGGTATTGCTTGGACAAAGATGACAAGGGTCTGCGTGCGCATGCACACCAATGCCAGTCCACCCAAAAGACCACCTGAAGCTATTTTCTCAGGAGGGGGGGGGCACACAACTCCATCTGCCTACTTTCCACGGCTCCTCATTCTCCCACTCCCTGGATTGAAAAAGGAAGACAGGGATAGAAAGGCAATGTAGGGGGGAGCTGAGTGAGAACACTGAAGAGAAGGAGGAGCAGAGGAAGGAAGTGGGTAAAGTGGGCACCATTTTGTATGCCACTTCAGGTGTCATGAATCATGTCAAAGATCTTAAATCACTGCTAGTTGTCTTAAAAACTAAGATTCCTCCAGCTTAGGCTATTTAGTCTGAGACAGATAAAAAAAAAGTTCTGGTTCTTGCTTCTGAATCCCACAGGGCTCAGGGTGCAATCTTACACTGGAGTTAGGCTGGCAGTTGGGCCAGAAACGTTTGGCCACCATAAAGTATGTTTGGACCACTCACGGAGTCAGAGAGGCCAGCACACAGATGTGCACCATTCTCCCTTACTCCAAGGGTGGTCCAAATGTGCTTTACGGGGCCCTTGTGCCAGTCAAACTTTACAGGCCTAACTGTGCCAGCCTAACTCCAGGTTAGGATTATGCCCTTGGTAAATTAGTGTCCTGGTAGTAGACAAGGATATCTGCCACTTTCTCTTAGGCTCCCTTGGACAGAAAGGATAAAATTGAAAAATTACAGATACTGTAATACAGTGGTTCCCAAAGTCCTACTCGGACATTGGAACCCTGTGTTTCTGTGGGTGGGGGAAGGGCAGCAGCACAATCTCCACGATCATACTGCTGCTTGGCAGGGAAGGGGTTTTAAAACTCACCTGGGGGTTACTCTGGCTTTCTGGAGGGTCTGGGGAGCCTGCGACCCCCTCTGCAGCCCTCCCGGCAGCTTCAAATTAATGTTAAAAGGAAAAACATTTCCTGTTTTCGTCGCACAACTGTAAGTGTTGTATTTTTGCTTTTTACAGAAGTTTGAAGCCGCTGGGAGGGCTGCAGAATGGGGTCACAGCCCCCCCCCCGATCCTCCGGAGAGCCACAGTGACCACCAGATGAGTTTTTAAAAAATCCTTCCCTGCGTGGCAGCAGCAAACATGTGGAGATCATGCTGCTGCCTATTTCTGGGCCATTCTCCATAAAGGGGAATTGCCCTTTTCCGGGTCCCTTGGTGGGTCACAACCCATCAGTTTGGGAACCATTGCTGTAATATTTAATATATATGCAAGGCAGGACAGGAACATTTTCATGGTAAATACCAACGTAAAACATATTTTTTGCTTCTGATTAAAAATAAAATTAATTCAGAACAAGCAATCTGAAAAAAATTAATTAAAACTCAGGTTTTGAAGAACGTGCTAAGGCTACCTTGATGAAATGATACAGTGCATTCTACTTCTTCTACCAGATGAACACTAACAAGTAAAGCTACCCTTTTAGCAACAATTCAAGCTTCCAAGTGTCCTTAAAGGGCCTTAAATTATGCAATCAAGTTCGTTTTTGTTCTCAGAATGGAGTGTACATGCACTGCCATGCCAGCAATTACTGGGAAAAAGAAAGCTGAGGCTGAGGGGGGAAACCAATTAAATACGAAGCCGCTGAGCAAAGAGGCACTTCTTTAAAAGTAGAGGCCCTTAAAAAAACTAGTGCTCTTATATTTAGTAGGGAGAGAACAACTGTCTCTCTTCACTCCAGCAGAGTCTGTTTCAGTGGCCATTTCCTAGTGTTTTTAGATTGCAAGAACTTTTGAGACAGGGAATAATTTATTTTGCTATGTTAACCACTTGGTGAACTTTTTGTTTGTTGCTGAAAAGCAATATATTACAGGCTGGGCATTCCTTATCCAGAATTTCAGAATGAGGAATATTTCAAAATATGGAACTTTTTTGGAGTGCCAACGTGACTTTTTTTATTTTTTTGCCTAAAGTAATAAAATCACAAACTGTATTTCATGCACAGATCTTGTTTCATGCACAAAATTACCTTCAGGCTATGTATAAAAGGGTATATGAAACAAATGAATTTTGTGTTTAGACATGGCTCCTATAATTTCTCATTATGAATATGCAAGTATTCCAAAATACAGAAAAATCAGATATCCAAAATGCTTCTGATCCCAAACACTTTGGATAAAGCATGCCAGACCTGTATTTTTATTTATTTATTTATTTATTTATTTATTTATTTTTATTATTATTATTATTATTATTATTATTATTATTATTATTAAGTTGGCATACAAAGTGAAGAAAGCAGGTTCCGACTTCATCTTGAGCATTAGGTTCAGGGTGCAGGCACTCCTCAATACTGGAAAGGAAATCCTTGTGCACTTCAAGTATATCTTCAATATTTGAGAACAACATCTGAAAATAAGAAATCCAGGATTTTAATTAATAGAAACAAACACTATTAGACAGGAAAGTGGCAATAAGAAAAAACTAACCTTAACTGTTTCCTCAGTAACATTTTTATCAACCTTAGAAGCAGCCCATTGCATTATTCTGTGAAGAAATGCCTGAAAAAGAAAATAAAAGGAATTGTCAAGGCATTCAAGACCTCCAGGTCAGAAGAGGAAACATATTAGTTTGTACTAGCAACAATAGTGTTGATCTATTTCGACATGAGCTGTCCTAGGCAACAGTCTATTCATCAAGCATGAATAGGTGGTGCATGAAGAAGATGGTGTGAATAAACCTCACTTACAGTGCCATCTTAAGGCGTCCATTGCACTGACGCGACGTCATAGCATTGGCACGACGATATTAGCACCCCTGCTTTGGCGCTAAGGCAACGAGACCGGCACTGCAGGCAGCGCCAGTCCTGTTGCGCCCACGCCACACCTCCCTTGCACCAGCCAAAGCTGGCTGGCGCAGGGAAGGCGCCATGTCGGGGTAAGAGAGCGAGTGGTCGGCGTGGGCAGTTCTAGGTGGGTTGTGGGCAGGCTGGCTGGCAGGTTGTGGGCCAGCCGGCTGGCCGAGGAGAGCAACTGGGTTGGGATTTGGCCATAATGCTGAATCCTAAGCCCTGTTCAGGAAGCCACACAGCCTGGGAGGCCCTGCTGTTTAGCAGGTGCAGATCCAAAGAACGCACAGGGGAGGCTGGCACTTTCCCTACAGTAAGGTCACCTTGCGCTGGGAAAACTCCAGGCTACACTATACTGTGCTGGATATGGCACAGGCCCGTCATCCTCACCATTCCAGCGCAGTATAGGATTGTGCTCCCAGAAGCAGCAAATCATGCCCCATATTGCTAACAAATACGAAGATCGAACCCTTGCAGTGATAACATTGTATAATGACTTCATTCGTATACAGGTATAATACTACAATACATCAAAGCATGAATTATACGTTTCAATTATACCACAAAAAATGAAAAAAATCAATTTTAAGTCTATCTGCTTTGACTCTCAGATAATGAGGTAGTAAATGATAATGAAGCATCAAGATTAATATATGGTGTACTGATAATGATTACATTTTAACAATTATGTTGCACCTTATCTCAGGAAATAATTCAACCTCAATTTGCAAAATATGAAATTGTTTGGTCAGATGAATGCTTTTTATTCTTGTGGAAAAAAACCAAAGCCTAATTTTCCAAGTCGATGTTCTAACATGGGCTACTAAAAATTATAACTATCCTCCAGTCCAACACCCCTCCTCCCCCCCCAAAAAACTTGTTCATGCTAATGTTTGTGTCCCACTGTCACTGTTTTTGCTGCCCACCCAGTTGCCTAAGAAAGTGATTGGTTGGGCTAGTCAAAGCTATCCAGGGGCAACCCCTGCTTATCTTCCACTCTGGCATTGTCTCCTTGGTCTTACTCCAATCCACTACTGTGTGAAATAAACAGGATGACTGGAGCATGCTGGGAGTACCCCAGGATGGGTAAAACAATAGGAAGGAGGCAGCTCTGGAGCAGAAGGTGAAGTGGGAGACTGCTTCCACTCTGTTTCATCTCACCTGGTCTGCCCAGCTGCTTTCCTAAGAAATGGGGTGGATGAGGAGGGGAATATGGAGATGGCAGTGGCAGGAACAGCATGAGGTTGGTTTCTTCCCCCACTCCCTTCCTCCCACTGGTGGCACTGGAGGAAGATGTTGGCTGGCTCCAGGAGTGTGAGGCCCAATGCAGGGCATTGCTGGGGGGGGGGCAACCTCCCTGAGGGGTCGCCCACTCACCAAGAATAGTGCTTGTAGTGCCACACGCAAAGCATGGAAATAGTTGGTGGTGAAATGACCACCTCACCACCAATTGCTGTGAAGTGGTCCATTTTGAGCAGTTCAGACGCAAGGGAAGGTGTAAGGGCCCAAGGTAAAGCTTCTCTGCTCACCCCACTGACTTACAGCCCATAGAGATCCTGCTTAATCCATAGAGATTGGCTTAAGGCCGGCCCTGGCTGTCACAGCCCTGATTCTCTGAAAGTTAGCAGGAAGAGGATTATAGAGCTAAAATGGACAGCAGGCAGGTACAACCGTGGGGCCACTTTGTCAGTTCACTGATTCCCCTCCCCCACCTTGTTGCTCAAAGCAAGTGTGTTATGGCTAGGCTGGCCCTGTTCAAAGCATAAAAAGGTAAAGGTAAAGATTTCCCCATGACTGAATGATCTAGTCATGACCGCTTGTAGGCAGCAGTGCTCATCTCCATTTCTAAGCCTCTAGAGCCGGCGTTTGTCCGAGGACAAGCTTCCGTGGTCATGCGGCCAGCATGACTATATGCTGTAGCGCACAGAACGCCGTAACCTTCCCACCGAAGTGGTCCCTATTTATCTACTTGCATATTTACATGTTTTTGAACTGCTAGGTTGGCAGGAGCTGGGACAAGCAACGGGAGCTCACTCCGTTGCATGGTCTTGAACTCCCAACCTTCCAGTCAGAAAGCTCAGCAGCAGTGGTTTAACCTGCAGCGCCACCACATCCCTTTTGTTCAAAGCATATATACACCATTTTGTGGGGAGGAGAACTGTATGGTACACTTCCCCTTAACTTTGCAATGAAATATTTTTTCAAATAGAAAAGCATTCACAAGCCTCCTGTCACTATCCTCCCTTTGTCCGTTAACCTGTGCCCGCACTAGAGACAGAAGCCAAACATACTACTATCTGATACAGAACAAAAAGACATTTCTTCCAGTAATTCAGCAGCTGTATGACCACCTGTTTCCCCTACTTGGCTACAGCTGCAATCCTATGAACAATCTCAACTGAACACAGCAGGACTTACTTCTGACTTCTGAGTAAACATGCATAGGATTGTACTGTAAAGCACTGATAGACCAAAAGAAATATACAGTCACCATAAAAGGACAACAGTACTATTTTTAATTCAAACTGCAAATATTCCAACATATTCAAATAGATTGTTTCCATAAATTTCTATTTACTTCACAACAGCATTTAATATTTATATAGTACTTCCGGAATGTGCAAAGCACTTCACATGTATTTTCTTGATGCTGTCCTTATAGCAACCCATACAGCAGCTGAGGTAAGAGGGAGTGGTTCACCTTAGGCTATCTAGTGATTTCCTTCCTGGCAGAGGTAAGATTTGAACTGAGAAAGTCTCAAGTCGCAGCTCAATCTCCTAATCACTATACTACTCCAGTTCTCAAAAGCCCTCTCCCCCAATTATAATCTCCCAAATTGCATGGGTGTTTACCTTAGGCAGCTGCCCAAATCATTATCTGGCAGCCATGCTCCTACCATTGGTAATCCTGAAAAGCACCACACCAATCACAGTGATAGGCACACTGTGAAATGAAATGAAATCATATGAAATTCAGAATTGCAGGCAATAGTGCAACTGTTCTGTTACCATTTTGGGAGTTCCATAACTGTGCTTGGTTGGGGGATCCACAGACCTGGTACTGCCTCTGCTTAGCCATCCAAATTGTCAACAGAATCCTCTTCCTGATTGCCTACAATCTGCACAAGTCTGAGGCCCAGATCCATATCCAATTCTGATTCCTTACAGCAGTGACCCTTGGCTGCCTCGCCATGACAGACAGAAAATGCCCACAAACATCTTTAAGGACAGGTACATTCATACAAGCATACTTCTAATTATTTATAACAAAACCCCACCAATCTGTAAAATGAACATTATCTCATTTGATGGCATATTTCATTAGCCACCAAGATTCCAATGGAGTCCATTCTGTGCCTACTGGCTGCACTATAGTTGCCATATGTAATGGGGGCTGTTCATGATTTATATGTTTTCTTGGTGCAGGAGCACAGAATAAATGTGCAGCTATTACTCTTGTTGATTCCTATAGGAGGACTCCCTTTCTGAGGACATTGCAAGACACATCCAACTTTGTTTAAAAAAAACCTAAAGCATTTGCCAGCTGTTAATTGCAAACTGCAACGGCACTAGATTGTCCCTCTTAAAGAATAGACAAAGAAGAAGGAGACATAATTTCCCGATCTGCAGAATAAAAAAAAAAATCACCTTGAGCACAAAGGGTAGAGATATCAACACTCTTTTGTTCCTATGCAACAGTTCTCAATAGTCACAAAATGACTATGGTAGGTTTACATATACTGCCTATTTATATGAGTATCATGAGATAAATAATCTTAGCAGATAAATGGTATAAGGAAGCTGCATGAGGAAAAGAAGATACACAGTAATTTATCCCAGGAGTGCAACAGCATCACTCTTAACAAAACAGCTTCTTGGATGAAGAATCTATTAGCATGAAACTATATGCCTTTATTTACCTGAAAGCTGATTAGATAGTATGCCTGGTAGAAAATTTCCAACAAGGTTTTTTTGTTCTCCTATAATTATGGCAGGTTAAAAGGCTAGGACAGCAGTTAGCCAAATACAGAGATTATTTCTTAGTACTGCAATGATATCACATGACACGCTACCCTTGTTTACTATTCTTGCTCATATCAGTTGTTATCAATAAGCTATTATAATTTTTACACCAGATATTAATGGAATCTCCTGAAAGGCAAACTCTCAGGAGAGGTGATCAGGAATAATCACACTCTAAATTGAATCATCCTGCTTTGGAATAATCCCTAAAATCATTAAGCAGACCCTCTGAATAACTGCAAACCAAAGCTGGTTGCTTCATTTGACTTTTCTCCATTTTCTTTTCTGTATCTAACTACCTGGAGTACATTTTGCCATAAATACAAGTAAAGGTGGTTTCCCAGCAATGAGGGAGAGGTCAGGCTACCAATGATGCAATTGACAGATGAGCTGTCAATAAGTCACATAGGAACTTTCCTAAGGTCAGCTCTGCATTTCCCATGACTTGCTGGGCACAAAACAAACTAATTATAAGCTCAAATATCTAATTCAGTTATGGATGACTCCTGAAGCCCTGCATCTAACTTTTTGAGGTTTTATAGGACTCTCATCCAGGGGCATATATCCATATTAGCTGTGCGTTTCATTAAAGCCAGCTGCAAAAACACATGACAGGCCAGCAGAAATCTTTTTAAATTGTCTAATTTCAAATGCCCCTAAAATGAAAAATTCAACACCTATTTTTGGATAAAATTTAGCTTGGTTTGTCCTTGGTTTGCACATACCTGCAAACGATATGAAATCTCGGGAAATGGCAAGTGCCCAATCCTATATTTGCCAAGAGGAAATGTATAAGCAAGGACACTTAAAGGGAAAGACTGGTGAAGAGGAAGGTGAACAGAAAGGAGAGCTTAACTCTTAATGTGCTTGCTAACTATCCCCTGCAAATACCTTCTAAACCTCTTATTCTCCTAGCTGGACTTCCAATTTTGGAACCCAGCTATAGAAAAAGTTAAAATGGATTGGGGGTGGGGCATTGGCAGAGGAGACCTCTCACTCCTGTCCAGTAAATCTACCCTCCAAATGCAAGTTCAGGCTTTCCATTAGCAATATGAGGAGAAATGGGGTTAGGAACCCAGTCATTCTCTTGTAACATATATCCTGGTACTCATGAGCTGCCTAATATACAAAACAAAAAAGTTACAGGCAAAGTAACATTCTGTTGCAGTACTGCTATTTATACAGTAAGGTTTTGGAATAATGCAATAAACACATGTATGGGAAGAATATCCTGATTAAATTGATTTTCCAGAGATTATCCCATGAGATTTTTGTTACATCCTGTTAATTGATTTGTTCTAGAGAAGTCACATGAGTCACAATAGGAAAGTGCTCAGAAATCAATTCAGATTTTATATACCATCATATTTAAGACAGAAAACATTTAGTCTACTTTGATTTGACTGATTGTGTTTACTGAAAATCACTGGGCAATGAATAAAGTTCTAAACATCCTAAAAATAAACAGCTGGTTATTTGGTAGATATTTCCTTTACTAGAATATATTTGGAAAGGAAAGGGAATTAAATGACTTAACCAGCAAACAAAGCTCTGTAATTCATGTAATTTGTTTAATTTCCTTCACTCAGAATTTCAGGGTATTAATTCAAATTTTATCATAAGCCATCTGTGAAAATAGGTATTTCACATTTTTAAATGCCTGTCTGGTAGCCAAAGAAATGGTGCTCAGAATTTTCAAGTATAATCATCTGGGAACATAAAAGAGTACAGTAAAAGGTAAAGGTTTCCCCACGACAAAATCGTCTATTCGTGACCGACTGTAGGGGGCGGTGCTCATCTCCGTTTCTAAGCTGAAGAGCCGTGTTGGTCCGAGGACAAGCTTCCATGGTCATGTGGCCAGCATGACTATATGCCAAGGCGCACAGAATGCCATTACCTTCCCACCGAAGTGGTACATAAAACAATACATGGAATTATTTCTATAGGACAGTGCTTCCCAAACTGGTGGATCACAACCCACTAGACAAGAAAGAACTTGTCCCTGTGAAGGGGTGGGGAGGGGGAAAGGCAGCAATGCAATCCCCACAATGGTGTCGCTGCTGGTAAGACTTTTTTTTAGGTAAGACTTTTTTTTAGTCTTACCTAAGGCAATGCGGTTCTTCTGGGGCAGGGAAAATTGGGGAGGGCGGGCCCATAGGGGCTGGTTCAGGGAGGGGGATGGAGCCAGGATCTGGCTCTTAGGCTGGATCCTAACCCCCATCTCTGGCCTGATTTTGCTGGCATAGATCTTAGTAGCCCCATAGGAGTAGCTGGGGCTTTAGGGTAAGGGGAAAATATCCAAGGTGGCCTCCAGCTGAGCCTAATATAGCACGCCACGTAACAATTGTGCTCTAAGGCAGCGGTCTCCAGACTCAGGCCCATGCCTGCTGCCACCCTCCACTGAGTGACCTGGGTTTACTTCTGCCAGGGAGCAAAGTTACAGCCAGAACTACAGCTTCCATGTGTCGCCATGGCAAGCCACTTCCAGGTTCTGTCACCTCAGCAGGCTGAACACCTGGCATTCTAGGCAGGCACGGTTGGCCACAGTGATACTTGGGGGCTGAAGCCTTACTTGTAAGTCCAACTTACTTGGGGGCTGTAAATTCACTTCCCAGTGGAACTGTAAGTACGGGTCATGCCTAGGAGGCTTTTGGCTGCTGCAGCGGTCTCCAGTTTGGAGACTCTAAGGGAGGCTGCTCTAAGGGAAGCAATTGAAAAAATGTATGGAACCATCCCAGCACATACATTGGTAGATGTCTGAAGATCCCTTAGTCAACAACATCAGGGGTGTATAAATGCCAATATTTTGTGCACTTGGTCTAATTAATTAACTGGGGGCACAGTCCTAACCTGGAGTTAGGCCAGCACAAGTCACAAGTCCACCCATGGCCTCTGCAGGCCTCAGACTCATCTGTTTTGGCCAAAAACACACAAGTAATTTTTTTCTCTTGTAACCCTCAGTCTTAGGCCTGCAGAGGCTTCTGGATCCAACCAGAGCCCAGTTCTGGTTGGGTTCAGAGGGTGGGGGTGGGGCCCCAAAACTGAATATCTGCGGTTATCCATGGGGGTTCCTGGAGTGGTTCCTACATTTTCTTGAGACATCCTGTACATATAGCTGTTGCTGCTGCTGTTACTGCTGCTACTACTTCTAATAATAATAATATTAACAATAACAATAATGACAAGGAGGAGAAGGAATGGTCTTTTGATATAATGGTCAGCGACAGCAGTAGTGGGTTACTAGGCTGGGTTGATCATGAACTGCCAGGCAAACAGACATAATTATCAGCTGGGATTTGGATGAGAAGCCTTACAAAGTATTAGTATGAAAAGAACCCTTGTCTGCCCCCCTCTCTCCCCAAACTGCCTTCCTTTTTGCCTCTGTTACAAACCCAAGTTGGCAGAAACATCTGAGAACCCACTCTGCAAGTTGATTCACTATTAAGGAAAGGACCCCCAATCATTAACTCTCATGTCCCACAAAAATTATATAATCATCTCAAATTATTAACACCGATGGTCAGTCAATGAACAGGTGAAACAATATTAATGTTTCAACCCACCAAAAACTAACTGAATTGACCAGAAATGTCAGAGTGTTCAAAGCTTTCGGGGGGGGGAAATACCTCATTTTTATACTGCCATTTATTTCCTTATGCTCTTCAACTGCCTGAGACATGCGCTGCTTTACTAATTTACTTCATTCCTGCATTTCAGGGTATGTGTGTTTTTTAACTTGTATTTGAGTTAAGGCTAAGGCTAGCTTTCCCATCATTGTGAAAAATGCTGCCAAAAAGCTAGCCTTCAACATTACTCTGCTAAAGATTTTAAAGAGCAGTGTACTCTGCTTCCTACATTACACTAAAGTAGAGGCACAAGTTCTCCTTTCATTTGTAAATCAATTCTCAAAGGGGATGCTATTATCAGGAACAAGGGAGCTCTATGGGCTTGTTAAACTTGGACAAGAGCTGCTCTTTTCTTCTCTGTCCAGTTGTCTGTCAGGAAAGGAGCCCACTGTCTCTAAGCCAGGCTCTAGCAGCTGTCCAAATACTATCCACTACTTGCAAGTAATGCATGAAATCCAATGTTTATAAATGCATATTACCACATAAGCATGGGTTGCTACTAGAGGCTTTCTGTGCTAGCATAGAGGTAGTAATTCATGCTTGTGTTGGGAAATATTGCTGTTCCTTTCCCTTGAAATCTAATTGACCTTTTGGACCAGAAAAGGTAGGATATTAATGTTCTTATACATTTAATTAACACCAGTGCAAGCTGGAAGATTACACCAATTTTTTTTTTCACCAAGTGCACTTCTCCTGGGTATACAACTGTCAAATGTACATAATAATTTCTCCTGGCATTGAATAAGCTTTACCAAATGCACACTTATATAGAAGTAGAATTTCAGCTATGTTTAAGCTTCCTGTGATGCAATCGAGTAGCATAAAATACTTTTACTGGGGTAACACCACAACAGGCTTATGAAATGCTACGGAGCGATGTATCACTCATTTCCTCCACACACATAAAATTGGGAATTTTTTGGCACTTTGTTGAACGAGTAAAAGTACAGACCCTATATTAAACTTGCATGTTACATGTTTTGCATGATTTATTCAATCTCACTATTCAAAAGCAAGAAAGGACATTTAAACAAAATGACCCATTTATGCCCAATCCCATACAGTCCTATACTGTAATCTGCTGCCATAAATCCTGCTCCAGCACTACAAAAGCCATGCTGTTGTCATGCACTTCAGGGCTACCAGTGCAAATGGCTAGAGGCTGCACATGTGCATTTCAGCAGCTCACCCAGCCCATGTTGGATCAGATAAAGAGGCAGCAGGGGTGGTGCAGGGGAGGATCAGGGTGGAGACCAGGCTGAACAGGGGTGAAATGGGGCAGATCTCAGCAGGAGTGGCACACACCAAGATCTTTCCCCTCCTTTCCCTAAATAGCTTGCCGAGGTCCAAAGAAACCCATTGGTGGCCAGGATGGCATTCAGAGTTGCCACAGCAAATCTTGGAGGCCCCACACATGTGCCAATGGCTCCAGGCAAACTTCTGAAGAAGGCAAGGTGGCAGCAGGGGCGGTCCGGGGGAAGATTGCGGTGGGGACTTGGCCCAACCAGGGCCTGAGGGGTAGCAGAGGCACATGCCAAACATACCCTAACTGAGGCTCCTTAATTTTTTGTCAGATAAATAACTGGCATAGTCCCAGGAGATCCATCAGAAGCCAGGCAGCCTACAGGGAGGTAAGTAAAAATATAGATTTTTCTAACCTTTCCCAGGCCATATGGTGTGTCCCCAACAAACCATAAAATGCAGCACATGCTATGTTAGCACTGCTGCACTGCTCAGGCAGTTAGGAGATAGAATTTGGGCTCTGTGACTTCTACCTGTGAGCTTCAGTGAACTTGGAATCTTAGCATGAAGCAAATATTGTCCTTTATATTAAATGTTATCAAACAACTTCATTACAGCATTTGCATGGAAGCCTGGAGGTTTTCCAAAACGTTCCATACATTTTTGCTGAGAATGATGTTCATAAATGACCTGGAGACAGGGATAAGCAGCCACGTTTTGCGGATGACACAAAATGTTTCTGGTGGTGAAGACCAGAAGGGATTGTGAAGAGCTCCAGAAGGATCTCTCCAAGTTGGGGGAACGGGCAGCAAAATGGCAGATGCGTTTCAACGTAGACAAATGTAAAGTGATGCACATTGGGGCAAAAAACCAAAACTTCACCTATAGGCTTATGGGTTCTGAGCTGTCTGTGACAGCTCAAGAGACAGATCTGGACAATTCAATGAAGGTATCGACCCAGTGTGCAGCAGCAATTAAGAAGGCCAATTCCATGCTTGGGGTAATTAAAAAAGGGGTTGAGAATAAAACAGCCAATATTATCATCAATCAATCAATCAACCAACCAACAGGTACTTATATACCGCTTTTCAACACGAAGTTCACAAAGCGGTTTACAGGCAAATAGTAATAATAAAGTTAAATGGCTCCCTATCCCAAAAGGGCTCACAATCTAAAAAAAGGCAGACCGCCAGCAACAGCCACTAGAAAGACTGCGCAGGGGTGAAGAGGGACAGTTACTCTCCCCCTGCTAAATATAAGAGGAACACCACTGGAAAAAGTGCCTCTTGTCCAGTTAGCAGGGGTTATCATGCCATTATACAAATCGATGGTAAGGCCACATCTGGAATATTGTGTACAGTTCTGGTCACCATACCTAAAAGGACACAGTGGATCTGGAAAAGGTGCAGAAGAGAGCGACAAAAATGATTATGGGGCAGGGGCACCTCCCTTATGAAAAAAGACTGCAGCGTTTGGGGCTCTTCAGCCTAGAAAAAAAGCACCTGAGGGGGGACATGATTGAGACATACAAAATTATGCATGGAAGGGATAGAGTCGATAGAGGGATGTTCTTTTCCCTCTCTCAAAACACCAGAACCAGGGGGCATCCGCTGAAACTGAGGGTTGGGAGCGTTAAAACAGATAAAAGGAAGTACTTTTTTTACCCAGCGGGTAGTTAATCTGTGGAACTCTTTGCCACAGGAGGTGGTGATGGCATCTGGTCTAGATGCCTTTAAGAGGGGATTGGGCGGATTTCTGGAGGAAAAGTCCATCGTGGGCTATAGGCAATGATGGATTGTGCAACCTCCTTACATTGGTGGTGGGCTACTTCAGAGTACCGGGTGCAAGGAAGTGGCAACAGGATGCAAGCATCTTGTGTCTCATGCCTCCCTGGGGCACCTGGTGGGCCGCTGTGAGATACAGGAAGCTGGACTAGATGGGCCTTTGGCCTGATCCAGCAGGGCTCTTCTTATGTTCTTATGATGTAAATAAAAATATTGGAGCCATGGGAGAAAAGTATTCTAAAACAAAACAACTTTTATGACATCTATCCAAAAAAGAAAGCATTCACATATGAAAAAAAATTGGACACAGTAAGACAAGGAAATGAGGAATTCTGATTAGAAAAACTATGCAAAAACTATTTGCATAATGAAAATATGCTTTATAACACTGAAAATGTCAGTAACCAAAAGCTAATCTTTGGCCTTTGAATTCAAGATTCACTTTGGATACTTGATACTTTGGATACTGTATGGAGTAGTTGTGAAAACAAATGAAATTAGAGAACAACCACTGCTTTTTCCTTATCACATGGGCAGCTCAATCCTAACCCATGCTGGAAGAGGGAGGCCAGTCAACCTGCCCCATATCCAGTGTGGGATTGGGATTACACGTGGTGCAGAGAGTATGGGGAATTTATTCTCCTTACCCCTTGTCACCCCTTTCATGGATCACTGCCTTGTCGTGGCGAAGGGGCTTGAGTAGCTCAATGAAGCTGTGAGCTATGCCATGTAGGGCTACCCAAGATGGACAGGTCACAGCAGAGAGTTCTGACTAAACGTGGTCCGCTGGAGAAGGAAGTGGCAACCCACTCCAGTACTCTTGCCAAGAAAACCCCATGGATTACAGAACAAAAAGGCTAAACGATATGACACTGGAAGATGAGACCCTCAGGTCGGAAGGTGTCCATTATGCTACTGGGGAAGAGCAGAACACGAGTACTAGTAGCTCCAGAAAGAGTGAAGTAGCTGGGCCAAAACTGAAAGGAAGCTCAGCTGTGGATGTGTCTGGAAGTGAAAGGAAAGTGCGATGCTGCAAAGAACAATACTACATAGGAACCTGGAACGTCAGATCTATGAATCAAGGCAAGCTAGATGTGGTCAAACGTGAGATGTCAAGGCTGAACATCGACATCCTGGGAGTTAGTGAACTAAAGTGGACAGGAATGGGAGAATTTAATTCAGATGACCATTATATTTGCTACTGTGGGCAGGAATCCCTTAGAAGAAATGGAGTAGCCTTCATCGTGAACAAGAGAGTGAGAACAGCAGTACTGGGGTATAACCTCAAAAATGATAGAATGATTTCCATTCGGATCCAAGGCAAACCTTTCAACATCACAGTAATCCAAGTCTACGCCCCAACCACTGGTGCTGATGAGGAAGAAGTTGACCGCTTCTATGAAGACCTAGAACAGCTTCTAGAATTGACACCCAAAAAAGATGTCCTTCTCATCATAGGGGATTGGAATGCTAAAGTAGGCAGTCAAGAGGTAAGAGGAATAACAGGCAAGTTTGGTCTTGGAGTACAAAATGAAGCAGGGCAAAGACTGATAGAGTTCTGTCAGGAGAACACATTAGTCATAGCAAACACCCTTTTCCAGCAACACAAACGGCGACTGTACACATGGACTTCATCAGATGGTCTACATCGAAATCAGATTGATTACATTCTTTGCAGCCAAAGATGGAAAAGTTCCATACAGGCAGTCAAAACAAGACCTGGAGCTGACTGTGGCTCAGATCATCAGCTTCTTCTTGCCAAATTCAGGCTTAAACTGAAAAAAGTAGGGAAAACCGCTAGGCCCTCCACGTATGACCTAAATCAGATCCCCTGCGAATATACAGTGGAGGTGACAAATAGATTTAGGGGCTTAGATTTGGTAGACAGAGTGCCTGAAGAACTTTGGACGGAGGTCTGTAACATTGTACAGGAGGCAGCAACTAAAACCATCCCAAAGAGGAAGAAATGCAAGAAGGCAAAGTGGCTGTCTGACGAGGCTTTACAAATAGCTGAGGAAAGGAGAGAAGCCAAAAGCAAGGGAGAAAGGAAAAGATATACCCAACTGAATGCAGATTTCCAGAGAACAGCAAGGAGAGATAGGAAGGCCTTTCTAAATGAGCAATGCAAAGAAATAGAGGAAAACAACAGAATGGGGAGGACTAGAGATCTTTTCAAGAAAATTGGAGATGTCAAAGGACAATTTCATGCTAAGGTAGGCACAATAAAGGACAAAAATGGCAAGGACCTAACAGAAGCAGATGAGATTAAGAAGAGGTGGCAAGAATACACAGAGGAACTCTATAAGGCCGATCTAAATGTTCCTGATAACCACAGTGGTACAGTCACTGAGCTCGAACCTGACATCCTGGAGAGTGAAGTCAAGTGGGCTTTAGAAAGCCTCACTAACAACAAAGCTAGTGGAGGTGACAGCATTCCAGCGGAATTACTC
>JAJKFI010000021.1:11054390-11071012 GCA_029204185.1 Lerista edwardsae
GAATCGAGAACTACCAGATGTACAAGCTGGTTTCCGAAGAGGCAGAGGAACTAGAGATCAAATTGCCAACCTTCGCTGGATCATGGAGAAAGCAAGAGAGTTCCAGAAAAACATCTACCTCTGCTTCATTGATTATGCTAAAGCCTTTGATTGTGTGGATCACAACAAACTGTGGCAAGTTCTTGAAGAGATGGGAGTTCCAGACCACCTGATCTGCCTTCTGAGAAACCTTTATGCGGGTCAGGAAGCAACAGTTAGAACTGGACATGGAACAACCGACTGGTTTAAAATTGGGAAAGGAGTACGACAAGGCTGTATACTGTCACCCTGCTTATTTAACTTATACGCAGAGTACATCATGAGGAAGGCAGGGCTGGATGACTCACAAGCTGGAATCAAGATTGCTGGGAGAAACATCAACAACCTCAGATATGCAGACGATACCACTTTACTGGCAGAAAGTGAGGAAGACCTAAAGAACCTTTTGATGAGGGTGAAAAAGGAAAGTGCCAAAATTGGTTTGAAGCTCAACATTAAAAAGACTAAGATCATGGCAACCACTCCCATCACTTCCTGGCAAATAGAAGGGGAAGAAATGGAAGCAGTGACAGACTTTATTTTCCTGGGCTCCAAGATCACTGCAGATGGTGACTGCAGCCATGAAATTAAAAGACGTTTACTTCTTGGGAAGAAAGCTATGGTGAACCTAGATAGCTTAATCAAAAGCCGAGACATCACCCTGCCAACAAAGGTTCGCATAGTCAAAGCGATGGTTTTCCCAGTAGCCATGTATGGCTGTGAGAGCTGGACCATAAGAAAGGCAGAGCGTCGAAGAATCGATGCTTTTGAATTATGGTGTTGGAGAAGACTCTTGAGAGTCCCCTGGACTGCAAAGAGATCCAATCGGTCAATTCTCCAGGAGGTCAAGCCTGATTGCTCCCTGGAAGGACAAATGCTGAAGCTGAAGCTCCAATACTTTGGCCACCTGATGAGAAGAGAGGACTCTTTAGAAAAGACCCTCATGCTGGGAAAGATTGAAGGCAAAAGGAGAAGGGGGCGACAGAGGATGAGATGGTTAGATAGTGTCACCGAAGCAATGAATATGAAATTGGGCGAACTCAGGAAGCTAGTGGAGGACAGGGAGGCCTGGCGTGCTGTGGTCCATGGGGTCGCGAAGAGTCGGACACGACTTAGCGACTGAACAACAACCCCTTGTCACACTGCAGCATCCCCAATAAGGCTACTCAGAGCTGCGCCAGGGAAATCACTGACACAATTCTGAAAGGTCTATGTAAGAACTACCAGGACGGGGACAGAGGTTAGGATCCAGCCTAAGTGCCAGAGGCCAGTCCCACCCCACTCCTGTCAGGTCTGCCCATGGAACCACAGGCCCGCCCCCTGCCCCGTTCCGCCTTCTCTCCACCCTCCCTCCCTCCCTCCCTCCCTCCACCCTCACTAACTGCCTGAGCCAGGCTCCCTAGGCCTTGAAAGCCAAAGTCCAGGAACCAGCATGAGGGACAGCGCATGTCTGTGTACTGTCCTTCCCAACTAAAAGGAGGCGCAAATGTGCTTTACAGCATGTTTGCGACACTCCTGGGTCTACACAAGAGACTTGTGATGCTCAAGCACAGGTAAGGATTGTGCTCTAATTAACTTGAAGGAAATGTTGGATTGTACCAAATCAAGATTCATGATACAATTGCAACTACTTCAAAAAACACAAACCACACTTTGCAATGGACCACTTACATGGGAATAATACTTCAAGAACAACAAAAACTTTAGATCTGACAGAGTTGAATGAGTTTCCTATGTTTTATGTTCTGTTTCTCTTATCTGTCCACTGAAGAAAACTGGCTGCTGCATATAAAGAGCAACTTCTGCATCTAATCAGCAGCATTAATTTAGGCTGAAAATTTTGTTCAGGGACATTTGAGGAGTCTGGGCTCACTGCCACCCTTGTGCTATTTGTGAACGCAATGCCAATAACTATGTATCTTTCCCACCCTCACCCTATGCCCCAACATATCAATAAGTCCTTTTCTTCTTTTGCTAGAGAAAGAGAGAGAGAGAGAGAGAAAATAATCTGATTCCCCATGATCCAGAAAGGCATTCAGCATTTTCAGCATGAACATTTGCATGTTCCTCCCCCAAATTCAGTGCCTGTTTTTACATCACTTTGGGCGCAATCCTAACCCACTTTCCAGCGCCGGGGTAAGGGCAATGCAGTTCTGAGGTAAGGGAACAAACATTCCCTCACCTGGAGGAGGCCTCCATGACTGCCCCCAACTGTCGGATTCAGTACACGCCCCCATTGGCACAGCTATGTCAGTGCAGGAAAGTGGGTTAGGATTGCACCCTGAGTGACATAGCTTTTCTTTACTGAAAGCATTGGAAAGTTTAACCACTCCTGTTGGTCTTTGCCCTAATAATGCTAATATTACTCCTGTTTTGTGATCGTGTTCCTCCATTCAAGTTATTTCTCTTAAATCAATTTTCTTCAATGCTGTACCACAAACTGCCCCAAGTTTTCTTAAATGTTTCAGCTCAAAAGGGAAAATTCCAACAGTTCAAACTTCTCTTTTGTAATTTGTTATTGGCAGGCCCAGCAGCTGCCACAGAATTCATTCATCAGCTTCACTGTTCTAGCCTTCATTTTCATATAGCAGGAATTCTATTACTGATGCCAACAACAAGAATTCTACTTCATAGAATGAAGGAAACCCATTGATGAGAACAGCGTGGTTTATCCATTATCTTTATTTCCCACTGCCTATTATGGGTAGTTCCATTGATGTATTTGCTTGTTCTGACCCAAGAGAAAGAATTGCTTTCATAGCCAATATTCTAGTGCTAGAAGAGAAGTTCTGCTCCCATTAACTTGTCTTAAGTGATTCATGAACAGTTTGGGAATCATCAATTTTTTTCTAGTTTGCAGACAAACTAAATCACAGGTTAAAAACAAGGAACTAATTTTCCAAAATGCAATTCTTAAATACATATACATAATTAAGAATGGCATATATAAATTAGATGGCTGATAAAGGCCCTGAAATTATACACATTGGGATATAAGGAATAAGGGAAACCACTTAAGGCTAACAAAAAAAAAAGGAAAAGAATCTTGAAAAAAAATCAAAGGAGTGTTTTTACAGGGAAATCAAACCATTTAAGACTCAAAACTCACAAAAACTAATGAAGTAGGGGTGAGGCCGCTGTTTGTGCAGGAGCGGGGCTGGGGGGGGTGCCCGATGGCACCACAGCGATTGCAGCACCACAGGCATGTAAACATACCTTGGGGCTTTGTGAAGCCTTCCAGAGGTTCCTGGAGGCTTGCAGCCCCCTGAGCAACCCTCCCCTTTGATGCAGTGAACTCCATTTTTAAGTCAGAGCTCACTTCCGGTTTCCTACTGGCAGAGGCGTTTCTACAGGGAGGGCAGAGCTCTAAGTTTTGCAAGGAGCCTTACCCTGTCATGTAAATCCCTCCTCTCCCTTGCTGCTGTAGCCAGTAAGCAACGCCAAGATGTTGCTGTTCCCTGTGAGGATTGGCTAAAACGGTGCAGGGGAGGAGTGATTTCCACTGCAAGGTAAGGCTTCTTGCAAAACCTAGAGCTTTGCCCTCCCTGTAGAAACGCAACTACTTACTGGACCAGATTAACAGGAAAATAACAGCCCAAATTACTCCCCCACTTTAAAGGAATCCTTGGGTATGGATTCCGCTCTTTATAGGAACATGTAAAGAAACTCTTCCCTTACATGAGAATGCCAACACAAATTACTGCTGCTGGTTGGACAGCTCCCAACACTAGATCAAGGGGAAGAGCAGTACTTTGTGCAATTATTTAGAGCCTTGAGCCCAATGTTATGTATGGCACTGGGCTATTCATGTTTTCTGCTAATCAGTCCTATGTCTAAAGATATGAGACAAAAGAAAGTGTTGCAGTCATTATTAGTTTTAGTTCCGAGCTATTTGTACTGATTGTATGAAAATGATTACCCAAAATTAAAGAACTATAACATTATAGTCTAGCATTATGAATGACAAATGATCTTGACTGTTATACTATGTCCTTTGTCCTTTTCCCCTTGTAGACATGCTTTTTCAAAGACTGAATCTATAAATAATACCCAAATCATTTTCTAAAATACCCAAGGATCTTAGTCAAAATTATCTAGAAGCTCTTCTACCTTCTAGTGAACTTCCTAAAATTTGCCCTAGCATTCTTTCAACAGGCATTCCTATAACATGGTTGATTCAACTTACAGGACTAGCCTATGCATGTCTACTCAGGAGACATCCAGAAACCTCCTAACCTGTGCTGGATACAGCACAGACCATGTAGCATTGCTGTGCCAGCACAAGTTAGGCTAGGGTATTGAAAAAGGAAAGAAAAAAATTAAAATTACAGAAAACTGACTTAAATCACTTATGTGTAAAAAATAGATCAATAAAGCAATTGTTGTTCAGTTGCTAAGTCGTGTCCGACTCTTCGCGACCCCATGGACCACAGCATGCCAGGCCTCCCTGTCCTCCACTAGATTTCTGAGTTCGCCCAATTTCATGTTCATCGCTTCGGTGACACTCTCTAACCATCTCATTCTCTGCCGCCCCTTTCTCCTTTTGCCTTCAATCTTTCCCAGCATGAGGGTCTTTTCTAAAGAGTCCTCTCTTCTCATGAGGTGGCCAAAGTACTTGAGCTTCAGCTTCAGGATTTGTCCTTCCAGGGAGCAATCAGGCTTGACTTCCTGGAGGATTGACCGATTGGATGTCCTTGCAGTCCAGGGGACTCACAAGAGTCTTCTCCAACACCATAATTCAAAAGCATCTATTCTTCAGGGCTCTGCCTTTCTTATGGTCCAGCTCTCACATCCATATATTGCTACAATAAAGCAATAGGGTAAAATAAATGCTGTAAAAATGCTGTAAAATAAATGGATCTGAGACATTGAAATATCTAGATTATTATAAAAAAGGAATACAGTACTTCTTTAGATTGCTTCCTTAAAAGTCTGGGCTTTTTTGAGGTCCACCAGCTCCTGCTGGAATTTCAGCCTTATGTCCAGCAAAAAGACAAAAAAAAACCCTTCCTGCAAATAATTTACTTAATCTTTTGTTTTATGTACAAGGAAACAAATAACTACTCTTCTTGATAAAAAAAACACAGGTGGTGTTATTGATATTTAATTCCAAGTGACTAAATGACCATTCAAGGTTTTCCTCACTTTGTAACACAGTAGACAAGTTAAAAACAGCAGAAACTGGAAGTGAACAGTAGAGATTTTGACTTTCTATGGTAATTGTATCTCAACTTCCTTTTTGACTTTACATGATACATCATCCATACAACTGGTGTGTTAGAGAGGAAAGGAAAAGGAAATCACACAGCCTTATCAAAAAGCACAGCCAGCTGAAGTCCTTCCCCTCCCTGTTTAAAACATTTTGCAAAGCACTTTATAGCTTTGTGAGTTAGTCACATACAAAGTCACATACAAAGTCACAAATTGCTATAGCAATTAATACTTAAAAAAATAAGATATGGAACAAACTCTAAGATAACATATAAGGAATCTAAACTTAGTTCACATTATGTTGTGTGGGCACAGACTATGAAAAGTCATGAACGGTCAAGCAAAATATTGTATTAACTTTAATTCAGTCCCCCACTTCTGTGCAAAAAAACAAAAAAACACAAATGGCTTTAAGAACAGCTGTTGTAAGTCTACAGGAGCATGGGACCTGCTTAATTATTTATACTGCCAAAGGGAGATAGAATGTTTTGCTTAACATGTTGTTAACTTTCTGCACTTGGCCCTCATTTCTAAACTTACTTATCTTCCTGGAGCCCTCCACCCCACCAATCATCTGTCCAAAGGTGACCACATAGATCTTTGAATGCAATTGTGGACATGCAGTCTGCTGTGGATCTGTGGATTGGGGTATTAATTCTGACACTTGTAATAGAAAAGGAATAGAACAAAACACAACTGTCATTGCTCCTGAAATTATGCACAGGGAAACATTGTAAGAATAAAGCAAAAGATCTTTCTGAGCTTCATTCCTTCTCAACTGCAGTGATAGTGAATACCTTTCACTTAATTTGGAAATGAACTCAGGAACAGTATCTAGTTTTCAGAAAATATCTCTTTTTCCAAGTCCAATTCTTAAGTATGAACCCCAACAGGATCTGAATACTTGCTTTCCTTGCTCACATAAATAAGCCATTTTCTGTCCTCAAACAGTACCTATTCTCTTCCTTTTCAATTATCTGGTCTTAGCAGCAGGAGCAAGGAGATCATAATGCAAGTCCTGTCTTCCTCTCTCCATACTGTGAGGGAATCAACAGCAGATACAGTTCACTAGAAACATCTTGCATGCCTCATTTTTTAATGATCTGGATCCCAGTTTCCTGCCAGAGGAACATGGGAATTTTAGTTTCCTATACCTGTAATTCAATGACCGGAAATGATACAGTATTGTATAGGTATTGCAGAGCTGGAAAATATGGTAGAGCTTGAACATGTTCTAAAGATGGTAACTAAAATGATCAGAAGGCAGGAGCACCTCCTTACAAGGCAAAGCTACAGCATTTGGGTTCTTTTCTAAACTTGGAAAATGGTGATTAATGGAGGGACATGGTTGAGACATAAAATTATGCATGATGGGGAAAGAAAGGTTTTGTTTTGTTTTTTTTCCTTTCACAGTACTGGAACACCGTACTGATCATTCATTTAGACTGATTGATTGGAGATTTGGGGTGGCCAAAATGAAAACATTTTCACACAGGACATAATTATCCTATGAAATTCATTGCAACAAGATGTGGTGGTGGCCACTGGTTTGGATGGCTTTAAAGGGGAATTGGACAAAGTCATGGAAGATAGACCTATCAATGGCTACTAGTCACAATAGCAATGCACTATCTGCAAGTTCAGTAGGAGTTTGTCCAAATAACAGTTGCAGGAAAACAATGGGAGAAGAGTAGAATGCCTTTCACACCTGCTTGTGGACTTCCCAGAGGCAGCTGGAGGCCACTACAGGAGTTATGATGGATAGGCGTCAGGGTGGGCACAATGGCTTAAATGGCTACAGTCCCAAATCCAGACAATCTCATGCACCACCCTATAGTTGGGCTTTTACCCTGACCCAGCAGAGCTTTTCTTATGTTAATGGTATCATCAGTCATGCACAAAAGCATTCAGACCCATCAGGCCTTTGCTACTTCTAGTTAGTCCTACCCAAAATTATTCATCCTCATCCTTCACAAATGTTTTCTTGGAAAGGAAGAGAAATTGGAATGACTGGCAGTGGCAGGGTAGAACTCCATTAAAAACCAAGCGTAACTTTGAAGGGACCTGGGCTCAGTTCGTAATGTAACATGAACTTGTCAACTGGAAGTGTTTGTGTTTTGAACCCCCCCCCCATTTCTGAATTTTGTCCATCTCTACTCAATTGACATTGGAATGTTTGGATATTGCAGTCAACTACACAAAGCCAACATGGATCAATGTTAGTGCAAGGTGCAAGGGAGTGGCAACAGGATACAGGTATCTTGTTGTGTGTTTCCAGAGGCATCTGGTGAGCCACTGTGAGATACAGGAGGCTAGATCAGCCTGATCCAGCAGAGCTCTTCTTATGTTCTAAATGATTGTCCTCTAGCACAAAACATTCAATCAGTGGCATTCCTATGGGGGGCAAAATGCTAAGTTTTGCAGGAGCCTAAGCTCCTGTGTAAAGCAGCCCCTCTTCCTCGCCTTCAGAGCCATTTGCAGCTTGGAGAGCTAGCTCAAAAGCTTTGCTCTCTGAGCCTCAAATGGCTCTGAAGGCAAGAAAGAGGGGGTTGCTTTACAGAGGAGCTCAGGCTGCTGCAAAACTTAGCATTCCTCCCCCCAGGAACGCCACTGCAACTCAATCCACCCAGGTCCTGGATGGTGAGCAAGGAAGAGGATAAAGATTATCTTAATATATATCCTTCTCTAGAATTGTACTCCCCTCCTACATGCCTCCAAGAGGGGGGAACTCCTCCAAAGTTTGCAAAGCACTAATTAACAGCCAAATTTCAAGGCATTTACCTAGAATTATGGAAAAATAATCCCCCATTCCACAATTAGGCTTTACAAGTGCATTAAACTTTCACTATCTCGCATACGGAAACTAGGAACCATATGCTGCAGATAGCTACAAGTAAAACAATTACTAATGTCATTCATTTCATTAGTTGCACAGAAAGGGTTTACGGGTCAAGATTCTGAGATTATTCGCAGTCTGACCTGCTATCCTTAGATAACCCCTGTCAACAGAGAATTCTTAAATTTTCATCCCTTGCTATCTACCTTGGATTATTCACAGGTCACAGAGTCTCTTACTGAACTTTCACCTCCGCTAAAAAGAATAACATTAGTGTTTATATAATCTCATGTATTCATTCTCTTTCTTTACACTGTTTTCCACCCACGCAAACAACCGTGTGTGGGAGGAAGCTTTTCACACACAGAAAAACATCTTTGGCTCAACCCAGAATCTACTGCAAAAATAATGCAAGTTAAATTTTAATACAAACCTTTATATGTTACTTTAAAACTATTTATAGATTTTTGCTTTGTAAACAAACATTGCATCAATGCCATTTTTAAATATGAAATAAAAAGCAGGAGACACATTTATACAATGAAGCAAAAAGAAAGAGGGGGCAGTCCAATTTTAATTTGCACTGGCGCAGCAGGACAAAGTGGACTCCACTGTATCCAGCACCAGTTAGGGGGAGGCTGCAAGTCTTCTTGGGCTAAGGGTCCATTTGTTCCCTAACCCCATGTAATCCTCCATGCTCCCCAATGGGGCTACTCGGATCTGTGCTAGTTAAATCGCTGGCACAAATCCAAGTATCCCCATGTACAACTTTCAGGCCCGAGACAGGAATTAAGATACAGTGGAGGCATCTTTGCACCTATGCGCATCATGCAGGAGTTCATTAGCCAACCACCATCCCAAACTGGCCACAGAAACGTAACAAGGGTGACACATTTTGCAGATTCTGAAAGCCTATTCATAAAGGTGTTTGTTTCTAGTGAACAAGATAGGATTATAGCCTAAGGGCTCAATCGAAAGGCTGTTACCGTGGGTGGTATGATCATATCACCCGGGCAAATGTCGCACGTGGCATCATAAAGCGCCTCCAACACCAGAGATAAGCCGTTACCACTGGTGCTGGCACAGCGCCTTGGCAATGCCGACCATGCATGCCCCAGAGGGAGCATTGGTTGCTGGCAAGCAGTGAGTTTGCTGCTTGCCGGTGATGCGGCCTTTTGGGGCGGGACAGGAGGGTGTTCCTGGACAGGGGAGGGATGGAGCAGAAGGCAGGACCAGCGACAATTCTTGCCATTGGTTCCTGACTTTCGAGTAAGGCTGCACAGCTTTACTCCAAGGCTCTTGCCTCTGTGCCAGCTAAAAAGCTGGCGCAGGAGCAAGTAGACCCATCACCCACCCTGCACCCTTACTGCGGGGAAACAGGATGAATGTCCCCTTTCCCCATGGAGCCTCCCGGGGCTGTCTGGCTTTGAAGGGATGCAGTGGTAGCCGCCTGGCTATCACTGCACTACCAGGCGGTCAGGCAGTTTGGGATTGGGCTGCAAGTCTTGCTGAACACAATGGGCTTACTTCTGAGTAAAATAA
This sequence comes from Lerista edwardsae, assembly GCA_029204185.1. Classification (NCBI taxonomy): domain Eukaryota; kingdom Metazoa; phylum Chordata; class Lepidosauria; order Squamata; family Scincidae; genus Lerista; species Lerista edwardsae. The sequence continues at coordinate 11,064,058 of JAJKFI010000021.1, forward strand.
TACAGTTTCCAAACACCTCTATTTCAGTGTTTCACTGGCTAAGGTGGTGTCATGTCTCACAAAACTTCAATTTATTCATGGGGAAGTTATATATTTAAGAATGCCCCACAAGCTTCACATCAAAACTGAGGCAGCACAGCTTTATGAGACAACTGTACCACAACAGCCAACAAACATTTCAGTTGGCTCTGCATAAATCCACAGAAAAGATTATGCTATGTTCAAAGCTGAAATCTCTCTTCTTTAAGAGAAGCGAGGGATAAGAGGGAATGGCTATTCTTCATTTCATCCTCAAAGTGGTGATTGGAATATAAATCTTGTAGAACAGGGATAATCTTCCTTTTAAAATGTGAAATTATATAAACATTATATAAATCTGCCCTGAGCCATCAGGAGAAGATAGGCTATAAATCTAAATTACATGATTTTAAAAAGTCCTGTGTGTTCAATAACTTGCATTAAATTGCAAACCCTCATTAGAAAAAAAAACTCTCTCAGAAAAGCTTTTTTTAAAGCCCCCCCCCCCCCACTTAACATTGCAGGTTTTTTAGAATACACCCTCAAACTGGACCAGATTCTCCAGGATAACCACAAATGTCTATTGATACCAAGTTAATTATGCCCTGCAAAAACATTTTCTTCTGTTTAGCCTTCCTGTAATTCACATAGGCACAGTGCAGCACAGGGTGTTCATTCACAAGTTTCTTTAATTCCATGCTCACTTCAGTTTCAGCAATGTGCAGCCTCACCCATGAAATAAGAGGCATTCAGAGTAGGTTTCCATTTCTGCGTGCTGTAACTGGAGAATCAGTTGGAAGTGGCAGCAGTTTTGGCAGGCAGAGGATACAACAGAGGATTCAGTCACCCTTTGTATGTCTCTCTGCTGAAGACGCATGGGTGGAAAATGAAAACAGTGGGAGGGGGTCACCGGGAAGAGAGAAATGGACTTTGTGCTGGCCTCTTTTTCCCCTGCTGCTCACCAAGCGGGGTGGAAATGTGCCAACGCAGGCCACATGGGTAAGGGACAGTTCTGCCCCTTTCTTGTACCTCGAGGCTGCCTTCTAAGATTTGCTCTGGGGTGCAAAAAAGCAAGGACCACCTCTGCTACAATCCTATACACATCTACCTGTGTGTCTCACTGAAATACATGTTTACTTCTGAGAAAACATGAATAGAATTGCACTGTAAGGATCTTATCCAGTGCACATTTACTTGGGAGTAAACGTCATCAAGCACTGTGGGACTTACTTCTGGGTAAATCTGCATAGGATCAAGCTACACCAAAAAAAAATGGGAGGTGAAATGTCGAGGGGTTGCTACTTCTCAGACAGAAGGCAACACACACCCCACACAACTTACTAAGGAGTACCATAGTAAACGTCTACAAGAGTTATTACTACATTTCAAGCAATCCTTCCCATACCGGGCAGTATGAGCAAAGCAGCTCCTGTGATTGGTACCAAGCACCACGATTGCTGTGAAGCTCAGCCTACCTCAAGCTCCTTCACCAAATGGATTGTGTGGGCTAAGGGCTGTTACTGCTCCAAGAAATATTGGCAGTGACTTTTTAATGAGACACAAAGGGTTGTTGCAGCAAGCCAGATAGTTACATTCCTTCCCACACCCCATTAGCTGCTCTGTCCTGTCCCCTTCCCCCAGCATGCCTGACTTATGCAATGCACAATTTGCTAAAGATAGATGGCAGCTTTCACTACCATAGAACTCTGCTGGCTTCTCTCCTCATCACTGGAGATGCTAGAGAACTGGTAAAACAAGGGAACTTTGCACAGACACTATTTTTTCTTCCCCCACAGTACAGGCTGACTCAAATTGGGCCTGTTCCAATCCTTTCTGTCACCTTACCCCTCATCCTGCCTGTACTTTAAAGAATTGATGTTGTACAGGAGTGGTAGTCAAACTTTTTAGACAGGGATCCACTTTTTAGAATGGTACTCGAAACAGGTCCCACCGGAAGTGATCATTAATCTGGAAGTGATGTGGTGGCATGAACTGATATCATCAAGCAGAAACTGCTGTCATTATAATAATAAAATGACATTCTTCAACTGCAGCCATGTTACAACCATGAAACAAATCTGACAGAAAGCAAGATTAGGACGACATACGATGTAAAAGCACTGAACTAAAAACAATTTTTTTTAAAACCCTCACTTGAAAATTCAAACTTTTAACACTCACAAAAGAAACATAACAAGAGTAAGGCCTGCAGTTTCCAAGATTGCTGCTCCCAGCTTTCTGTGACCCACCTAATATCAGGTCGCGCGACCCGACTCACAGTTCGAAACACACTGTGGTACAGTAAAGGCACTCTGCATATGCTCCAATGTGTTTCTGGAACTTCGGAACTTAAGAAATACTTATGAAAACAAAGATTCTCCAAAGATGGTATTTAAATTTATTGTTTCTTCTTAGAACCTTTGCCTCCTGATCTGTGTTCAGCTACTTGAAATTACCTGGTGTTAGTATAGATGGGAGAAGGAATGTCTTCTTAATGTGAATAAAGTCGCACTTTAAAAAAAAATTAAAATTTCTTAACAGTTTCAGAGTTGATCCCTGCGCCCTTGGCCTATGTTCTGATGAGACTAGGCTCAATTAAGGCTTGAATTATTTCCCTACTCTGTCTTGGCTGGATGATCACGAAGCCTCTAAGTATATACAGTGTGCCTCTCAGTTAAAGCTTTGAAAATAAATTTGTGATTCAGGGCTAGAAAATTGCTCTCTTAAGAATGTTGATGTATGAATTTTGCTTCAGCTCCCTGGAAGGCTTGTAACACAATCCAGCAGCAGGGTTTTTTTTCCCCCTAGATCAAAGGAATAGAATGAGAGAGTAGATCACAAGTACATAAAGGGACAGTGCAGAGATAATTCACTGGGCAGTCTTCAGGGCATGCTACATGTGGTGATTGAGATGCTTGAATGCATCTCCATCTCTTTACACTGATTTTAAACAGCAGCCATAAGGCAGGACAACCTGCATTGAGACTGAAGCATGAGGGAAAGGAGTTAACTCTTTCCCCTACAGTTTTTTCCTTGATGAAAACTGCCCTCTGCACAGATAGGAAAATGTGAATGTGTATGCATTGGTGAATGTGTATGTATGTGAACATTGGTGTGTATGTACTGGTGAAAACAGCATGGAGAAGAAGATTAAACCATCTTCTCCCCAAGCCACTGTTCTGATCCAGATCAGTGGTGGGATGTGGCTGCTATTTAAAAAAAAATGCATCTAGATTGGTAAATATAAAAAAAATCACACACAAAGAGAGGGGGGGAGGAGAGAGAGAGAGAGAGAGAGAGAGAGAGAGAGAGAGAGAGAGGTGGTAAGAAGCAGGATCATGCACAGAGACCTTTCAGTCCCAGTGTTTAGATTACTTTTGTGCTGCTGATAACCTCACATATGGCATAGTTTTTCAAGCTGTTTGTTGTGAGGGGTTTTCTGCAACAGGCTCACATGGCTACCTGTTAAATTTGTAATCAAGTAATAATGAAACTTATCAACTATACTTCAGAAATATTTACAGATAAGGCTATAAATCCTATCCAGGCATTTTAAACTTTTAGGGCTAAGAATTCAATGTTTACATTACTTTTATTTCCTGTTTACCAGGTCTAAGTACAGGATGTGTGCTGGTGTTTTCAAGCCTTTGGTTTTTCAATGTAAGCAAGTTTATTTTGATGAATCTTAATTACTTCTGGTTTATTAACTTAAGGGCTTCTGTCTGAGCCTTAAAGTGTAACAACCCAATCTGCTCCACAAAGCTTGGGCTTCCATTGCAGTCAATGGGTCAAAGTTCAACTGCAACCCATAGAATCAGTGTAAGGTGCTATATGAATTAGGGAAACTGCAACAAAAGTTATCAAAATTGCATTGTCTGAGCCAGAGGCGCAACTAGACAAAAAAGTGCCTGGGGAAAGGAAGTATTTGTGGTGCCCCTGTGCAAAGGGAGAGGGTGCCGCAACCCAGAAGAGGCAGCTGGGACCTCAGAAAATTGCCCAGAGAGCACTTCAAATTCAGAGTTTTTGCTGCGCAGCAGTAGGGGAAGCTATCGGGGGGGGGGGTCTTTACTTTTTAACATATTTAAAGTGGCTCTGCAGGAAAATTGTGCCCCCCTTGCTGTAGCACCCTGGGGCAGGTGCCCCTCAGGCTCCACCCTTGTTACATCTCTGGTCTGAGCTGAACTAAGGTAGAAGCCAACATTTCAGTCTTAGGAGAGCTATGGGGGAGGACTAAAGAACTAGAAACTTTGCCATCAATGTTTCTTCACAACTGATGACTAAGAGTGCAATCCTAACCTAGCACCAAACTGGAATAGGCAGGCCAACCAGCCTGTCTTATATCCAGCCTGATGTTGAGGCTGGCTGCAGTGCAACCCAGGGAAAGGGGAATAATTCCCCCTTCCCCTGGGTAAGAACATAAAAAGATCCCTGCTGGATCAAGCCAAAGGCCCATCTAGTCTAGCTTCATTTATCTTACAGTGGCCCACCAGATGCCTCAGGGAGCACACAAGACATTTGCATTCTGCTGTCACCCCCTTGCACTGGCATTCTGAGGTAACACGGCAGCAGCCTGAATAAGGTTACTTGGATCTCAGCCACTTGGATCTGAGCTGCCCAGATCAGTGCCAACCAGGCCAGGGATGTGGGTTAGGATCTGGTCCCAGTGCCGTATCCTGGCACCATCCACCTCCTCAAGTCGGCCCACATATAGACCTAGCCCCTGCCTTCCCCCGCTCTATTCCGCCTCCTGAGGTCAGCACAAATGCGCTTTTCAGTGAGTTTGCAACAACACTGGGCTCATTGAGTGCTCTGGATTGTGCTCTAAAGGATATACTGTATACAGCTTCAAGCTTTTCGATAGGGTGTCCAAGCCAGCAATAAGAATCGTAGTTGATTGACATTGAGCCAAATGTTTCCTGTGCAACTTCATTTCCTGCCTCTGACCTTTCTATTCCCTGATTCCTCACCTTTGACAGAGTGTGGCTTTTGACTGGCACTAAACTAAGTTACTACTGCTGTAGGTGTGACCACTGAATCTTTTACATGGATCCTGCTTGACTACTGGTCTACTTTAAGATGACACATATGATTCAGCTTTAGCAATCTTTGCCAAGTGCCTTGTTTCCCCTTCACCAGTATGGCTAGGCAGTTGAAATTCCATTGCCTCTTCCTGAACCCTGCAGTATATTTCACTGTAATATACTGAAGAATAAAATGCCTTTCAGCCTCTAATGATGGACAGTGTGTCATCTGATGCACCAAACTATCTTTAAGAACACAAAGTTCCTTTGATGTTGTTGGTCTTCACAAAAATCACCAACAACTCTGATATTGTTTTCAAAACATTAGAATGACAGTATGCTAAATAATTTCTCCAAGTATTCTTTCCCCTCTCTCTCTCCATTTCTACAGAAATCTCCAATCCTATAGAGATGTGGGTAAAATTTCTATCATGATACTCAATATTTCTATCAGGATTATTAAGGAAGCAGGGATTTCACAATTACTTTACCAAATTTGTGCAATCTTTTGCCCAGTAATTAGTATCCACTAAGATTTTATGCAAAATAAACTTGAACAGCACAGTCTTACATACATTAACTCAGAGATAATCATCACTTTGCTCAGTGGGACTTTCTCCAAGGCAAGCACTTATGATAGTGCAGCCACAGTCTCGCAACAAGATAAAGACAGTTGCTTTGGCAAAGGCAATAATCCTCATGTCCAGTGCTAAAGCCATGCACTGCCCCCCAAAATGTCTCACCCCCAACCACTGATGGCACATTGGGAGCAGGGCCGGTTTTAGGAGCAGCGGGGCCCAATTCAGGGCATTCCCGTTGAGTCCCCCACATTCCCAGTGGGGGGGAGGGCCCTTCTCACCAAGAATAGTGCTTGTGATGCTGCACACAAAGCATGATACCTGGAAATAGTTGGTTGGTGGCGTGATGACATTGCTGCCAACGGCTTCTAGGAAGCCCATTTTTGGTCATTTGAAGGCAAGGGCAAGTAGGAGGGCCCAAGGTAAAGCTGCTCTGCTAGCCCCACTGACTTATAGCCCATAGAAATCCCGGCTGCAGCAGCAGGCAATATGCTCACTGTGCTGGTGCAGGGGCCTCCAAAATGCAGGCCCAATGTGATGACATTGGTCACATTGGCTTAATGCTGGCCCTGATCGGGAGTTACTACTGCCACCAGCACAGAGGTTCAGGGGGCAACTTGGTCATGGGCCATGGGTCAGTACCCAACCTGACACTTGATGCTACCCTTATTCAAAACCATTTTATTGCAGAATGCTTTCAGTCCCAGGTGCTGATGATGGCAGCGGCAGTGGGATATTCATATATGCCTTCCTCAAGGACTCAATAGGTGAACCATCCAAGCTAACCAGAAGCATAGCCAGAGAAGGGCCAGCATGGTAAGTACAGAAGGTGCTGCAATGCACTGTGTAAGCAGCCCTTTCCCTCGCTGTCAATGCCCGGAATGGCTCTGATCGGGAAGGGGAGGGGCCCCTTCCAGCACCACCACCCAATCTGGCTACGCTTCTGAAACTGAAATTTCAACTCTAAACATTTTCACAAGCATTGAAAAGCCATCAATAGGCCCTACACAATTGCAAGTTTTTCCAGAGCTTTAATAACCACACTGATACTCAGGTTAGCATCTTCACAGATGTTAAATACAAGTATCCCACAGAATGTCATCTCTCCCAATTAAAGGTAAGATACAATATTTGCCTCAGCATTATGACAGCTTCATTAATCAGGAATGCCAAAACAAAAACAAAAAAAACACAGCATAAACACAGCATTCCGTGACAATTTTACAGATTCAGGGCACAATCCCAACCTGGAGTTAGGCCAGCACAGTTATTTATTTATTTATTTATTTATTTGATTTGATTTGATTTGATTTGATTTGATTTGATTTGATTTGATTT
>JAJKFI010000021.1:11071022-11091842 GCA_029204185.1 Lerista edwardsae
TTGATTTGATTTGATTTGATTTGATTTGATTTGATTTGATTTGATTTATACCCCACCTTTCCGCCACAAAGGCCCTCAAGTTAGGCTAGCAAAGTTTGGCAGCGTAAGGGCCACCATAAAATATGTTTGGACCACTCTTGGAATTCGAGAGGCCAGCACACAGATGTGTGCCATCCTCCCCCGCTCCGAGAGAGGTCCAAACGTGCCTCACGGTGGCCCTTGTACCAGCAAACTTGGCTGGCCTTACTGTGCTGACCTAACTCCAGGATAGGATTGTGCTCTAAAACAAGTCAGACAGAACTGAACTGTAAAAATAAAATACTCTGATCCATTTGTACTTTTCTCATAGCCTAACAGAACTCACTACGTTACTACTATGGACATACTTTACTTTAGCATATCTGCTGCTGTTCTTCCTGCCAGAAGGCAAGCTGATAATTCTGTCTTGAAGGATAATCAAAAGAAAGTTCATAGATCTCAGAAAATTAAGCAGGAAGTTTGCCATTTGAAAGATTTCCCCCTCAGACAGGATGGCGGTTAGGAGGGGGGAGAAGAGGAAAAATGTGAGGGCTATTATGACAGGCACTCCACAAAATTAAGCAGACAACTTGAGATTTGTTTATCCCAAAAGCTCCTTAAGTGATGCTGTTGATAAAGCAAAAATGGGGCAGGGAGGTAATGCAATGATGTTTGTGTTATCATCCTGCACAGGAAAGTTCCTCTCTCTCTCTCTCTCTCTCAGAAGCCTTATTTATCCAAATGCCTATCTATGCCTGCAACACCAAATGCTGACTGGCAACTAACTGATGCACCCTAAGTTGTGTTACTTTTATTGTCAGGTGCATTGTTCTTTGTATAAGCAACTTGGTTCCTTCCTTCTATTATCAGATCAGTCTGTTACCAAAATAAGGTTTTTGTGGCTTGGTGGATGTCAAGGGAAGGAGAGAGGAAGGGGCAAAAATGTTACATGTGGCTTTAATATTGAACAGCTGCTGTAGATCAAGCACTCTCTTCCCCCCCCCTTGCTCGCCCGCTCTCCCTCTCTCACCCCCTGCCAGAACCCTGTGTTCAAGGATTATCGTAAATACTGAGACTGTGAGCGCTTTAGGAGCTGAAACTCGAAACTTCGACAGTTTAATACCTCCCAAATGCTATTCAATCAAATATGTACCTGAACGAAAAACCAGTCAGTACTTTTCAATGCCCATAATAACCAGGGAAGTTGTCTGCCAAAAGGGGGGGGGGGTGTCAAGGAAGCAGAGATGTCAACGCATCTGTTTGTTTGAAGTGGTTGGCTTGGTCAGCCGCGCAGCAGCGTGCTAAAGTCGGGCAAGGGAAGTTCCTGCCCCAAGATAAACCTGGGAGCCGCGAAGGCTTCTCAACTCTCCCTGATGCCACAGCCTACTTCGAACGCGTCGCCAGCAACAGAGGTTAATTGACGCCGTTCCTCTCGGGTCCCCATTGATGCCGTCCCCTTCGCCGCATTCCTCTGCTGGCAAACTGCTTGGCGAGGGGGGAGGGGCCGCGAGAGGATTGTTTGTGCACAACAAGGAAGGAAAAGGCGTCTGAGGCGCCAACACAAAGCAAAAGCAGAAGCAGCGCGGGGCGGGGGGGTTGCAACTCACCGACACCAAAAACTCCAGAGTGCCCACATAGTCCCGCTCCGTCTTCAGCAGCTCATTCAAAACGCACACCCTGAGGCGCAGCTGCTTCTCCAAGTCTTTCCCGCCTTTCCCTTCCCCTTTGCTTTCTTCTGTCATCGTGGGCCCCCGCCCGCCCAGCACCCCCACCACTGCTACTACTACCACCCTCCCCCCCAAAAAAAAACGCTTCTTAAAACTTTTCTTCAGCTCCTTCTCCAGTTCGCGAGGCGAGAAAGGCGGGGAAACGCCTCAGGGGTTCCTCCACCAAAGTTCAGAAAAGACCACAAAAAAGAGCCCCCTCAGTTCCATAGCGGGGCTGCACTTCTGAGTTGGCTTCGGCGGGCTCCCCCGTAGCAGAAGAAGCGAGAAGGAAAGCGGTTTACTCTCTGAAGTGTCCTTTTCCCGTAAGGAAGAGTCTAGGAAGTGAGTGGTCACCGGCTCCTTGCTCCCTTTGTATAACTGAGAGGGACTGCCAGGCTTCAAGAAGCGGCGGCGGCAGCAGCAGCAGCGCTTGGACATTAATCAAAAGCTTTGTATCCGTGTGACTCCGACCCCTTCCCTGCTCTGCGCCAAATCTCAGGAAAAAGCAAAAGGAAGCACAACCTTGGGAACGGTTGCGTGCCAGCAACTGCTTGTTTCACACACAAGCCTGCGCGCTTTGAGTTTGTTCGGGGCTAATTGGAGATCTCCCAGTTGAGAGGCTGAGGCTTGAAAATGTCCCAAACGAGCTCGACTGCTGGGTTTCTGGCTCGAGCTTTATTATTCTTTGTGTTTAACAGCCAGTCACGGGTCGTGTCTTCTCCCCACACATTCCCTCCCTCCCACCCCACATGAGTATTATATAAAGCATACATACGGTATATAAAGAGGGCCTGAGAGAAACCTGTTGTGTATAATACTAATTTTTTAAAAGTATCTACTTAGGGTACCTGAAATAAACATACTTCATGCAATCGATTAGCCAACATATTCTGTTAATTTAAAACTGGAATATTTCTCATTGGAGTAGCCGTTTTAAAAAAAAACCCACCTAGGATTTATGAACATATGACGGTCCCCTGTACTGAGTAAGGCCATTGGCCATGGGCGCCCTTTCAAATAGATTCGCCCCTGGATCCTGGATGCAAAAGCATGCAAAGCATCTGCTCTCCCCATGATCTACAGCCTGTATGTGCTGCCCCAGCTTCCTGGAAGATCTGACCTTCACCCTCTTATGGGTGAATAAATTCTTGCACTAGCAAGAAGGTACAAGTTATACATTGCATTTGGTGTAGGTGCATAGGCCCCTTTTCAGACATAACCTCAAACATGTGGAAGTCATGTGCACCAAGGGACAAGTATGATCTGAACCCTACCCTCGCATGTAGACATACAGTCAGTCAGTCAGTCAATCCTCGTTATCTGGGACCTTACTTATCTAAAAGGGGCAGAATTGCTACTTCCCTTATTATCTCCACTGCACAGAAATCTTCCAGAGGCTGCAGAGACCTTCAGAATGGCACCTGCAACCAGCACTGATCCCTTTAAAATGGCTGGCAGAAGGTCCATGCTGTTTCCAGGTGCCATTCTGAATATCCCTGCAGCCTCTGGAAGGTTTTTTGAGTGTTCAGAGATCTTTTGGCACTTCCTTCTGCACTCTGTTGCCTTCCTGAGGATCTCTGCTGGATTCTTCTGATGGCAAATAAGTAAGAACATAAGAAGAGCCCTGCTGGATCAGGCCAAAGGCCCATCTAGTCCAGCTCCTGTATCCCTTTTCAGACATAACCTCAAACATGTGGAAGTCATGTGCACCAAGGGACAAGTATGATCAGGCCAAAGGCCCATCTAGTCCAGCTCCTGTATCTCACAGCGGCCCACCAGGTGCCCCAGGGAGGCAGGAGACAACAAGATGCTTGCATCCTGTTGCCACTCCCTTGCAATCCCTTGCACTACTCTGAAGTAGCCCACCACCTTTGTAAGGAGGTTGCACAATCCGTCATTGCCTATAGCCCACGGTGGACCTTTCCTCCAGAAATCCGTCCAATCCTCTCTTAAAGGCATCAAGACCAGATGCCATCACCACCTCCTGTGGCAAAGAGTTCCACAGATTAACTACCCGCTGGGTAAAAAAGTACTTCCTTTTATTTGTTTTAACTCTCCGTAACTCTCTCCAAATATGCCTCCATAATTGATGGTAGCCCTTCCTTATTTCATCAGAAAGCTTCCAGTTCCTTGCATGCCCAAGTCATTGTAGTCATTATATAGCCTTTATTGTACCATGTAGAAATCTTGCTATCTCCCATTTGTTTCTCTTTTTTTCTTTCAGGCTTTGGTTCTTTAATACATATGGGCTCAAAACAGTTTACAGGTTAGCTCTCAATACCACTCTATTAAATGATAAATCCTTTATAAAACTTCAGAAAGCAATGCTTCTTGTTCTCTAACATCATTCATGGGGAAAATCCCCATAACGTTTAATAGCTTATATGCATTCCTCTCCAGTACATATTTTCTATGGTGGAAAGTATTTTGACAAAACTTATGTCTTGCTGATGTATATTAAAAAAAAACTCACAAAGCTTTGTTACACACACCAAGGATAGCACAAACCACCAAGCCATCAGCAGGACAGTGGGTAATTATCTGAGGAAGCAACCCTAACCAACTTTCCAGCACTGACATAGCTGTTCCAATGGGGCATGTGTTGAATTCTGCAGTGGAGTTGTAGTCTCAGATGTCTCCTCAAGGTAAGGGAATGTTTGTTTCCTTACCTTGGAGCTGCATTGCTGTTACCCAGGTCCTGGAAAGTTGGTTCTCATTGCACCCTGAATGTCTCAAAATCACATTAAGTGATCTACTCACAAATAATTACATATTTGCAGGTCAGAATGGGAGGAGATTGTGAAGAATTAAGCCCCTAATGCACTATAACGGACAAGAAAAAGTCAGAGGAGGTGGGGCTAATGAAACCTCTTCCCTTTACTCATTGCCTAAAAGACTATAGAAGCAGGCCAGGGTGGGCCCCTCTAAATTGCCATGTTTCTGAAGCCTGTTGCCTAATTAATCAAATCTCAAACATATATCCAATCTATGAGAGCATCCTTGCACCATGAATTATTTGGGCTGTTGTGATATGGAAGTATTCCCATTGCAGGAGGAGGCTGGGAACTGGCTTCCAGTCAGATAGGTGTGTTTAGCATATGAATCCAAGAATACTGCACAGTGGAAATGTGAGAACATTTGGACCAAGTTCTTGTGATAGTTACTTCTGTAATACTGGTGTGCTGCCCCAAATTCCAAGACTGTCACAGTGTAGTTTAAATACTTAAAAAAAAAATCTCATGATGTCTTCATTTTAGAGCTCTCTTTTTTTTCTAGGGCATAAGAATGAAACTTCTTTTGCAAGCAGCGTGATCTAGGAAGCTTGGATAAGTATGGCCTAAGGCATTACTCACACATGTACTGTATGTGTACTGTAAATCCTCTTCTTCTCAGGAGACAGTAGCTTCTCTGTATCCTGGCTCATAACACAATTTGTGATGGGGCTTTCTAAACGATACACATTAAAGGGGAGAAACAGAGAGTTGACTGTTCTTCATTCTTTGCTATTTTTTTTCCTTGATGGCTCTCAAGTTGTCTTGGAATAGACCCTCCGCTTGCAGATAAGAAAGGCAGCAATATTTTGACTTAATCAAAGAACATGTGAGGGAATAACAATGGGGAAACAATCTATTTTAGGTATCTGAAAAGAAAATCAGAGAACAAATGCTGGATGTAGCATTTAGTAGTGATAGGACCCTTCTCCCTTGTTCTCTACATCACTCTTTTTACTGGTTAAACTGGGAATAACTGGGGAAAGGTAGGTTTTGCTGCCTGCATCCAAAGATAGGAAGCCCAGCCAGAAAGAGACCTCTACTCCAAGGTTAACAGTCCCAAGTTCCAGGCAGTCTTCTTAAAACTAGCCAGTAGCAGAACATGATGGTCTGAAAGACATGGCAAAACCATCCCTTCCTAAGTGAATTTAGACTAGGTTGGTAAAACAATAAATACATAGGAAGTTAATTCAAGGGCTGTAAAAGTCAAAAAGAGATAAAACAGGAGGGATACAAGTGAAGCACTAATCAATTAGCAAAAGGGAAAAACATGGAACGGAATTGGCAAAAGGATGGCACTGAGATTAAAAGCAAGTGGAAAATAAACACAAACATTGATGTAACAGGGTATGGGGTGTCTACCCTACTTATACTATTCCAGGTCCTGATCCTTGCACTTACATTTGCAGCAGGGTGAGCAGGAGAGCCCCAGCGAAGCAGCAGCTGCTTCCAACCATGGGCCTGGGGAAATAACAAAAAAGTGCCCCTCTTTTTATTGCCAAGCAAGGTGGAAGATGAAGATGCCCGAACGAAGGACAGCATCCCAAGATAACGGCTGCTGCATCAGAATGACTCGACAGCTTTTTTAGGAATCTGATTAATATAAAATGCATTGGATCAGCAGTTGTAACAACAAGAATGTCCCAAGGCCCTGATGTCTGCTACCATCCTTGCTTCTTGCTTTCCAGGATAGTTAATACTGCTGTCTACCCGCAGAGGCATTTCTACAGGGAGGGCAAAGCTCTAAGTGTTGCAAGAAGCCTTACCCTGTCATGTAAATCCCTCCTCTCCCTTGCTGCTGTAGCCAGCCAAGATGTTGCTGTTCCCTGTGAGGATTGGCTAAAACGGTGCAGGAGAGGAGCGATTTCCACCGCAAGGTAAGGCTTCTTGCAAAAATTAGAGCTTTGCCCTCCCTGTAGAAACGCCACTGTCTACCTGACTACATACTCTACCTAGAAAATCGGTTATTGACATCCTTGACTCTGCAGAAATACTGCCTTGATGACAGATAGTCTTAGCTCTGATAAAAGCTGCTCTCTATGACAGTGCTGCTCCTCCCCTTACTTAACTACCTAGTGCTGATGGTGGTTTGGACCCTTTAAACTTTAAAGTGCTATAATCTCTGCCCTGTAATTTACTTCCACAGTCAATGGATTATATTACATGTTTTGCACTCTTCAGTAGTGTAGCGTGCATCCACACAAGAGGAAACTCTTTTTCCTGATTGTTTTTGACAAGATCCTTCCAAAACTGGAAAATGTCAAGTGTGTCAATTCCGCAAATATTGGGCAAGTGGTCTTCCATAGCACTTTAATTTGTCCATTTAATTTGTTTTAGCATTTTGTATAGACTTTGAGATTGTCAGCTGTCTCTTTTTATTTTCCTTATTTCAAGTGACGTATTAAAAAAAACAAAAACCCATTTGTTCCCCAGAATATTATTCTCCCAAGCAGAATAACACATCTCCCAAGCTTAGCACTGATTTGAACATTACAATTTTCTCCATGACAATTTAAACTATATATAGAAAATAACATGTACAGCGCAACTGATGAATTATGTCACTTTTGCTATGTAAACCACTTTATGAACATTTTTGTTGAAACGCAGTATAAAAGTATTTTTAAAAAATCAGAAGCTTTTGTTCTTGCTGAAAGTTTGTGGATTGGACAATCTGTACATTACGGCACAGAAAGTCTATGAAATGACTCTCAGGGCCCAGTGGTCACAGGGTGGTACACTCTTACCATTGGTTCTGGGTGTTGTAAAAGTGCCATAAGGCACTCTGGCACCAACAGTGAGAATGCAACACCAGTGCTGAGGCTAGTGCTGGGATGATACCCCTGTGTGCTTTGCTCCCTCTCTCCCATCCGGGTAGTGCTCTCTCTCTCTGCTAGGTTCCCTCTACAACTCTGGTCTCTCCCCCCAGCAGGCCTGAGTGGGACGCAGGGGTAGGGGGAAGGAAGTGCCACAGCATGGACCTTGGCATTATCTAGGCAGGCCCGCTCTTGTTTGGTGCATTCAAACATCTCCTTCCTGAGTGGCAAGAGGTGACCTTAGTGCTGGGGGTACCTCCAGCCATTTTCACACCTGGAACACAGCCGCCTCTGGCCTTTACCTGCTTGTTGCCTGCTGACAGTTCAGGCTTGGTACCTGCTTTACACCTGATACCAAGCAGGGAGATGGGAGAGACTGCTGTGAGAAACTTCCAGCAAACCTTGAAAGAAATGGCCCCCTTCCCAAATGTGCCACATACTCCAAGTCACAACTCCTTCTTATTCACTTGGTGGGTTGCCTTCCCCTTTTCAACCCCCCTCTCTGTAGATTGCCTGCTAAATAAATTCACCTGGGGCCCAATTTGATGCATGTCTACTCAGAAGTAAGTCCCATTATAGTCAATGGAACTTACTCTACTGTGGATAGGACTACAGCTTTGGTGGGCCATCTCCCCTTTTCTCTGCAGCCTGCCGGTTTCCACCAAGTGAATTTCTTTCCTTCTCCCAAGCTGGTGGGAAGGGTAGACTTGCTCTTCTCAAATATCTTACATTGCAGTTTTTCAGGCTTTGAGTGATTCTCAGGGGTGGTGGCAAGTTTTCCTTGTGACTGAGAGAGAGAGAGAGAAAGAGAGAGAGATGGGGGGCAAACATATATCAAACAAATTAGCTCCAAATTGCCTGATGGGTGCAGGTTCCCCCAACAGGGGTTGCGCATGCACACGCACATTGTACCTGGTGATACTCCAATTGGTCCCAGTTTCAACTCTAAAAATTATGGTAAGAGATAAGTCTACTTACTATGGTAAGAGATAGTCTATGGTAAGAGATAAGTCTATGGTAAGAGATAAGGTGATACGGGAGGCCAAGAAAGTGTTTGAGGAACGCATGGCTAGCAACATAAAGGGGAATAATAAAAGCTTCTTCAAATATGTTAGAAGCAGGAAACCTGCCAGAGAGGCAGTTGGCCCGCTGGATGGTGAGGGAGGGAAAGAGGAGATAAAAGGGGACTTGGAGATTGCAGAGAAATTAAATGAATTTTTTGCGTCCGCCTTCACAGCAGAAGAACTTGGGCAGATACCATAGCCCAAACAGTCCTTCCTAACCAAGGAATTAAATCAGATAATGGTTAATAAGGAAGATGTTTTAGAGCAAATTGACAAACTACATATAAATAAGTCACCAGGGCCAGATGGTATACACCCAAGAGTTATTAAGGAACTAAAGAATGAAGTTGCTGACCTCTTAACCAGAGTATGCAACTTGTCCCTTCAAACGGCCACGGTGCCAGAGGATTGGAGGATAGCCAATGTCACGCCAATCTTTAAAAAAGGGAGAAGGGGGGACCCTGGAAACTACAGGCCGGTCAGCCTAACGTCTGTTCCGGGTAAGATGGTGGAAAGCCTCATCAAAGTTAAATCCTAAAACACGTAGAGGAACAAGTACTGCTAAAAGAAAGTCAGCATGGCTTCTGTAAGGGTAAGTCTTGCCTCACAAACCTTTTGGAATTATTTGAAAAGGTCAACAGGCACATGGATGTGGGTGAACCTGTGGATATCATATACCTGGATTTTCAGAAGGCGTTTGACACAGTCCCCCACCAAAGGCTGCTGAAGAAACTTCACAGTCAGGGAATAAGAGAGCAGGTCCTCTTATGGATCCAGAATTGGTTGAGGGCCAGGAAACAGAGAGTGGGGGTCAATGGGCAATTTTCAGAATGGAGAGAGGTGAAAAGTGGAGTGCCCCAGGAATCTGTTTTGGGGCCGGTGCTTTTTAACTTATTCATAAATGACCTGGAGACAGGGATAAGCAGCGAGGTGGCCAAGTTTGCGGATGACACAAAACTTTTCCGGGTGGTGAAAACCAGAAAGGATTGTGAAGAGCTCCAGAAGGATCTCTCCAAGTTGGGGGAATGGGCAGCCAAATGGCAGATGCGTTTCAACATAGACAAATGTAAAGTGATGCACATTGGGGCAAAAAACCAAAACTTCACCAATAGGCTAATGGGTTCTGAGCTGTCTGTGACAGCTCAGGAGAGAGATCTTGGGGTGCTGGTGGACAATTCAATGAAGGTGTCGACCCAGTGTGCGTCAGCAATTAAGAAGGCCAATTCCATGCTTGGGGTCATTAAAAAAGGGGTTGAGAATAAAACAGCCAATATTATCATGCCATTGTACAAATTGATGGTAAGGCCGCACCTGGAATATTGTGTCCAGTTCTGGTCGCTGCTGGAAAAGGTGCAGAAGAGAGCAACAAAAATGATTACGGGGCTGGGGCAGCTCCCTTATGAAGAAAGACTGCAGCGTTTGGGGCTCTTCAGCCTAGAAAAAAGGCGCCTGAGGGGGGACATGATTGAGACATACAAAATTATGCATGGAAGGGATAGAGTCGATAGAGGGATGTTCTTTTCCCTCTCTCAAAACACCAGAACCAGGGGACATCCACTAAAACTGAGGGTTGGGAGAGTTAAAACAGATAAAAGGAAGTACTTTTTTACTCAGCGGGTAGTTAATCTGTGGAACTCTTTGCCACAGGAGGTGGTGATGGCATCTGGTCTTGATGCTTTTAAGAGGGGATTGGACGGATTTCTGGAGGAAAGGTCCATCGTGGGCTATAGGCAATGATGGATTGTGCAACCTCCTTACAAAGGTGGTGGGCTACTTCAGAGTACCGGGTGCAAGGAAGTGGCAACAGGATGCAAGCATCTTGTTGTCCTGTGCCTCCCTGGGGCACCTGGTGGGCCGCTGTGAGATACAGGAGCTGGACTAGATGGGCCTTTGGCCTGATCCAGCAGGGCTCTTCTTATGTTCTTATGTTATGTACTTGCTATGCCTTAAAGTTGATTAATTTATTTCACAAATTTAGATTCCACCTTATCAATCATTTATTATTAGATTCAACCTGCAAAAACCAGCATATTGCAAGCAATTTCATCTTCAAGATTCATTATTGTCAGAAAGATTATGCTAAAATGAAAGGAAGAATAAACTCCCTTTTACAAAGCTTTTGCAAATGAAGAGAAGTGAATCATGATGACCCAAGGGGGGGGAATTTGAGTAGGGTTCGCTGCTATCTGTGGTTTCATGTATCTACAGTAGCAGCCAAAACCAGTGGCATAAGGCACTGCCCTGGCATTGACATCGCATCATCATGTGACATTGTGTCAAGTGACATAACTTCCGGGGTCTCCCTGGAGGAGGGACACTTGCTGCGGCTGCTCCATGCCATGCGTTCCTTCTCCTGCCTCCTGCTTCACGCTGCCTGTTCTCCTGTGAAGGCTCCTGGTCAAAAGGTGCCTCCACAGGGAAAGAAACTGGAAGTGAGAAGCCGCCACTGCCTTATCCATAACTAGAGCTCCCTCCATTACCCTCATGTGCCCGCTTTTGGCATGGTGCTTGGAGCAGCTGCCCTCAGCCTCTGCCCTAATTATGGCTCTGGCCAGAACCTACTGTATCCCCCAGTGTCTACCAGGGGATGATGCCTGTATTTGTTAATGTATATTTGTCTCAAAACAAAGTTCATGGTTATAGTAGCAAAATATAATCAAACTATCCTTCATGTTTTTATCAACAGGGTCTTTGCTGTATTTCATGCCCAGAAAGTCAAACAAATCCAATTTTCAGTCTTTTTTAGAAAGAAAAAAACTTAAAAAAACTAAAAGTGACAATATTTTCAGATGTGTCAGCCTACCGGTATGCTGGGCGTGTCTTCCGGGTGAGCGGCAGCGCGATCGCTGCGTTCTGTTGCTGCAGCGGGCGGGCTTTCGCCGTTACGCAACAGAACGCAGCGATCGCGCTGCCGCTCACCTGGAAGACACGCCCAGCGTACCGGTAGGCTGACACGTCTGAATATTTTGTGCCATTTTTTCGTGTCATGCTTTTGTTACTTCAATTCACTGAATACTTGCTTCCTGACAAGATCAGTGTGCCACTTGTAATAAGATAAGATTATATACTGGTGTCAACAACACTAATTGGCCATCTGCAGTAGTAATCAGCAAGTTTCATATGTATTACACTCGGAGGGCTCAGTTCAGCTATGCATTCAAGGATGAATCAAGAGTGTTTTTCTTATTCAATGCTAGAAATGAGAAACAATTGCTTAGAAAATTCCACACTTTGAAAATAACAGATGAAATCATCAGTTCTATACAACATAACATCATTTTAAATCTGCCATAGCACAAGGAATGTGTCCCTTCTGCTTCTTATGCTGAGACACCATTGATTTAAAATTTCCTCACAAGTAGCAACATTCATTCAAAAACACTAATACTTTATAACTTGACATCACTGTGAAAAATGTTTTAGCAGAAAATGCCTCTCTTTCTTGGGGAACCCTGACCCACAAAAACACAATTTCAGCCATTTGAGCAGTGATCCAATTTTATATGTCCTGAGAGAGCCATTGTCATGTTGCTTTCCATGTGTATCATTCTATTATTCTCTAGTGGCTGCAGCAGAAGATTTTTTTTCCCATTGAATCTCTGTTCCTGCTACAGCTCTCATAATAGAAATTTAAGGAGGAGAAGGGTAGAATCCAATTGAATTGGGCATTCATTTCAGCCCATGAGAATGAGGTTTAAGCTCCAGCTGGGTTCAAGTATAACACACAAAAACCATATGTGGCATCAAAATTCAGCAAGGTTGGGTACTGGATGAGGAGGACCCAAACCCATCAGAGAACCCACCCAGCTGGGCTGACACAAAACTTCAGCATCAGTGGCAGCATTAGTGCTCAAAACACAATAGCCTATAGGGAGCCAAATACAGGGCTGTGTCCTAGAGCCCCAAGCATTTGGCAGTGATGTAGCTAGAGGGAGCAGGGAGGAACACACCAGGTGATACCTTCACAGGGCGTGACGCCACTAGTGGCCAAAACTGTGGAAACCTTAGTATTTACTAATACCATCATGTTATATAGTCTTTGATAGGTAATTTAACGTAGAATGCAATGAAACAAAGAGCATTGATTATATTCTGTCAAACATTATAGCCAAATAACTAGAAAAGGAAAACACAACTATAACAAAAAGTGAATTTTTTGAAACCGACAGCCCAGTCCTAACTAGCACTGCCACAGCCAGGTGTATTGGAAAAGGCAGGAGCTACCCCAAGGAGTGAGGGAATGATATCAGCAATGGCCCCTTGTTCCAGATTAGCCAGGGATTACAGGGTTAACCACCAAGGTCTTTGCAGGAGCATAAGTGTATGCTGATAAGGGCTCTGACTCTGAAGGGAGGTTAGCACAGGTGCAGATGAGTGTGGCTGATGAATTAAAGCCTGCCCACTGATTGGCTGGCCTCAGTATAAAGCTGGAGGCAGGAGTGGGAGAAAAGGGGCTGGATAGTACTGGAGGATGGGATCTGGGAAGGTGCTGGATGAGGACCTCGATAGGGGCTGGAGGAGAAGTATCAGGTAGGTGCTGGATGGCTTGCTGGATGGATGGACTGCTTGACTGATGGAATGCTGGCTGGACTACCTGCTTGAAGGACTGTCGGATAGACTGGCTGAAAGTAGATTGGATAAAGGAAGGTAAGGTTATTGTGGGGAATAACCATTGGGAGTTGTTGTATGCCACACCCCTGGAGCCACCCAGCGGAGGAGGCAGTTGTGGCTTGGGCAAGCTGACTGCCTATTGTTTGTTGGTGGGTTTTGTTGGTGTTAGACTTAGGGTAGTTTAGAGCTAACCCAGTGATGAGGGCAGTCTGGAGGAGGCTGACTAGCCAGTGATCTCAAAGCTGCTGGAAGAGAGGAGGCCCGGTGGGTGAATGAACCCCTTCCCTCTTGCCTATCTCTGAGGCCGCTCTGTGGGGGAACTAGTTAGCCTAGTGTGGACATTGGGGCCCTTGGGGAGGCCTAGCAGGGAATTTGGCAGAACACCAGCCCACCTGGCCTGTGCTGTATCCAGTGCTAGTTGGGAGCCGGCTGAAAGTCTCTTCAGGATAAAATTAATCCCTGTTGAAACAGGGCTTTTCAAGGCTTCAGGGAGACCCACAGAGTGGACTGAAGGCCTCCCCAGTGCTGCAGAGAAGCCCCCAGACCCTCCAGGTATGCTTATAGGTTCCTGGGTGCCCGCAGCACCACAGTCGCTGTGATGCCATCAGCACACCCAAAACTGGGCCACTACCCTTAAAGGGAAATCCCTTGAGGGGATTCAGCCAGTAGTTTCAATGTTTGCAAACTGCTCTGATGGGACAGGGAGTATAGCACTTGTGCTCAATTGACCAGAGTCCCCGCTTCAGGACCTCTGTGCCTTACATATTACTTCCTTGGTTGTGTGAGTGGCTAGGATCAATCTGTGTTCATGAACACTATGGTGTGGTGGTCGTTGTTATTATTTGTAGCATGTACTGACAGACTATAAATTCAGATGGAGGCTGTGAATTAATCCTCAGTTGCACAGTTATTAATAGAAAAAATATGTTCAAATGCATAGTAGTTTTGCTTAATTAATCTGTGAGCTGCAGCCATAGCAACTATCAGCTAAATTATTTTCTAGGATTGACTGCATCTTACAGATATGATATTAATGAAAGCATTCATGTGCAACATAATCCTCCATAGGAGAAACAAGCTGAAATATTTCAATTGTAAGACAGGAAATAGCCTCATTTTGTTTAACTTTTCACACATCTTTGTGACTCACTTTTCCTCTTTCTCTTAGGGCTACATCCCAACTGCCTCTTTGACGAAGCATTGAAGATTCACTGTTGAAAATGTATTATTTGAGCTGAGTTGCAAGTTTTTGTTGAATGATCTTGAACAATCTGAAACGGACGTGTGTCAGTTCTAGAAAACCCTAATAAAATATTAATATTCTTTTTAAACTGCAAGCTAAGAAATGCTATTTTGAAATTTACTCTGTAACTATTTACTTTTGCCTCTTTCATCAAGAATAGATATCCAGCTTCAAGTTTTGCTTAGTTGGAATTTCAGGATGTGCTGAATTTTACTGGTTTGCATTTTTAAGCAAAATCTGTGTTTGCCCAGATCCATTATCCAATTTTCCAAAGTTTTGTCAGCTTGGCGGAAACTGTTTTCATGCTGTTTTCCTCATTCTCATACTTCAGTACTTGCCACAAGAACTGTGATTCTCATTAGGAAGAGGGTGCTGATATCACTGAATGATTGAAGCTAAGTTTATGCTGCAAAAGTGGACATTTCAACCAAGAAAATGAAAAAGAAATTTAAAAATTATGGTAGTTCTAATTAGATGGCAAACAGTAAACCAACTCATAAAGAAGTACTTGGTTCAATACCCAATGTCGAAAGAAGATCCTAGATTCTGGAGGAATTCTTGGAATATGCTTGAAATCTTCTCTAGTTCATAGCTAGATAGCTAGATAGATTCACAGGTAAAGCTGAAACAGCACACTGGAGGAGATGCACAAGGATGAATTCTTTCTTTCTGTGAGAATGTCCAGTTGTGCAGAAACCACAGTCAGCTGTTCATACGGAAGTTCACACTGGAAGCAACCTGTGTGGTGGGGAAAAGGAAGTCATGCTGTTCCTCAATTATTTCAGCACTGCTTCTGGTTGAATATTGGACCAGGCCCATAAATCAGAATCAAGGCTAATATTCTTAAGTGCTATATATACTGACATTAGTTTATTCGTCTTTGTTAAGATCCTAAGCAGGAGAGTAGTGAGGGAAGAGTAAAGGGAGCAGATGTCTAGTACTGATCTGTGGCAGGAGTTATTTTGTGCTCAAGTGCTGCTTTTGAAACGTTTTTCAAAGGATCTTAGCCAAGTAGATACATCAGGCCCAGCAGGAGGCAAATTAAAACTTTGTTTGAGGGATAGGTTAAAATCTAGGCCAGCAATTTTCATCTCATGGCAAACTTGACAAGGCGCTAAAATTGCCAGGGCTCAGTATCTGTTTTTGAACAATTGACAAGGCACACCATGCTACTGGTGGGGGAGGGCCTCATATCCCCCAATGGCCCTATTAATAAATAATCCTCCCCCAAACTCCAATGGCACATTTATGGACCATTCTCGGCACATGAATGTGCCGTGGCACAGAAATCCGCTCATCTAGGCCATCATCTTTCTCAAGGCCTGCCTGAGAGAACATATGTAGGTTATGTCATTTCAAGGCTACACTCCTAGGCAGATTTACTTAGGAGTAAGTTCTAGTGGACACAATGTCTCCCAAACGTCTTAGTCAATATGCATAAGCTAGCACTCAAATATAACTTTGGGGCCAGTGGTGTCATCTGTTAATGAACAGAGGGAATGCTGGGCGGGACTTACGCGTAATTGGCAGCCCGTCTGTTGTGTTCTGCCGCCCGCCCGCCGCACAGGATGCCTTCAGTTGGCGCGCCCCACCGCTGCTCGCCCAGGCACCTGGCACGCGCCCCCCCCATCCCCTGGGGCAAGCAGGCGCCCCCTCCAAGGCCAGGGCAGCACGGGCAGGCGGCGGAACGCAACGGACGGGCAGCCAATCAGAGCGTAAGTCCTGCCCAGCGTTCCCTTTGTTCATTAACAGATGACACCACTGTTTTGGGCCCAATCGTATCCAACTTTTCAGTGCCAATGCAGCCATAACAATGGAGCATGTGCTGCATCCTGCAAGGGGAGGTCAGTTACAGAAGCCTCCTCAAGGTAAGGGAATAATTGTTCCCTTACCTCAGGACCGCATTGTGGCATCAGTTCCTCTGCAAACATTTCTCTTCTCTTGTAACTCTTCAATGGGACATACTTGGTCCAAAGACCACTGAGAGCAGGCACTGGAACCATGGCCATAGCATCCTGTAGATTACAAATTTCAAAGAGGAAAAAGTTGCATACTCTTCTTTTTGGACATAGGTTTTGGGCTATTCATATGAATTGAAGCTATTGTGTAGCTTTTGGAATATGAAAATATCTTTCTTATTTTTTCCTAAGAGTTTTAAATATTTGCATAAGTCTTGCTAGTATAGCAATTGCTTTCAACTGTGTGTAGTAGGGTTAATCATGTCGCCTTGAGCGCTCCATTTATTCAGGGGGAATGGCAAGATATAAATTGTTTAAATAAATAATATTGCTCTATCAAATATCATTACCATTTTAGGAAATTTATTAGCATTACAGTACAAAATGGAGAGCCTGTTTTTAAAATCATTTTTATTAGTACAAACAGTTACAAGGATTCTGAGCAACGCCAGAAAACAAAACAACTTCTAAACTTCCAAGCGTTTGCTTCCTAGAAAGTACTCCAAATACAGTAGTTCCTAAAGAATAGAGAAGCACCTTCTGGAGGAAGCCACTGTTTTTTTAATGTTCCAGTAAAAGGAAACTCTTGCAGATTAGTATAAAGATGCAAGATACTAAGGGGGTAGCTATAGTAACAAAAAGAATGCTATTGGAAGAATGCCAGGTATCTTAGACTTTGTTGGGTTCATGCACAGGATGTTTTTCCTTCTTCACTTAGCAAATATAAGATGGAATCTTGGTAATAAAATATGACATTATTTTGGTTTTCAAAACCATCATAGAATGCACCAGCCAGGAAGTAAAAAAAGTAGGGGGATGCCATGTATGAAAAACTGGCATCCATTTGTGATTTCTGCTCTACAAATTACTGACTGTGTGCCAGGTTTCTAAGGGCTCACACTCCCTGCACTAGGTGTTGCAAAAGTGCTGTAAGGCACTTTCCCACCAACAGTGAGGACATAGCATTGGCAGAGAGGCCAGTGCCAGTCAGCACTAGGTTTCAGCACTGGGAAGACAGGTTGAGAGAATGCTGAGCTGTATGTTTCCTCACCACTTTGCAGGGAGGCTTTTCAGGGTAGGGGAAGGCAGAGGGAAGGGCAGGAGGGACAGAACTGGGCAGAGGAAAGATGAGCTGTAGGTAAAAGCAGGCCCGGGAGGGGATGGAGGAGCAGAGTCTGCCACCGAATCTTATGACCCTTCCTGAGCCGTTCTGCCTGACATGGGTCTCCTCAGTTCTGTGCCAGTCAAATAGCGGGTGCACATCCAAGGAGACAAATGTTATATTACCATGAAGTAACTCTAGTGGCTGATCTGGCCCCGCAGGATACAGTGGCGGCAATTTTGGTGCTGCTGTGCCTTCCAGCAGCACCAGAGGATAGGATTGGGCTACCCACCTTAGATTTTGCGAATGCTTACACAAGAGTACTCTAGGCATGCCACTGTCATCCAGATGCATGCTAGAAGAATCAGAATCTTATATAGATGACTAGCTGTTTGTTACCCGGCATTGCCCGGGTGTTTATATCTCCCATCCCTGAGCCATCCCTGACCCATCTCCCAATTTTGGCCATTTTCAACCATTTTCACCTGGGGGCCCCTGCACACCCACACCCCCGGGGGCGGTAGGGAGGCCTGACCCCCAGAGTGTCTGTTGCCAGGCTGGAAGGCACGCGCATGGCGAGTTTGGTGCACAGCGCTCCAGGCGTTCCAGGAGGGTATGGCAGATATTGTGTCTTGCACCCCTTGGCGCACCCCATGCCGAGGGGGGGGGTGAACCCGGACTCCGACGGTGTCAGGAGCATCGCCGCTCACTCCGGCAACCCCGGAAACTATGGATTCGACGCCGATTTTGGCCGTTTTCGACCATTTTCACCTGGGGCCCCCGTGTACCCCCACCCCCAGGGGTGCTATGGGGGTCTAACCCCCGCAGTGTTTGTCGTCAGGCCACAAGGTGTATGCGTGCCGAGTTTCGTGTCGCTTGGTCCAGGCGTTCCAGCAGGGCATGGCGGATGTTGTGTCTCGCACCCCTTCCTGCCCTCACGCCGAGGGGGGTGAACCTGAACTCACACAGCATCGGGACCATCGCCACTCTTCCCGGCCACCCTGGAAACCATGGATTCGACCCCAATTTTAGCCATTTTCGACCATTTTCACTTGGGCCCCCCCACATACCCCCACCCCCGGGGGCGCTATGGGGGTCTAACCCCCGCAGTGTTTGTCGTCAGGCCACAAGGTGTATGCGTGCCGAGTCTCATGTTGCTCAGTCCAGGCGTTCCAGCAGGGCACGGCGGCTGTTGTGTCTCGCACCCCTTCCTGCCCCCCACGTCGATTTTCGACCGTTTTCAAGTGGGGACCCCCATGTACCCCCACCCCTGGGGGCGCTAGGGGGGGCCCCAACCCCGCAGTGTTTGTGGCCAGGGTGCTAGGCTTCCGCATGCCGGGTTTGGTGCCAATCGGTCCAGGCGTTCCAGCAGGGCATGGCGGACGCTGTGTCTCGCACCCCTTTTTGCCCCCCACGTCGGGGGGGGCTGAACCCAGACTCCAACAGCATCGGAAGGGTCGCCACTCATCTCAGCGACCCCGAAAACTACAGATTCGATGCCGATTTTGGATGTTTCCGACAATGTTCACACGAAGACCCCCGCGTACCCCCACCCCCGGGGGCGCTAGGGGGGTCTGACCCCCGCAGTGATTCCTTCCAGGCTGCAAGGTACGTGTGTGCCAAGTTTCGTGGCTGTGGGTCAAGGCACGGAGACGCCTATAAATAACATACATACACACATACGTCCGTTTTTATATATATAGATGCATTATCAAAAGGGGTGGGTGGTGTTTTGTTTTTTGTTTGTTTTTGTTAAAAATGCATAAAAGCACAAAATCATATTTTGGTATCTAAGATATTTTCCAGAAATGAAAATAGATTATTTTTCCCCAATTAGAAATAATACTGTAGTTGCATCTGCTGATGCAATATCACCTATATTACCTACCTAGTACACTTTTAAAGCATTTAAAATTAATAAAAAATGAGAATTTGGAATGAGAACTTAGAATAAAAACACATAACACCACTTTATACCTTTTAAATCACAAAACCTGCCAAAAAATAAGACCATTTTCAAAGAGCCCTAATTATCAGCCCTAATTTAATTTAATAAATAATAATAATAATGCATCTATAAATACATGTGTAATGAAGATTGGAACTGAAAGGTATACCACAATGAAACAGAATCATAAGGAAGCCATGCCAGAGGGCTTTTGTAGTTTAGTGGCTATGGATTAGCCACTCTGGTTCAAAATTCTCCTGTTCAGATCTCATCTCTGCTGTAAACTCATTAGGTAGCCATAGGCAAGCCACTTTGTCTCAGTCACAACTCCTTGCCTCTGGTAGAGGAATGATAATGCTTTACAGTGCAGGCGGGTCAAACATAATACAGCCAGATACAGGCTGTGGAAACTCTTTATCTAGCACACAAGATAATTGAGCTCTCCCAGTGCTGTCATCAGCTGCTGAAGTATATGATACTTCAGCAGAAGAAACCATGCCGAGTGCTGAGTCAGCCCAATTATCATGTGGGCTGCCCTTTCAGTGGTGCTGCTTCTACCAAGATGCCATTGCTGAAAGGGTGGCCTGCATGATAATTGAGCACTACAAAAATGGTACACGTTCTGGTATGTATCTGGCTAATGGATCTCAATGTCTAGACAACTTAATAAAAAGCTGAGACATCACCCTGCCAACATAGGGTTCACATAGTCAAAGCTATGGTTTTCTCAGAAGTCATGTATGGCTGTGAGAGCTGGACCCTAAGGAAGGCAGAGCGCCGAAGAATATATGCTTTTGAATTATGGTGTCTTGAGAGTCCCCTGGACTGCAAAGAGATCAAATTGGTCAATCCTACAGGAAGTCAAGCCTGATTGCTCCCTGAAGGAGAAATACTGAAGCTGACGCTCAAATACTTTGGCCACCTCATGAGAAGAGAGGACTCTTTAGAAAAGACCCTCATGCTGGGAAAGATGGAAGGCAAAAGGAGACGGGGGTGGCAGAGGATGAGATGGTTGGATAGTGTCACCGAAGCGATGAACATGAAACTGGGCAAACTCCAGAAGCTAGTGGAGGACAGGGAGGCCTGGCGTGCTGTAGTCCATGGAGTCATGAAGAGTTGGAAACAACTTAGCGACGGAACAACAACAATGGATCTCCTCATATTTCTACTTGGTGAGAATAATATTTTCACAGATTTCACAGATGCCAGGGAATTAATTCTCAGACCAATAGATACGGATAAGGTTTTATTATCTGTAAACTGTGTTTATTTATTGTTACAAAGGAAGATGATTATCTTTGTAGCCTTTCTCCTTTTAGTATCTCATATAGAATTTTCTATTGAAATACGTTTGCATGTTGTCATCAAATGTGTTAGATAACAAGAGAAAATGTAGTGAATAGATGCAAGCTGAATAGATAAAGCCCTGTTTAAATTTTTATTTTTTAGAAAACAAACCAAAATAACTATGGCTTATCTGCTGCATTTTCCAGTTAGTGAAACCCTCTGGTGATATAACAATGAAATGTTTTCTCAACATAGTTTAGAATCAATATAATTTGTAAAATGGAATATAAATGTAT
>JAJKFI010000021.1:11095620-11111254 GCA_029204185.1 Lerista edwardsae
GTTGTTGTTGTTGTTGTTGTTGTTGTTGTTGTTGTTGTTGTTGTTGTAAATCCCAGGTGACAATATAATTGAAGATAGAGAACATGAGAAGATCACAAGATATCAAGACCAGAGAGTAGAACTTGGGTGTCCCTGGGAGAAGGACAATATTGTGTCAATTATCATTGGAGCCCTTAGAGCAGGGGTCCTCAAACCTTTTAAACAGGGGCCAATTCACTGTCCCTCAGACTGTTGGTGGACCGGACTATCGTTTGAAAAAAATATGAACAAATTCCTATGCACACTGCACATATCTTATGCTGAGTTGACCTGGGAAGGAGCTGGAAGACCATAAGAGCTAGTTTACCTTTTTGATAGCAGGTTTGGGTGCTTGAATTGGACTCAGATCTCTCTCTCTCTCTCTCTCTCTCAGATTGCAGTTGGAGATCTCTCTCCCTCCCCCCCCCCACACACACATTCAAATTGCAATTGGCTATCTCTCTCCCAAACACACAAATACACACACACAGATTGGATTGGATCTCTTTCTTCCCCCCAACACACACACACACACACACACACACACACACACATTCAGATTGCAGTTGGCGATCTCTCTCTCTCTCTCCCCCTCCCCCGGGCTTGGAAGAGGCTGTTTTTATTGCGTGGATCAGAAATGGAGAAAAAGGATCATTTCTACAGATCAGAAATGGAGAAAAAGTGCTTCTGCTTTTTAATAAAGCGTAGCTTTAAACTTGAAATCAAGGCAGAAGACGTAAATAATATATTATAGACCTTCTGCGCTTCCACCTGGCCTAAAGGTAAAGGTTAAGGTTCCCCACGACGGGATGGTCTAGTCATGACTGACTGTAGGAGGCGGTGCTCACCTCCGTTTCAAAGCCTGTAGAGCCGGCTTTTTGTCCGAGGACACGCTTCCATGGTCATGTGGCCGGCATAACTCTACGCTGTAGCGCACGGAATGCCGTTACCTTCCCACCAAAGTGGTCCCTATTTATCTACTTGCATTTAGGTGCTTTTGAACTGCTAGGTTGGCAGGAGCTGGGACAAGCAACAGGAGCTCACTCCGTCACACAGTCTTGAACTCCCAGCCTTCTGGTTGGAAAGCCCAGCAACAGTGAATTAACCCGCTGCGCCACCACGTCCCAGGCCTAGAACAGTCCAAAACAGAAAATTCACCAACCTCTCGAAAGCACAGAGAACGAGCATCTGCCTGTGTTGCTCTCATAACTTTGGCTGGGAGGAGGAGTTCAGAACTCAGACACCACAGCCAGGGAAACAAAAGCCACTGGGTGTCTTCGCTCCCGCTGCCCCTCCCGCCACAGATTAGCTGTAGGAGAAGAGGGTCGCTGCGACAGAGAATGGAGTGGGGAGGGGGCCCAGAGCGCATGCACAGCTCAGGACACAAAACAATTAGTGGAGATTAGCAGAGGGAAAGGAAAGGCGCCGAGACCTCACTGTGCTCGGCCTCGAACCGGGTCACAGGAACAAGGTCTAAAGAAGGGGGGAGAAAAGGGAGAGAGAGAAGGAACTACCTTCCTGCCACCAGAGCGATTCCTTCTCCACAGTCCCTCACCCGACTCTTCCTCAGAGGAACGAGTCCTCTCATTCGCCCTCTCCGAAATAGTGGGAGAAAAGCGTAATTCGACCCAAGATGCTGAGAGAAGAGCGGAACAACCCAAGTAGCCCCTTCCTCCGCAAGTGTGTCTCCCTGCTAACGGTCCCCCACCTGCTCAGGCAGGAAAGCTGCTACTCGGCACCATCACCGACTCTTCATGATGGCGGACATAGCAGCTTCCCGGAGCCCTCCTCTGTCCTCCCCAATCCTGCCAATCAACCCTCCAGAGATCACACCTTTCCTCATTAATCACCTCTTCTATTGGACAACAGCAAAAGCCTCTGGTTTCTGCTGGCTTTACGGCGTCGTCTATCACAAACCTTGCTATTGGGCAATAAAGGGATAAAGGCCGGGGTCATGGCTTCATTTAACCCAATCAGCATGGCAGTGGCTCTGAATGGCGGGCCAGGTAAATGACCTTGGGGGGTCGCATCTGGACCATGGGCCATAGTTTGAGGACCCCTGCCTTAGAGCAATGCCTAAATGTCTAAAAAAAAAAAAAACAGGGTGACCTGGCCTCTCCCACCTGCCCCTGCTCTTGTTTGGCTCCAAATTGGAGCCATTCTGGAGGTCAAATCATGAGAGGGTGGGGAAGGCTCTTCTGGATTGTGCCAGGCTGGCAATCCACTCTATTGTATTCTGCAGGCCTCAAAATCAGCCACAGTAGCTTCAGAAAGCTACTTCAGAAAGCAAACCTGAAATGGACTTCCAAGTCTTCTGCTGGCCATTCTGAGGGTCAATGAAACCAGCAGAGTGGATTGCCAGACCAGTGCATCCCAGAATAACCTCCACATGCTCCCAGTGAGTCATTCCAATGTCATGACCCACCAGAAAGGACGAGGTAAGTTGCAGCGTGAGAAGATTGGGTATCACTGAAGTATCGTATAACAACAACTGACTACCTTATCATGAGGCATTAAGGGCCCAATCCAACGGTATGCTTATACTGCCTGGGCAAAAGTCACATGAGGCATTGGGAAAACCTCCGATACTGCCGGTAAGTTGTTACCACCAGCGCTAGGGCAGCGTCATGTCGACAACAGCCATGGGCACCTCAACGGGAGCCCCACTCACCAGCAAGCAGCTGTTCTGGGTGGGGCAGGAGGGCATTCGGGGCAGGGGGCAGTGTGGAGCAGGGGCGGGACCAGCAGTGACTCTTGCCACAGGTTCCCGACCTCTGAGTAAGACTGTGTGGAGGAGGCCCTCGCTTCTGTGCCGGCTAAAAAGCCGGTGCAGGAGTGAGTAGACCCATCTCCTGCCCTGCTCCCTTACCATGGGGAAAGGGAACAAACATCCTCTTTCCCTGTGGAGCCTCCCAGGGCTGCCTGGCTGCCGCAGGATGCAGCAATAGCTGCCTGGCTATCACTGCATTCCTGGGCAGTTGGGCAGTTCTGGATTGGATATTGTTTGACAGTCAAACAACATGTTTAAAGCCATGTCTCGTTTAGGCTTAATGTTCTGTTTATTATATCAATATACATAATTTTTGCTCCCTTTGTCCTGGCCATTTGTATATAGGGAATTTGCATATATTTCCAGCTGAAAAGCAAGCATAATTTAAAAAATAAATTAACACACAAACGTGTCTGGAGTTTGTTTTTTACTCTTTCAGAGTGGTACTTCATGATTACCTCAAACATGTTTTCAGCTTGAAATAAAAATAAGCCAAAAAAAATCTGGATTTAAAATTTGACTTCAGTTATAGGCCTTGACTTTTTTTTACTCTTTCTTCTAGTTTAATTTTGCACCAAGCTATTTTTGCTCTTCCTTGTGTTCTACTACCCACGTTCTATGTCCTCTCCCAAGCTTTTTCTGGTCTCTGATTCTATTCCCTACGTCCATTTGGGACTGGGTGTATCCAAGAGCTCTCCCTGTTCCTCTCTAGAAAGTAACCCAACAATGGTTAATCATATTGCCCATTAGCCACTTCTTAAATTGTCACACAGGAAAGTAACAGGACAAATCAATTTGAAAATTAAAAAACAACATGGAAAGAGATGTTTTTGAAAGAAAAAAAATTGAGAGGAAGGAAAAATGAGAACTGAGGGAATATATTTAACTAAAACACATTTTTATTAAGAATAAGTCATAAAACTAAGGCACTGTATTTTATTAAAAGCCCATGAACCAGATATGCTGGAGACCATGACTCTGCAAAAAGTTATGCTCAGACTTCACTTGGGAATATTCACATGCTTAACATCAGGCACATGGGAACAATCTGTGTGAAACATTTAATTCCAAAGTTTATTGAGGCACCTAGACTTTTGAGCACTATAAAACCATATACATACCGTATATTCTATGATGCTTAATGGAAAAGTACAACTGATGAGAAACACTATGCACAGACCAAAATACTATCTGTAATATACAGCACAAGCCTATGCATATCTACTCAGCTAAGTCCCATTATTTTAATGGGACTTGCTCCCAGGTAAGTGCATCTAGGCTTCAAATCTAAGATTGCAGACTTCCTGGAAGTAATCACTGAATTTAATGATGCTAATTTCTGAATTTGTTGTTGTTCAGTCGCTAAGTCGTGTCCGACTCTTCGTGACCCCGTGGACCACAGCACGCCAGGCCTCCCTGTCCTCCACTAGCTTCCGGAGTTCACCCAATAATTTCTGAATAGACATGCACTATTTCTTACTGATTAATAATCAGTGGGATTGGCAACAAAAATTTAAACATATCAATGAAACTAAGTTGTTATAAAGTCTACAGTTTAAAAAGACACTGAATACTTTTTCAATTTAAAATGTTCTGCACTTTACAGGAAAAACCAGACTCACTCCCCTCTCCCTACAGCGGCCCTCTGATCTCCCCAAGGCCTCTCCTGAAGATAACCCTCAAAAAATGTGGGATGGGGTACAGAGGGCTACAGAGGAGGAGAAATCTCTCAGACTTATTCACAAATCTGGATACAATCCATTATACTGGAAATCACCCATGTTTTGGGAATAGACTGCAAAAGTATACTAAATACATAAAATTCAGAATTTTACAAAAAAGTACTCTTGATTTGTTCTTTAAATCATGTAGTCAGCAAATTAATTTGAATATCTAAGATATTTCTTAATTTTGATTTTTATTCCACCCAAGTCTTTGGTCTTTTCACCATACTTAAAAAACAAAATTACAGTATAACATACTGTCAAAATGTATTCATTTTCTGTCTCATTTTTCAAAGAGATTAGACACAGACTTAGAGCACAATCCTAACCTGGAGTTAGGCCGGCATCAACTAAGCCGGCAAAGTTTGGCCAGCACAAGGTCCACCATAAAGCGTTTTTGGACCACCCTCAGAGTCAGGGAGGATGGCGCACGTCTGTGTGCTGGCCTCTCTGATTCCGAGAGTGGTCCAAACATACTTTACGGTGTCCCTTGTGCTGGCCAAACTTTGCTGGCTTAATTTATGCCGGCCTAACTCAGTTTAGGATTGCGCCCTTAGTGGAGTAGAGTATGTGATTCTGGTTCTTTTATACACATGGGAAACAATATGAGCAAAAATTTTAAGCCTTGAGGCAAAAGGTCAAAAGACCTTATTACAGAACTGAATTTGGCTAGTATTCCCAGTGTATTGGCATGCTGGGAGAGATTTAGCCACATTCAAACTGTATAATTCAAGCCAACAGCCAGGTCATGAATTAATTGTGTAAATAAATTGCTAGCTACAAGCAAAAGCTATTCATTTGCATACGTCTGGAACCTGATCCTCCAGGTGCTCTACGTCTCCAGTGCCACTGATATGAGTGGACTTTGAAACTGTAAAACATTCAAGAATCAGAACCCTCCGTAGATAAACATAGCAATATATTTTTTCCAGTGTATAGTTTTGCTAATCCTTATTTGTTTTTTGGTCATCGGCTATGGAACTGACACACAAGCAGCACTTGCATCAGAAAATAAAATTGCTTTTTATGCTCTGCAGAAGATTTAAGCATGATCTCCAGGTTGCATGATGATGAAAACTTTAATACACAGAAAATGTCATGTGGCAACCAAGAATAGGAAAGAATCTCCTGTGAAGTTAAAAAAGTTGTTGTGATCACCACACAGTTCAGAGACTAAAAATACATCCTCTGTTCAAAAGGAACATTTGAGTGAATCAAGTGGCAAGTGAGTCATCTCACAAAACAAAACTAAAAGAACAAGAACTCATTGATATGCTGTTGGAAAATATATCCCAAAAGAGAATTGTGAGCAAGCTTGAGATCTATATGAGAGATACACAAGCCTCCTGCAGACCTCACAACACATCTGCATCGCACACCCGATGCAGATGGAAGCACAACCCTGTACCTACTATGAGTACTGCTCTTACTTTTGAAAATTCAAAAGGCTAACACTCACAAAAGGAATATAGGAAGAGTAAGGGCTACAGCTTCCAAGATGGCGGCTCCCACCTTTCCTTGACCCACCTGACATCAGGTTGCAACCCATCAAGTGGGTCTCAATTCACAATTTGAGAAATACTGCTCTAGAGTCTTTTCAGCCCAGATAACTAGTTACATAAACACAAATATACACAATTAACATTAGAACGGGATTGCAACCATCATCTTGGAAATATTTGCTCTTTGTCCAGATTGTCACATTGGCTGGCGCACGAAACTCAACTGTAGGTACACAGCCATTGTAATTATGACTGTTACAGGGCAGAGTGCAAGATGTCAAAAATATTTGTGGATTGCACAATTGTTTTGAAGCAGGCCAGTCAGTTTCTTTGAGTAATTCAGGGCACTGCCCCTTTATATTCCTTCACATTTTGCTTGACAGGTTAGGTTCTGGCTATTATCAGCTTTGCTTTGGGATCTCAGTTGAATTTCAGATTCTGGCCCTCTTCAAGGCATTTCCCAGGTTACTCCAGTATATAAGAGAGTGTATGGGTATCAAGCAGTGAGTCCTTTTAGCCCTGGGAAAGACTCATGCGACTTTCTTCACCTCTGCAGTTACGGTATTCATACAATGGCAATTCGACACTCATAATGCAGCCATGTGGAATAGTACCACAGTGAAGTGATTCCCACATGGTTCAGTGAGTATATGAAAGATGCCACTGTTGGATCAGCACCTGCTGGTTGGACCCTGTATCGCCTACGGGAAAATTGACAGCTGATTTCCACAGCATGACAATTCCTTCTGAAGCTGTTTTCTTCTTTCCTTTGGTTATTCCCTGGTGCTTCACAATATCATAGCCTAGCTGGAACAGGGCAGATCTTTGTCTAAATCGGAAAAAAATTTAAGCAGTTCTCAGTATGTTCCCATGTGGGGGTTTTGGTTTTTTTTAAGGAATAATTTCACTATATAGCACTGCTTTCCAAACTCACTTCAGTTATTGATAGCAATCAATCTGACATGCATGGGCTGCAACAAGCTTTGCTTAATGTGTTCTGCTTTGGTAAAACAAGTGATTTATCAGGTCTGCCATGAACTGATGTGATACGTTTCTGTGATGTATTACTGACAAGGTATGAAATTGACTTGACCTGGGAAATTCTAAAGCTTGAATATTCTAAAGCCATACTGTTTGTTTTTGTTTTAAATAGAATTCAGATATATGCAGGGCATGTGTGTGTGTGTGTGTGTGTGTGTGTGTGTGTGTGTGTGTGCGTGTGTGTGTGTGAGAGAGAGAGAGAGAGAGAGAGTATTTATTGCTATCTTTATTATTGTTTTTGTTTTCATTTTCTAATGGCATAACCATCCATTCTGTACTTTGGCTGCCTAGCTGTTCATAGTTTATGAAGAAAACTGTCCCCTTTTCCATGTACATAATTAATCCAGAGTCATATATCTTTTACTGAGTGACTGAACTGACAATAGCACTAGCGTTTTGATTCTGTTCCATTCAGATACAGATGTAAAAACAAAGGAACTATTTGGAGTTGACAACGCTACATTGCCCTAGAGAAGATGTTGCAGAATGTGCTGCAAGATGTTGCAGAATCAAATTTTTGTCAATATACTCATCATATACTTACTGGCAACTGAGAGAGTACAGTGATTGACCTATATCTTTTCATTAGATTCCACAGTGGCAGTAGCAGAAAAAAAATATTATAGGGAGCACAGAAGAGGAAAAAAGCATTTTGAGGGAACGTGTAAATAATTCCTTTTCCCAGAGATCCAACAATAGTGGAGAAGATGGGAGCAAACTACATGCCTGTCCCGCTTTCACTCTGGTGTGATCTATGAGTACTTAGCTGGGGCTTTTCCTTTACTGATTAATATGTTGGTCAAAAAGAGACTAAAAACAAATGGCACATAACTAATGCAATGCAGCTGGTGGTCAAAATTATGTTCCAAAAGAAGAGCCGACAGCCTGACATAAAAAAGCAAAAGATTTATAACAAGAAGAAATAACTTGGCTAGGAAAAAAAAAAGTAGTTGTCTTTGGTTCTCTGCCAAGTGCATGTAAAAACTGTTTTCAACATACAGGTGGGGCCTTGGTATCCATGGGGATTCATTCCTGGACCACCACCCCCAGAAAACCGTAAGTGACATTTTTGTGTCCTTGAAGGCATTCTGAGGGTCAGGGAGGCCCTGGATGGCTTCCCTGGCCCTCAGGATGCCTTTCAGAGGCATAAAAATGCCACTTCCAGTTTTCCTTCAAAAACCAGAAGTCGCTTTTTTGCCTCTAGAACACGTTCTGAAGCCTTGTAGAGGCCACTGGCAGACACATGCGGCCTTGGTTGGCTTTAGAAAACCCTTTAGAAAACTCTCCCAGCACCAGAATTACTGCGAATGTTGGCCCAGTGCCAGGCCCCAGCAGGGGCGGACCTAGTCAAAATGGCACCCATGGCGCCCAATGACAGTGCACCCCCAGAAGGGCGCAAACTTGGCCTCAGACCCCCCCCCAGCCGCATGGGAGCCCAGGTCTACCCATTGGAACCAGCCGTGGGTAGACCGCATCCACAGCCCAGGTCTATCCATTAGAAACGACTGGAACCAGCTGCGGGCAGACCTGGGCTACGGGGAGCCTTGGTCTACTCATTAGAAACAACTGTGGGTAGACCTGGGCTCCGCAGAGCCCAGGTCTACCCATTGGAAGCAGCCGCTGGTAGACCAGCGCTCCGCAGGGCGGGAAAGTATCCGGAGCCCAGACCTTCCCCCACCCATTCATAGCATCTTTAAAGTGCCAAGGCATCTTTAAAGTAGCCTGAAAGCCAGTTATATAAGCTTAATGGATACATAATCTTCATAACTTTTAAGGTTATGGTGAGCTCAGCCTGAGCTTTTTGTAGTTTGCTCTTTCTCTTTGCTGAGTACAGTTTCAAATCCCTGTGTCTCCACTTTCAGCAATCTGAGTCAGTGTCTGAAAAAGCCACATGTGAGCAGAGACCATCATGCAATGCTTCCAATTTGCCTATATAACTGGGGGGCGGGCACATGCTAATCTCCCATGCAAATTAGACTCCCCGCAGTCATTTGTAATGGGTAGACCCGGGCTCCCCGTAGCCCAGGTCTATCCACAGCTGGTCCCAATGGGTAGACCTGGGCTCCGCGGAGCCCAGGTCTACCCACAGTCGTTTGTAATGGCTAGACCTGGGCTCTGGATGCGGTCTACCTCCGGCTGCTTCCTATGGGTAGACCAGGGCTCCCCGCAGCCAAAGTCTAGCCGCAGCTGGTTCCAATGGGTAGACCTGGGCTCCCATGGGGGGGGTGCGGCTAGGGGGGTCTGAGGCCATATTGGCGCCCCTACGGAAGTGGCACCCATGGCTCTAGCCACCCCAAGCATCCCCTAGATCCACGTCTGTGCCCCAGCACCAGAAGGAGCTGGCGCAGGGCTGGCTAGCAGTAACTCTCACTGCCACCCGCAATGAGGGTGGGGGGGAGGATGTGGGGAGGACAGAACTGGGCAGAGGATGGGCAGAGCAGGGGGTAAGAGTGGTGGTGTCCATCACTGAATCCTATCCTCTATGTTGGGCCGCATGGCCCGACACAGAGGCTCTCAAGTCTGCACCAGCAAAATAGTCAGTGCAGACTTGAGGAGGCCCATTGGCAGCCCAGCACCCTTCTCCCGAGGTGCCTCCTATGGCTTCTGTGGCTCCCATAGGATGCAGTGGTAGCTGTTTTGCCACTGCTGCTCTTACAGGGGCCCAGCACCATAGGATTGGGTTGCCAGGCTGCAATCCTATATACTCTTCCCCAGGAGAAGCTCCGATTGAACACAACAGGACTAACTTCTAAGTAGACATGCAGACAATGTTCTTTAAGCCTACCAATTCTTGTATTCTGGTCATTTAGAAATTAGTTAGGGCACAATCCAATTGTGCTGTTGGGCCAATGCATGTGGCCTGCATTGGCCGAATGTAGGTGAGGTAAGGCATGTTTGTGCTGCACAAACAAGCACTGGGTTGACACAGGCAGCAGTATCGGCCCTCGAACAGCGTGGGAAACGGCAGGTAAGCCACCCCTGCACTGGCTGAATTCGGACAGCGCGGACGTTATTTGGGACAGGAAGAAGGTGGGAGGGAGGAGGGGAGGAGGCAGAACAGGTTGGAGAATGTGGAGGGGGGCAGTCATTTGGGCAGGGCAGGTGGCCTGGGAGGGGGAGGAGTCCAGATCTGGCAATTATGCCTGATCCAAACCCCCATCCCTGGGCTGCGTGGCCCCAATTCACGCCACTGCAGCACACTTTGACTTACTCCTGCTATTTAGCTGCCTATCAGGCTGCCTGCGGCTTAAACTGCCTGCTAACCTGCTTAGCTAAGCTGCTGCTGGCCTGTCTGCTCCTGCCCAAGTGAGGACTAGGCTGCCCATCACATGTTATTGTGTTCATGTGGATTGCTTCTAATGAAAAAGAATGTGCCATTTTGGTAATTATGTATTGGCAGAGGTACTGTGGAAAAAAACATAAGAAATGGATGCTTTATGTAATATGTTATTTCCTTTATTAGTCATCTTTCTTGGCCTCTTCTCATGCAAAGGTGATTTGCAACATATGAAAATCTGTTAAACTCTGACATTTTGTTGACATTAACAAGTCATTATCCTTTAGCATATTAATTTTCTTGAACTCAAATTCAAGAGTTAAACTGCAACCAAACACAACTTTTTAAAAAAAAAAAAAGTTTCACATCTGTGATATTTCATTCTAAAATTTGAAACATTGATATCTTGGGTTTCTTCCTTTCTTGATGAACTTTAAGCCAATGTTAAATAATGCTTTATTAAAATATTGAACTTCAAGTTTCATTTTTTTAAAAGATTTTCCCATGACCAAATGGTGACCGACTGTAGGGGGCGGTGCTCATCTCCGTTTCTAAGCCAAAGAGCCGGTGTTTGTCCTTGGACAAGCTTCCGTGGTCATGTGGCCAGCATGACTATACGCCAAGGCACACAGAATGCTGTTACCTTCCCACCGAAGTGGTACCTATTTATCTACTCACATTTTTAGATCCTTTCAAACTGCTAGGTTGGCAGGAGCTGGGATAAGCAACGGGAGCTCACTCCGTTGTGTGGTTTCGAACTGCCAACCTTCCAGTAAGCATTTTATTACCCTGTTAATAAAGCAATCCTTGAACTACCCCAAACTTCTTCACTGTAGTGCAGTGTTTTTCAACTTCTTTGTTTTAGTGCATACTGAAAAAGTGCTAAAATTGTCAAGGCATACCATTAGTTTTTTTATAACTGACAAAGGACATGGCACTGCTTGTGGGGGGGGGGCAGCGGTGTTATGCTGCCGAAACGCTGGGCGGGACATCCGGGTGATCGACAGCCCGCCCGTCACATTCTGCAGTGTTACACCATTTGCGTAACCAATTACACCACTTGCGTACGTTACGCAAACGGCTTAACGCTGAGGAACGCAATGGGTGGGCTGTCAATCACCCGGATATCCCGCCCAGCGTTCTGGCAGCATAACACCGCTGTGGGGGGGCACTCACATCCCCAATAGTCCTACTAATAAATTACCCTCCCCCAAACTCCTGCAGACCATTTATGGTACACCATTGTGCCACAGTACACTGATTGGAAATTGCTGCTCTAGTGGATGACCAATGTGCTCCAAACTGCACGCTTACATTCTACAGTCCTACACTCACCTTTATCCAGCAATCCCTAGAAGATATGGAAATTCCATTTCCAACTCCCACACTGTCATCACTTCCCAGCTTGCTTCAATAGATAAGGAAACATGTACGTACATGCAAAGGTATGTACATGCAGAACATGAAGAGAATGGAGATGAACACATGCAGGAAATATGGCCACAGATGCTGCTGTGCTTCAGACCCCTATGGCAATCTATACCTCAGTTTATACCAACCAGAGCCTTTTTGTCTTAGTAAGGCTCTAACCCATCTTTCAAACAGATCCTCGCTAATAGCCTCTTCAAATCTCAATGCATATATTCCAACAGAAAGACAATAGAATAAGACCCTTTTCAGAATTCTTCAGTGAGTAGGAGAAGTGGTCTGGAGCACACAGCATATGATTTTTTTATCCTTCTTGAATGAACAACTGGTGGAGCAGCTGGCTTTTATCAACATAATTGCGAGGGAGAACTGAAAGGAAAGAAAGAAGTGACTGTCCACTTTGAAAAACAGGATATTCCACTGCAGAGGACATCATGGGGAAGAACAGTCAGAAGCAGCATGCACTGGCCAGTTCATTTTAGACATTTTTGAAAGCTGTGAAAGCAAATTTCAGCTGTGAGACATAAGCATGTTCTTTACCTTCATAAGCAGAGCTTCACTACCTATGCAAGAAGCATTAGGCTGCAATCCTATACCCACTTTCCTGGGAGTAAGCCACATTGGACACAATGGGACTTACTTCTGAGTAGACATGCATAGGCTTGTGCTCTTAATGTGGTAAATTGCAATTTTACAGAATGGGGAATTAGCCGATCAGGAAAACTGGTAGGGCTATTCAAACATTCATTGAGCGCATGTATAATCTGTATGCAGTGTACACAGATTGTTTATCTGTACACACATACAGATATACAGTTTATCTGTTCACACATACATCTGTGCACGCATAATGATGCATTATGTTCAATTCATTTATAGCAGTGCACACAACCGCAGTGTCCTACATTTGGGAGATTCAGTCCATGGGTTCTCTTTTAAAATGAGTACAGTCATTCAAAGAATGGGAAAGGAAGAACCGAGGCAGGGAGGAGGTGTTTCTGGGTGGGGGAGGGTGGAATGTGAGGTGTGGCAGGCCCAGAAGAGAGGTGGGATTGGAAGAGGAGGCCTCCACCATATCTTAACCCGTTTCCTGGGCCTGCTGAACTTATGCGGGGATTCCTGGTTTGCTTCAATGATTTAGCTGGCACAGATCTGAGAAGCCCCATTGGGAAGGTTGGTTGCTGCTCCTTACCTGCTCTGGATACAATGTAGGCCATGCAGCCCTGATATACCAGCTCAGGTTAGGATTGGGCTGTGAGTTTGGCAGATTAACTGGAGAAGCGAAGGGCCAAACATGATGAGGAACAATAATTTGGCCCAAGGTAAAACAGCGCAGCACTCCTAGAATGTTGATCCCTCCAAGAAGTGGGGAGCACACTGGGCTGTTCTGTCGTAGCATCATTCTGGGGGGAAAGCAGAGCAGACAAAAAATTAATCTCATTCTTGATCCCACATTCTCAGATTTGAACCAAATTATAAGGGGGAGATAACAGTCTATGGGACAGATTATTACCTCATTGTAAAAAGTATGGATTGTAGGTACTTCCATGACAGTTACACATCTCATCCTCTAAAACTGTGAGGCAATGACTCCACCAGATATCAAAGCATGGATGGGCACATTTCCAACCTAGAAGGCAGGGAACAAATAGAAATTATGAGATGCCAGCACAGCATCCCAGAGAGTCTGTATTTAGAACAATATACATTCTGATCCTGCCCTTCTTTTCTGCATATCTTTTGTAGATCTTGCTCTCTTCTTCTTCTCTCTCCCTCTTTGCCTTTCTCTTAGGAACATAGGAGGCTTCCTTACTGTGTCCAAAGGGTCAGAAAGTTGGTCCATCTAAAGTATTGTTGAAGCTGACTGTCTGTGCCTGTCCAGGATCTCAGAGGGGAGCCTTTCTCTGGCCTACCGGGAGATGTTACAGACTAAACTAAGGGCACAATCCTAACCTGGAGTTAGGCTGGCACAGTTAGGCCAGCAAAGTTTGACTGGCACAAGGGCCACCGTAAAGAATGTTTGGACCACTCTCTGAGTCAGAGAAGCCAGCGCACAGATATGCACCATTCTCCCTGATTCCAAGGGTGGTTCAAACGCACTTTACATCATGGGGAACATCCAGGGACAATGGATTCTGCCATAGGCTTGTTTGTTTTGTTTTCTAATATTAATAATCATGCTTCAATAAATGTTACATTTAAAAAAAATATTGATTTCAATAGTGCTGATGCGTCTGCTTTATTTATATAAGCATTTATACAAGAACTGCAGCCTAGATGAAACATTTGACTATTCAGTCTTAGTTCATGGCAACGTTTCAATCATTAATATTCAAAATGCAAATAATTAACTCAAAAAGGAATTATCTTTCATTACACATTAGACTGCTTTGACTGTCTTGCATACAGCCAATCTGTGACTATCTCAACAGATGTGATCTGATTTCCAATTAATTATAATTAAGTGCTGGGCTTTTAAAAAACATTCCTTCATGCTGGAATCTCTTGTTGTACTGGCACAATAGGTTTAAAAGAGAGTGTCCTATCTCATTTCAGCAACTTGGCTGTTGCAAGGGTACAGGGAAAAATATATTGAATTCCCATATTTAATAAAGCATAAAGACAGAACTATTGGGCAACTGCAGTGCCTAGTGTACAAAAAGTGATATTTCTGCAACCTGCCATTTAATTTCAGAAGATTTAAAACAGATTAGAGCTTATTGAATGCCCTTCTTTCTTCTCCTTAGTGAAAATAGATCTTTTGAAGCACAGGAGCACAGGCAGTCATTACATTGACCATATACTGCCCCCCAGTGGCACCTTGTTAGAAATGAAATAAGGTGCTTGCTTAGAATCTACTCAATGCAACATATATACAGCCCAGTTTAAGCAGACACCAGCCACAACATACTGTGAACTAAATACTGGAAAGCTGTTTGAAAAACCACTGTATTCACTAGTATTCATCTACCTAGGGGTCAGCTATAAATGGTAATAAATATTTCACTTCTATCTCACCAAACTGTACTTGTGCTAGAAGAAATAAATATCAGCACCTTGTGATCATGGGTGATTTTCAATGGCATACACAGCATCTGCTCTACTAAATTCACATGGAAAGCACACCACAGTTCTTGTTATAAGATCACCCCCTTTATCTATCATGCCATCCTAGAAAAGCATGATGTACCTGAATGAGATTTCAATTAGGGTTTCAGTGTCTTGGGGTAGGGAGATAAATTACTTTGATCTACATGGCAATATTCATTTGATTATGTGAAGATCCCCACAAAATCTTAGATCATGTGCATTTACCGTACCACACATAGACAGCTTTTTATTTCACACAGGAAATCTATGTTTCTATTCATTTAACCGAAACGAACCACCAATGAGAAGCTTCCAGCCACTGATCTTCCTCAGTAAGAGCTCACCAGAACTCTTCTTCAATAAGATCACAAAGGGCAAAGCTTCTGTCAGCAACTTATGCTAGGAAGGAGGAAAGCCCTTTATTCAGAGAAAAATGCTTTCTGAGAAGCTAAATAATCCTGAAATGGTAGAGCAGTGTTTCCCAAATTTGTAAGCATTGGGAGCCACCTAAAAAAAGTTACCAGCTGCTCAAACCTCTGTGGCTATAATGGTGATTGGTTAGCTGTGCTCCCCCAAGCAGCAGGATTTTATTCCTTGATGCACATCGCCTAATTTGCCTTGTCAGTTTTGTGACTCAAGTTGGACTGGTGGGCTATGGAATTAACAGTTTGGGAACTACTTTTGGGGGGGAAGTAGCCCTCCAGTGTGTGTGTTTGTGTGTGTGTGTTTGTACTGTGTGTGTGTGTGTGTGTGTGTGTGTGTGTGTGTGTGTGTGTGTGTGTGT
>JAJKFI010000021.1:11111532-11184088 GCA_029204185.1 Lerista edwardsae
GAGAGAGAGAGAGAGAGAGAGAGAGAGAGAGAGAGAGAGAGAGAGAGCTGCTGCTACTACTGCTGCTACTACTTCATATATTTTACATCTATTTTTTATCACATCCTCCTTCCAGGAAAGTCAGAATGGACTACAGACAACTCTCCCTTTTTACCTGCACAATAACCCTATGAGGTCAATTATTCTGAAAGATAGTGGCTGACCCAGGTAATGAGATCATTGGGTTTGAAGGTTGATGGATGAACAAGGAATTAAATCTGTTCTCCCTCATCTCTTTGCAATAGTCTATTCCAGTGGTTCCCACAGTTTGGGGCGGGTCCCACCAGTGGATTGCAAGCCAATTGCAAGTGGGCTGCAAAGCACTTAAGAGTAGCCATCATTGAAAATATGAGAAGATGGGATGCTGGAAAGAGGGAGGGTTGTGTAGTTATTTTCCTTGTGCCAAGGTTGTAAATAGGCTTTTTCTTTCTGATTCACTTTGCTATTGGAAAATCTGAGAAATAACCAGTGGTGTCATTCAAATGATTTAGGAACAGGAACTCACTTTTGATTGGCACTTGTCGGGAACCCGGAACCAGCCACAGAGCCCGTTAGGATCCGGAACGCCCATACTGGTCCGTTCCCCCTGAATGACATCACTGGAAATAACCCAACGTATTGCTGCATTCTCAGGAACGTAGCATGCTCTGGTGTCACAATGACAGCACTTCTGGCTATGGCATCACTTCCGGTGGGTCCCAGACAGATTGTCATTCTAAAAAGTGGATCCCGGTGCTAAAAGATTTGAGACTCACTGCTGTATTCAATAGCTGACACTGATTGCCCACAAATCATTTTTACCAAATCATTTATCAGCAAAGAAACTGAGTCACAAAATCACACAAGGAAATAGCTGAGCAATAGCTTCTATGCCAAAGCTGATTCAGTCTAGGAAGTGCTGGTAAAGGAAACATGGGCATCTTCCATTCCTGTTCTGCCTTCCATTCCTGCTAGTCAGGCTATAGTGATGGAAGGATTTAAAAAAATCAAGAGTGTATATATGTTGTCCTGAACATGAAAAACCCTAGAGTACATTCTTCCCTTGCTTTTTCCACACATCCTTTAAAAACCCATATCTATTTATTTTACTTCCAGAAGCCTTTGAATTGGGCTTTTTGTCTGATGCTGATAAAGGACTGAAAGCATTTTTGTAAACTGAGAATCTGTCAGCTAGCTCTCTAATGATATATATTCCTTATAAAAAGGGGTAAAAAGGCCATCCTTCCTTTTAGAGGACTTGTGATGCTGCTTCTTGCAG
This sequence comes from Lerista edwardsae, assembly GCA_029204185.1. Taxonomy (NCBI): domain Eukaryota; kingdom Metazoa; phylum Chordata; class Lepidosauria; order Squamata; family Scincidae; genus Lerista; species Lerista edwardsae. Next base: position 11,112,830 of record JAJKFI010000021.1, read on the forward strand.
TGAAATGACTACTATAAATAAGAAGTCAAGATGTGGTTAGTTCTGAAGAAAAAAAATTGTTCTACTTGATCTGGCCAGAAGAAACAAAACTAATAGATTAGTCAATCCAGGTAAAAAAGAGATAGAAACCTTAACTAACTGTATGAAAATTATTTTTAACCAAATGCTTTTTTAAAACAACAATTTTACCCAAATTAAACAAAAGTATTCCAAAATCACATCCCAAAAGTCTTTTAACAGTGACTTTTAACAGTACCCAACCAACCCAACTCTGCCCACCCATATTAACCATGGTTAAGTGCAACAGGGCTTGTTGGTTTATTAGGGCGCAATCCTAAACTGAGTTAGGCCGGCATAAACTAAGCCAGCAAAGTTTGGTCAGCACCGTAAAGTATGTTTGGACCACTCTTGGAGTCAGAGAGTTCAGCACACAGACGTGCGCCATCCTCCCTGACTACGAGAGTAGTCTAAACAGGCTTTATGGTGGCCCTTGTGCTGGCCAAACTTTGCTGACTTAGCTTATGGTGGCCTAATTACAGTTTAGGATTGCACTCTTAATTGCATTTATATTCTACCTTCTTCCTAGGTGCTCAGGATGGTATAACTGTTCTTCCTCTCTATTACTGTCATAACAACCCTGTGAGGTATGTTAGATTGATTGGCCCAAGGTCACCCAGTGAGCTTCATGGCTGAGAGTGCAATCCTAAGGTCATCCTTGGCCTCCGCAGATGCACTATAGCCAAAATAAGGTGGTTGCCTCTAAAAAAATGTACAATATCAAAGTTTCAGCAATGTTAAGATCTAGCCTCCTAGGTTTGCAAGAGGAAACTGCAATTACATTAGACTTCTGCTGTTGATTGACATTTTCTGCTGGGTACTCCTGCAATTTATAATATTTAATCAGATTATTTTCTTGATTGATTGCCACAGCCTTTTGTAACATTAAACTTCCTGTGGCTCAATGTCTTTCAGCATTTGCTGGAAATTGAAGTCACGATCCTATTGTAGCGTTGCCCTGCCAGAACTAGCATTTCAGCAGCACAAAGCCCTTTAACAGAAGCGTGAAAGGTGGGTTGCTGTTCTATACTGCTAAGCCACTGCTGCAAGCAATAATAATAATAATAATGCTTGTATTTATATACTGCCTTTCTTATGTCATTAGATTGCTCCTCTGACTTTAACTCAAGGCGGTTTACATAGGCAGGCTTTATTCAGAAACACAAATTACAAGGAGGTTCTATCTTTCAAGAACATACAACATACAGATGGTACTTTCATGGTCTAGTCTTCTTTCTGGCCACACAATTTGCCTTCCTGCTGGCTGATAAGCATCTTCTCTGCTCTCACCACAGAAGCGGCTGGCCCAGCACACTCCCCTCTCACAGGCAGCTGTAGCTCAGCTCTAATCAGTCGCCATTTACAAGGTCTGCCGCTCACGGAGACTTCCGGTGATCCCGAACTGGCAACCTTCGGATGTTATCTTCAGGCAAACGGAGGCTTTAACCCTCTCGACTACAACCTCCTGCCCTACAACCTACAATAAGAGGTGTAGCTCATGCAACAGTGGCTGTGGGAGGCTCTGCAGGTGCCGGTAAACTGGCGGTGAAAGAAGGGAGGGTTGGGGGTGTTCCGGAGCATGGAAGGGGACAGGGAGGTGGAGCAGGCAGGAAAGGAAGATCTCAGCAGCAAATTCACACACCAAGTCCTTTCTTCCATTTTTCATCCTGTTGACTTCCTTTCTCTCCTTGAGCTTATGCCAGCTATATAGCTCGTGTGGCTCTGAGGAGCCTAAGCAGAAGCAATAAAAATACTTATCTTGTTGCCAGTGGTGGGTGATAAGATTGGCAGTGGAAGATATAACGGGCAGCCCAATCCTAAGCAGCGCCAGCATAGCAAGGCTGGTGCAGCAGGGCAGTGTCCTAAGGGTATTAGGAAGCAGCAGCAGCGCAGGGCAATGGGAGGTTTTCCCCTTGCCCCCAGGTAAGCCCCAGCCAGCCCTATGGGGCTGCTTGGATCTGTACCTGCTGATTTATAGGCGCAGGTCAACGTGCACAGCAGCGGCCCAAATTGGGGCCACTGAGGCCAGCGACAGGGCTTAGGATACAGCACAAAGGCCATCGTCTGTTGCCACCCCTGTCACTGTCCACTGCGCCACCCCGTTACTCCCATAGCATGCCACACCCCTGGAGAGGTCCTGTGCCAAACAAGCACCACTAGAGCTCGACCAATGCCCGACTGGTGCAGCTGACGAGCACAGTGGCGCCAGTGCACCAGCACTGCTGCTTCTGCTGGTCCACTGCCTGATTCCATGGTGCAGACCTGCCTGATAGCACATTTGTGACAGCCCTGGACAGGCACAAGAGTGCAGTGCCAGCGCAGCACAAATATAGGATTGCGCGCCCAATGAAAATGGAATAGACATATTATTTACAATATTATTCTCTTGTCTCAGTGTATAACTAACAATCAATGTGTGTCTATATTTGCCTGGACTAATGAAGCTGCTAGCAGAAGTCATGTGCTTTGGAAACAGATAAATACCAACTTTTAAAACCCAGGCAAGTGCATTGATGCAGATGGAGCTGTACCATATTAGTGGAAGGCTGTCAAAATTCCTTCATCAGTATGCATGAAGACTGTGCCTAACAGTTGAAACATTTTGAATTCAGTTCTAATTTTGTGCCTTCAGATATGATTCACTGAGGTCATAACAAGCTGAAGACTTACAAGTTCAAAACGGTGTCAGCATGCACATGGAAGGTGTTCATGCCAATAATTTCATGTACCCAGTAGTCTCGTTAAAAACCGGTTGTTCTTGCAGCATATTACCACTCCTTGTTACTCACTGGAACTTCACTGAGTCATCACTTGTTCTAAACCAGTGTTCCCAAATTGTCTAGCATCACAACTTACTTCTGGTCCAAAAAGTTCTCTGCCGACTGCCAGAGGCGTATCTACAGGGAGGGCAAAGCTCTAAGTGTTGCAAGAAGCCTTACCCTGTCATGTAAATCCCTCCTCTCCTCTCCCTTGCTGCTGTAGCCAGTAAGCAACGCCAAGATGAGGATTGGCTAAAACGGTGCAGGAGAGGAGTGATTTCCACTGCAAGGTAAGGCTTCTTGCAAAACTTAGAGCTCTGCCCTCCCTGAGATCTGCCTCTGCCGACTGCTTATGGCCTGTATGGCTATTCCAGTGCTGTGCTGACAAGACAGGGGCTGACACCTCCCAGTCCATCATGGCTGGCCTTGGCACCAGCTGCATCATCTAGGTAACATCCTGGCATGCCTTGCACCATGGTAGCTTTTCCCCTGGCCCACTCAAGTTCATTTGGGAGATAGCACAGCAGGCCCTTTCCATGACCTACCAAAACTTGGCTCACAACCCATTGGTGGGTTGACACTCACAGTTTAGGAACCACTGCCCTAAACAATTTCATCAACAGATCTCTGTGGGAAAAGTGTCACAAGGGATGAATCAGTATGGCAACATTTAGTTTTTACTGAACATATTTCCAGTATTCTACACTGTTTATTACACAAGATGATTAAACTTGAGGTTGAAATTTGCAAAAAATAAAATAAAATACATCTAATTTGGTTGAATGATTGCAGTTTGGAACCTTCAACATCACTGTTGTAGCCACAGAAATGTCAATGCTTTTTGCTGAAACAGCCACTTCAAAGCAGCCATGTAAGAATGCACATCTCTAGAACAAGAGCCTTTAATCAGAATTTTGCATAGTCTAATTTGATTTGCTTCTTTCTTCATCCAATGGTAAAAAAAAATAAGCCCAGACTTTTTTGGTAGCCAACATATAGCTGATTCACAACTGCTTTTTCCTGCCACAAGGGGATTTTTACAATCACTTTGCTATCTTTTAACACTTTTGTGTTAACACTTTTAACACATCATTTCTTACAGCAACCATTGTTCACAATGTCAACAAAGTTTATATCATCTGTAACCTATGTAAAATATGCATGAGCAAGAACATAATGCAGCTTCAAAACTACAAAACCCATTATATAATTTTCCTAAAGCAAAATATGCACGCACAAGATTGTCACTTTTATCACATGGAAGATGGAAACCACCTCTTTGTGATTGGATCTCCACACTAGTGACATGATGTATCCCGACAGCCATTATTTTCCTCCACCTGGCATGAAGCATTACCATAGCAACAAAGACCATTCCTAGCAGTGTCAAGTAACTATGCCTATTTCACCAGCACTGCACCCCTAGTTAACAGCAAATCTCAGCTTCCCATTAAGAAGACAGCTATTATTAGCTTCCTCTTAACAAAAATGAGTAAACCTTTTATGCTGGCAAATAGAAATAAAATGTCACTACTGTTGTGTAATTCAGATAAAATACAATCCCATCCAGAACTGAGGTATACATTTTAACATATTCCCCACTTGGTGATTGTGGCAAATGTGGCAGTTTCCTGGCACACTTTGTTGATAATCAAACATTGGGCCTAGATAACAAAGGAATCCACACCTTTTTCCAAGTTCCCATTCACTCTCAGATTGCGACAGTAACAACAAAATGCCCAGCCCTTATTGAAGAATCTAATGGATGCCTCCAGACTACACCACACCTACAGAGAGTCCCCATTTTTCCAACCCTATTATCCCCTTAAATACAAAGTTCTCATTCTGGAAGGTCGGTTGTAGAAAAGGAATCGGCTATTATTGGCTGGAAGGTTTCCAAGGTGTCTGGCATCTCCCCCACAGCATGATGACTTCTGCTTCTGCTACTGAGTCAGGGCTCATTGGCAGTGATGAGGTGCAAGTTAAAAGTGAATTTCCTGTCCCCATCTGTATTAGCCAGATCCAATGATGGTGTAATTGTCCTTGAATGTGTACATTAGTAAATGCATTGGCTAGTTTTCTTTTTAAAAAGATTCATATGTTCATACTGTATATTGAATATAAGGTAAAAGTTTCCCCACTGCCAAATGGTCTAGTTGTGACCGACTGTAAGGGGTGGTGCTCATCTCTGTTTCTAAGCCGAAGAGCGGCGTTTGTCCAACGACAAGCTTCCGTGGTCATGTGGCCAGCATGACTATGTGCCAAGGCGCACAGAACGCCATTACCTTCCCACCGAAGTGGTTCATCTACTCACATTTTACATGCTTTCAAACTGCTAGGTTGGCATGAGCTGGGACAAGCAATGAGAGCTCACTCTGTTGCGTGGTCTTGAACTGCCAACCTTCCGGTCAGTAAGTTCAGCAACAGTGGTTTAACCCGCAGCACCACCATGTCCCTTAATATTGAATATATATTCATATATATTGAAAAAATATTCTTAGTAGCCCTGTATACTGAGAAAGCATGGATATGCCATGGATGTGGCAATGTTCAGTACAGTTCTAGAGGATAAGATCTATTTATTTATTTATTTATTTATTTATTTGAAGAATTTGTACTCCGCCTTTCCCATGCCCAAGGCAGCTTACATGGGCAGGCTAGTCTAAACCACCATTTTTCAATTTTATTTTTTTTAACAAATCTACAGTATTCTGTGATTCACCAACTCCTCAGTTCCAGATATAGCCTTCACAATGTGGTTCCCTCTTCTGGCTGCATACCATCAAGCTCCAGCCAGTAAGATCTAAAATTACAGAGCACTTCTGTACACTGCAATTAAAAGACCAAATAGCATATCGAATATCACAGAGTATATGGAGTTTTTCAAAAATATTTTATATTCTGTTTTAATCCTCCATGGCTGCCAAGTCACATCTGTAAGCAATGTATCAGATTTTTAAGGAAATACCATAGGTTTGATATGATAGATAACATCTTGTCAAATATGCAAATATTCTAAGCTGTGCTAAGCTGTAATGCATTAGTGAGAACCATGTTCAGTGCTATTTTGAGACTTCATATGCATGCATAGTTAATTATAGTTAATTATCTAACTAGGGTAACTATATGAAGACTCCATTAATTGTGAAAAGCTTTCAGTTTATGATTTCTGACACAAGGTGGCAGAAAATGAAAGTACTGTACTGTATACTATTTCTGTACAGTACAGAAACCGTCCATGTCTTTTTGAACTATGCTTTCATCTTATTATGTCCTCAGATCCATGCACAAGATTTAAATATTTATTACAATTTGAAACGAACTAAAACTGATTATAAATTTTGTGGCTTTTCTTTATTTCTTTCATTAGAGAAAATGACACTAAGGGCGCAATCCTACCCAGCACCAATTTGGCAAGGCCGGCCGGCCAGCGCCATATCCAACGCTGGGTAGGGGGAGGCTGGAGCCTCTCATGGCAAGGGAGTGTGCGCTCTCTTACTGTAGAGGAGGCTGGAGCCTAAATAGCGGGCACAGATCCGAGGAAACCACACAGCCTGAATCGGGGCTGCACGGCCTCCCGAATGGACTTAGGATGCGGCCACATGGCCACTTCCACATGGCCACATGGCCACTTCCACATGGCCACGTCCCACCTTCCCCCCGTCCACATTCTCCCTCCCTCACTCAATCCCTGTGCCGCCCCGTCATGGCACCTCCCTTGCGCCAGCCAGCTTCGGAAAATGCTAGGGAGGTGCTGTGCGGGCGCAACAGGACCGATGCTGCCTGCAACGCCAGTCCCGTAGCCTTAGCACTGATGCAGGGGTATCGATTGGCACCCCCGTGTCAGCACTAAGCACGCAACGTCGGCTCAACCCCATTGCTCTGATGCTGCGCGGTCCGTAGGATTGCGCTGCCCAACCAAAGGTGGAGCCATGCTTGTGCAAATGCATGCATGTCTGATTGTAGTTAATGAAGACAAAAAGCAGAACTATTTTAAAATAAATGATACATTTTAACGTGTTGGTTTTACATCCGTATCACAGTGCAGAAAAGCAAATTGTGATTTAATAGATGAAAGTATCCTAATTTTAGGGGGCATTAACATAAATGGCCGATGGACTGTGTAATATCCCTAGTGTAATATGGTGGTGATATGGAGAAAATACCGTGTTAGGGGGCTGAGGGAGAACGATTCATGGGTTCTGCCTCATCCCCAATGTTCTCACAACCAATTAGCTTGCTTCCAGAGGGTTGCTGTGATTCTAGATTTTCTTGATTCTATGTGTGCACCGTAGAAAATATATGAAAATAAAAAATTAATATAAATAAAAAGAAAATCTAGGGTGACCATTCAACTCTAGCATTTCAGATAGTTCCTGCTTTGCAGGTCCTGTGGGCGCTGTGAGTTCTAACATGCGTATTTCCAGATTCTTGGAAGAATGCATCTATTACAGATGAAGGAATTTCCCATACATGTACCGTAGGCTGATGCTTGCCAACTAAACTCCTATAAAAATATGAAATGTGGAACATTTTCTTTGTACCTAGGCACCAGTAAACATCAAGTGTGATTCTTAACATGTAAATTAAGTTGCACTAGATGATAATCAAGCAAATAGTCACATTGCCTACCATTGCAGATGGTAGATAATTAACAACACATAAGCACTGTTTTGCTTTTCATCTGTCTTTGATATAAATTTGTGCACATCTTGTGCATAATACTATAGTATTACATACATTATGTGTGTATGTTTACTTACTATTTATCTTCCTCCTTGAAGTTTTAAATCCGTTATATAATGATAGGCTGCTATTAAATTCTTTCTAACAGGAATATTTTAAACAGTCAAAGTATTCATCAGCTACATTATATTTAGAACATAAATCAGAAATGCCTTTGTAGCTAAAGGCATTTCTATGTCAGTATGACAAGTAAAATCCAGGTTCTGTCACTGTTATTTGAGATGGACCTCTATTGGCTTTCAGTTATTCAAAAGTCATAGTGTCTTTAACACTGAGGTATCTCCACCAGGAACAGCTCTGAATTTCATGGCCTCCATGAGCCAATCTTAAATAGGCCTTACCCATGTACCAGGGAATATCTTAGACTTCCTGTTTGTTCCAGTGGAGGTGAATGAATTGTGGATGGGGGCAGTGATGTCATGCAGGGGGTACGCGGGGGTACGCGAGTACCGGTTTCTAGGATTACAGCTGGCCCCGCCCATTCGCCCGCCCACTCATCGACTCCGCTCTCTGCAACATTTGAATTTCCTGCATGTTTGAGTTGCCTGCATGTTCTCAGAGCCAGGCAGGCAGGCAGGCAGTGAGTGGAGCCTTTCCTTTCCTTGCCACTGAAAAATGAGCTGCTCTGGGGTTTTAACATGATGCCAGGCCTCCTTAACATGTTCTGGGGGTGCTGTGGAATACTGTTGCAACTGTTGGGTCAGTTTAAAATCATCTGAGGCCTCAAAGTGAGGTCACTTCCTGCCACGACATCACTTCTGGCTTATGACATCACTTCCGGTGGGCGGGTCCTGACACGTGCCAGTCAAAAGTGAGTACCTGTTATTAAATCATTTAGATGACACCACTGGATGGGGGTGTTTGTAGTAACTCTTTTGTCATGGGCAGATCACTAACTGGTAGAGCTTAGATTAACTGCATGCTTCAATCTATGCAGGGGCAGTGATGTCATGTAGGGGGTACGCGGGGGTACGCGAGTACCTGTTCCTAGGATTACGGCTACCCCGCCCATTCGCCCGCCCACTCGTTGACTCCGTCGGTGCTCCGCTCCGCCCCCTGCAACGTTTGAATTTCCTGCATGTTTGAGTTGCCTGGCAGCGAGCGGAGCAGAGCGAAGCGAAGCGAGGGAGATAGAAGGCGGCAGCAGCAGCGTGAGCAGATAGGCTGCCTGGGGCTCCCTCTCCCAAGGAGGCGTGGCGGTTCCTGGGGGGGGGATTTTGGAATTTGTCTCCAAAAGATTTTGGAATTGCTGAAATGAGCTGGTGGCTTTTTAAAACTTGCCTTGCCTTCCCAAGCCAGGCCAGGCCTTGCCTTGCCTTGCTACTGAAAAATCAGTACATCAGTCCCAGATGTAGCCTTCACAGGGTGCAATCCTAACCTGGAGTTAAGCCAGCACAGTTAGGCCAGCAAAGTTTGGCCGTCACCATGGCCACTATAAAGCATTTTTGGACCACTCTCGGAGTAAGGGAGGATGGTGCACGTCTGTGTGCTGGCCTCTCTGACTCTAAGAGTGGTCCAAACTAGAGGCGAACCAGGGCAAACCCGCGCCCATGGCATGCAACACCATGACGTCACAACGTTGTGATGTCATGATGTTGAGGGGTGTGGCTTCGCTTTGCCGTGGTTCGGCCAACTTTGGAAAGCCACGGCAGAGAGAAGCTGCCGCCCCCATTTTTCCCGATCACTGGCTGGGAGAAACTGGGCACCTCCCCGGCTTCAGCCGGGGGGCGTATGCCTTCCCTTGGCCTCTCATGGGGCAAAACTGCCCAATGGGAGGCCGAAGGAAGCCACGCGCACCCCCGCTGGAGCCAGGTGGTCACGTGGCTTCCCTCAGCCACTGCTTCGGCAGTTTTGGGCGAGCTGTGCCCGGGAGAAGCCGTGCGCCTCCCCGGTTTGGCGAGCTGGGGGGGGCGTGTGGCTTCCCTTGGCCGCGGCTCTGGGGTTCTGTGCTGGGGAGGCTGAGGGCAATCAGCGCCCCCTTGGTAAACAGCACCCACTGCTCTTGCCCCCCCACGCAATACCCTAGTTATGCCACTGGTCCAAACATGCTTTACAGTGTCCCTAGTTCCTGCCAAACTTTGCTGGCCTAACTGTGCCGGCCTAACTCCAGGTTAGGATTGCACCCTGTGAAAGCTACATCTGGGACTGAAGATTGGTGTATCACAAGAATACTGTATATTTGTAAAAAACCCATTGAAAAAATGATGGTTTAGACTAGCCTGCCCATGTAAGCCGCCTTGGGCATTTGCTTCAGTATGGGAAAGGCAGGGTATAAATTCTTCAAATAAATAAATAAACACTTTCCTTCCACTGCTCTCTGTATTTAGTTGGAAAGGTTTTATTTATTTCTGCAATGTTATTGCTTGTTTTTATTGCTGATTTTATAGTCTTTTTATTGCTTGTTGTTGTGTTTTAATTTTAATTGATATGTTTGTTTTATCATAAGTCACTTTTTTTATCATAAGTCACTTTTCACATCTTAAAAATTCTATAAACTCCGTAGGTTGCTGGACAAGAAGGATAGCTACATTTAGGATCTGGTAAAAAAAATTGGGAAATACTGCTGTTTGCACTTGGACTCTCTCTCTCTCTCTCATATGAGCTTAACTAGCTTGTTTGTTTCTGCCACCTGGAAACTTCACTTGCTTCAGCTATTAAAGAGGCAAGGTGGATGGGAAGGAAATTGCATCGGCTTCTGATAGAAAAGCAGATGCATTCACTTAGTTCACCTGGGCAGAACTCCAAGAGAGTGCAGAAACTCACCAGGCAGTTTTCCATCTCTGTGTGTGGGATTAATTTGCTTTTTTGTTTTGTTTTGTTCTTGTTTTCATGCAGTAGGGCCAATACACATGACCAAGAGGTCAATACACATGACCAGTGAGAAAACATTACCTCATTGCATACTGTAAACTAGTTTAGCCATGTGGTGGAATAACCAGAGGACTGCTTGGACATATTGCTAATTGAAACATGTATTGAATTTGCCACATGTCCAGAGTAATTTCTGGTCATGTGAACTAGGATGCTTATGAAATGTATGCACCATAGAAAGGTCCTGAGTGAGGGCCTAATTTTTATAAGCAATTTTATTTTCTTTCCCTTAGAGTGGCTCAGAATCTATGGTCTATCTGCTATTGTCAGACTGAGGAGTTGCCCTTCGTATATGGCTTGTTCATGTATCCAGTTATATGATGATCTACTTTGAAAGGGGTAACCATGCTAGTCTGTTGCAGCAGAAACAACAATTTTGCAGCACCTTAAACTAACTTATCGCAGCATAAATTCTTGTGAACAATAGTCTACTTCATCAGATTCTTTAGTGCTACTTTTTTGGGCGGGGGAACAGCAGGGTACAAATTGATAGCCCAATTCTATCCTTGAGTGGGCTGCTGGGTGGAGCAGGTTGCAAGAGCAGAAGTGGCTTCTGCTGTTGTAAAAGGCTATTTTGTGTGAAGTGCTGTGTCGGCGCAAGAGGCGGCAGCTATTGAATTCTATCGCACCCACCAGATCCAGGAAGTCAGTGGTGGGGTCCAGGATGGGGTAGAATGGGACAGAGAGAGTGGGAAGACTGGGGGCATAATGGGGGAGAAATTCGGGTAGTGTGGAGGCAGGAGGAGGTGGATCTGGTGGCAATGGCACACCCAGGATCCTTTCTTCTCTGTTTCAAAGCTCCACATCCCATTTCTCTCATCATATGCCACCAAAAGTGGTGGCATATGAATAAGGAGATCCATAGGCAACACCAGGGCTTACCTGGATAAAACGTTTACACTTAGCTCCCATAAACCCACAGGTCACTTCCTCCCACCACTGGACGTCCCATGTGCCTTTTTGGCATGGCTGGATGGGGATGGGGTTGGGGCATAAATAAATAAATATAGTGCCTCCTCAGATGACAGAAATCTATATTCATAGATTTACAGAAGTAAAGAAAAAATATATAAACAGGGGGTCCAAATAGCCTTGAAATGCGAGAGGTATTTGATGACAATTTAAATTAGTGACAATTTTTTAATGTACACACACATATACATATACATATGTACATATATAAGTACATATAATATATATATATATACATATATATTAAATATATATAAATATATATAAGTATATATAATGATAATTTACAATAGATGATAAAATAATTTTCCTAGTCTTGCTAAGCTAATTAACTCCTGTAATTTGATATGAAACTTTTATTTCCATTCTAGCCAGAACTGATAGAATCCAAGTTTTTGATACACTTTAATTCAACAGTGTAACACTCAAACCTTTCTTGGAAATTTCTTTGTTGAACAATAATGGCTTTCAGAAAATCAGCAGTGCTCCTGAGAGACCAAAATTTTCTCCTCTGGTTTCTGAACTGTACTGTCTTGTGTGTTTATTATCTTCTTTGGCTATATTCACACCTCCCACAATTAGTTATCTATTGGTCTATTCTGAATTGGTTTTACAGTATCTGCAAAGATCTGCGACTGAATAAGCACAAAATGGCAAGGATTTTGATGGGGTAGAATGCCAAAACTTTTGGCAGTTGCCAAAAAGTCTGAAGGAATTCCTCAGCCAACTGAAGGGATATTTTATCTTTGACACTTGTGAAGTTGGTCCATAACTTCTGCCTGATTGTGTAATGTTTTTATTAAAGGCTGACTAAGCACTGCTGCTTGCAACACTTTATGAAGAGCAACAATTTATGAATATGCTGCATTACACAAAATACTGTATAGTAGATACAATATTTGTTGTCTGATCTCTCCTGGCTGCAAAAACACACCAGAAGTTATTCCTCTGACTTCAGGAATTATTTTTGGACATCCTTTGAGGACCAGCCACAGAATTAAAACAGCATTTGGTGTTTTGATGGTGCCTTTACCATGCAGATTATGTTGTTTGTGGATTGTGAAATGCCACAGTGCCAAATCCTTTTGTGGATGGAAAAAACCCTCTTTTGTTGACCAGATGCCGCCAGCTATTTATTGTTTCTCTACAGGGGCTTTGCAAAGCATGAGCATGTGCTACACAGGATTAACCCTGCCGGCACACAGGCACCCACCACATGAGGCACTGCCAATTAAACTATCAAATGTCAGGAGAATGCAAGAGGTCAGGCAGACTGATGGTAAAGCTTTCATTTCCGTGGAATCAATATGAACCTCTATCTAACTAGCCTGGGTGTGATGCATCAGTTAGGGCCCAACCTAAGGTTGGTTTTGCAAGTTCCAGGAGGCAAACCATTTCATGAGACCTAAGCTGAAGGTTGATTGTATGCTAATGCACATGTAATATTCAGCACATGCAAGACACTGAATTGTAGGCTATTATGATTGCCAATACAGTGTTGCTTGCCCAGGATCATGGGTGGTTGTAATTATTGTGTAACTCTGTGCCATGCCATTCCTGATGTCAGAGGTACAAACACTTCCCACTGTGTTAGGATGGAGCAACTCTTGCTATAGGAACTGTTATGGACTTTTGGCTCAAATCCACATATGTGGGAGAGTTCCACACATACAGGTTTTTTTTCTCATTTTCCAAAATTACAGGCCCCTTCTTGTTGCCGCATCACCAGATGCACTTAAAATTTCTGATTTTCAAATGCTGTCTAAAAAGTGGGGAACAGACTTTATATGTATGCAAGCCCTCTGGATAAGTGTGTTTTTACAACACTGAAATCTTTTTTTCTGTAGATCTAAAGTTATCTCAGAGAAGAGGTAACTGATGCTGAATTAACAAACTCAAATGCAATAATGGGAAAAAAAAACCCCAATATACATATTATAGGAACTGAGACTTTTGTGATTGGGGTTAGCCTGAAGTTAAAAGTTCTTCCAGGGTTTTTGACGACATTTGGCAGGCTTAGATTCTCCTAAATCACTTAGGGCCCAATCCTATCTAATTTTCCAGCACTGAAGCAGCCAGAATGCAGCCCTAGGTAATGGAACAAATGCTCCCTGACTTGGAGGAGGACTCCATGACTACCCATCCACAGCACCCCACACCCCATTGACATGGCTGCATCAAGCACCAGAAATGTGGATAGGATTGGACCCTTAGTTTAATTACAGCCCAATCCTAAGATGCCCAAACACATGGGAATGCAGCAGTAGCCAAGCGGCAATTGCTGCATCCCGTGGCAGCCAGGCAGCTGCAGGAAGTTCTGCAGGAGGTTCATCCCCTTTCCCAGTAAGAGTGCAGGGCAGGCAAGCCGTCTACTCACCTCTCTGCCAGCTATTTAGCCAGCACAAGAGGCAAGGCTCTCCATGTAAGACCATGGGGCCCTACTCAGAGGTTGGGATCTGGCAGCAAGAGTTCCTGGCCTCCTGGTGGATACCTAAAAACCGCGGATACAGTAAGAGTATCCCCCACAGTAATCCCCCACCCCAAGCAAGAAGATTTTTTTGCCTCAAAGTAAAAATAAAGGAAGGGAAGGCCCCTCCAATCCATGGATAACTGAAGCAATGGATATGAGATCCATGGATATGGGGGCTCACATCCATACTGGTTTTCAGGGCTCGATGCAGGATACTTGCCAGAAAGCTGGTTTACTGAGTAAAGAAAAAACAAGGGATAAAAAAAATGGCTGTGCTCTCTGTGTCGTCTTGGATCCCTCAGAGCAACTACAATAAATCTATATATATAAAAATGGACGTGGGTATTGTGTCTGTCTGTCTGTCTGTCTGTTATGCATAGGCTCGGGAACGCCTGGACCGATCCGCACGAAACTTGGCAGGAATACACCTTGCAGCCTGGAAGGAAACACTGTGGGGGGTCAGACCCCCCTACAGCCCCCGGTTTTTCGGGGAGGGGGGCTAGAACGTCCAGACCAAGGGGGTTGCATTGGACTAGAGGTCTGCTGCCACCCTGTGGTCACACACGATTCTGCAGGTTATGTGATACACAGGGACTAATCCAAAACGAAAGTGAAACTGCTTTGCACTGCCTGAGTTGCAAAGAGTTGCAAATGATCCAGAGAGTTCCAGCACCCAGTTGGATCTGAGAGGGACCTATTTCCAGGGAGCTAGCTGGCCACCTCTTCCTGTTTCTCATGCTTCAGTGCTACCTTACCCCAGGACCTGCAGACATTGTTCAGTGAGTGTGACCGTTTCATTTCGCTCTTTGGCTTGATTGTGTCCCTGTATTCATTCCTTCTCCTAATAGAAGCTTCGGCTAATTTCTCCCCCCGGGCAATGCCGGGTAACAAAAGGCTAGTAAATAAATAAATAAATAAATAAATAGTGACCGAAGGAGAGGGAGGCTGGACCACACCTCTCAGGGGGCCAGATTTGACTCAAGGGCCCCTACCTGGTACCAACCCCTGTAGTGTAGTGGTGCTGGAGGCAGCTACACACTTGGCCTATTTGACCAGAGGGTAATGCACCGCCCAGATGCTCAGGAAAGTGACATCACGAGATCACATGACATCACATACTGTCACTTCTGGATTCTCCTGGGGCAGGAGCGCTTGCTGCTGCAGCTCCGCGGCCCTCGTTCCCTCTGTGGAAGCTCCCCCTTCCTCATAACGAGGGAGAAGCCTGACGGGCTACTTACACCTCTGTCTTTCACCCCACCCTTGGCTTCACTCCCCTGTACTTCCCTCAAGCTGGGAGGCTGCAGGTTCTGCATGGAGGAGAGACCTACAAGCCTGCATCGCTCAGGATCGAGAAAGAGCTACACAAAGCGAACGAAATGAACAATTTGCAATAGCAACATCTGTAGTGATTTGTAATTACGTGCAAATGTGTGGTCCAATAATTTGAGTCTTTTTTTTTTCTCGGAGAGCGGCGAAGTTCTCCTCGCACGCGGAAAAGAAACCGGCTCCTTCGCTTCGAGGTGCCGAGTTCCACTTGGGCGCTTCCGCCTGGAAAGCGAGAAGGCGCCTCGGCTCGCGCAGGCATCTGCAGCCCCTCGACCTTCGCGGGTCTCAACACGCGCCCCCCAACGCGCGCGCTCCCCGTTCACGCTCTGCCTTCGCACCGCCGTGCTGGCGCCCAAGTCCCACAGGGCCTGCTCCAACCTTTCCTTCGCCTCTCCAAACGCGGAGCCGCGGTCTGGCTGCGCGCGCGCGGGTTTGGCTCTCGGCGCCCTGGAGGCGAGATTTGCCCGCGAAAAGCCCGCGGCCGCCGCTCGGGGCTCTGTGGCGACTTTGCACGCGGCTCCACGCAGCCTCTTCGCCTCAACTTTCTTGCACGGACTTTGTGCGCGCGGGTGCGAGCAGCCGAGAAGCACACTGCGCTCTTCCTGACCTCCCCTTTCTCGTGGGGGGTGGGGGTGGCCGTGGCGGGCAGATCAATCACTCGGTGCGGCTGCTCATCCCATCCCGCCCCGCTCCCGCTCGAGTTCCCTCAGAGCAGCTCTTTTGTACGCACCTCAGCGCGAGGTGCCGCCAGTTCCCCTCCCGGTCCCCTTATGGAGACCATGCAACTTGACAGGCAAGTCTCCGCTTTCCTCCCTTTCTGCCTGCTTTTCTTGCAGCCTGTCGTGTTGCCGCCGGTGCACAGCTACCTCTACGACAACCGCTACGCCGGGTAAGTCCGCCTCCGTGTTGCAGCTTGCAGTTCCAAGGGGTTCCGCTCAGCTCGCCCCGCGATCGTTGCTTTTTGCACGTTTTTTTGCAGCCTGAGCAACGGGCGGTTTCACAACGCAATGCTCCCTTGCTTATCTCCCGTTGCTCAAACCTTGCTCAAATCTCTCGTTGTTTAAAGCAATGGGATTCAACGTACTTAGTACTGGGGAGATGCAGTGTTTCTGGAAAGCAGTGTTTCATTCACCAACCTGCAAATGCTATTGGAACTTGTAGTATAGGCTGAGCGGGTAATCATCTCTAATAGCGCAACACATCGATTGCAAACCAGATCTCTCAGAATGAAGCTGGAGACTTCTCCATACCATCCAGAAAAGGAACCAGAACTTCTACGCCTACACAAGGAGCCAGGGGAACAAAATGAGTTAGATCCTTTCTGGAGTGAATCATTTCTAATCTAAAACGTGCTGCTGACTCAGAAGTTAGCGCCACTGATTACCAAGGTAGCAGTTGTGACAAATGAGGGGTTGGGCATTGATGAAAAACGGGGCAACATATGAGAAGGAAGTCATGGAATGTGTACGAAATGACATACACCATTCTAGGAGGAGACAAGTTCTTAGGTTGGAGTGACAGGGAAAAAAAGGAAAATGCTTTGAAATTAAAGTCTCCACAATGGAGTGTCAGTTTGGAGAAATGATCGTGCCTATAGCAGAGGGAGGATAGGCGAACTTCAAGTGGTCTGATGATCCACAGCAAAATTGCAGTGAACAGAGTTCTCTTTATGCCAGTTTTGGAAACTGTCGTTCCGCTGATGCATCCGTCTAGCCATTCCCTGAAGCCTACAGCAGCTTCAGTGACATTCCATTTGCTTCTTTAAAAGTTTTTCTTTGATTTGATCAATGTTATCTCCACCCTCCTTATATTGCATTTTGCTTTATTTTTACCAGTTATTTATTTTTCATATTTTATGCCTTCAAGGAGCTCGGGGTTATGTATGTACTGCTTCCCCTTTTTTTGGCCTCACAACAACCCTGTGAGGCTGATAGTGACTGGCCCAAGGTCACCACTGAGTGGGGATTTGAACCTGGATGTTCCAGGTTTAGCTCCTGAACCCAGAACGAATGGAGCCCTGAGTGCGCCCATGGCAGGGCGATGAAACCGTGCCCCCAGCACGTCGCCCCGCCCCCGTGTGTCGCCCAGCCACGCCTCCCTGCACCCGGAATAGCTCCATTTTGGAGCGGAACGGATGTGAGGGATGGCGAGTGGGCCAGACAGCGCGCGGGTTAGTCCGCGGACTCTGTGCAATGGCGACCCACCGCTGCCGGCGCCCATGGCTCGCGCTACCCCGGGCTACACCCTTCTTCTGCCTGAACCACACCATCCTGGCTGTCCTTAGCTATGGCTAAGACCTCCTGGTATTCTGTAAGCCAGTGGTTTTCAAACCTTTTTTGAGCAGGACCCCCTTTTTAGAATGGCACTTGTGTTAGGACCCACCAGAAGTGATGTCATTAACCTGACAGTGACATCATCAAGCAGGAAGTGCCATTGCTGTGACATAAGAAAATGACAGTCCTGGAATGCAAACGGCTGTACAACCATGAAACATCCCTGACAGAAAGCAAGATTAGGACTAAAAGAACTCAACTAAAAACAAAAATTTTTAAAAACCTAATTCACAGTTTGAGAAACACTGCTCTAAGCTAAGTATGGTCCCCGTGATGGACAGATCAACATACAGCTTAAGTGGCACTGTGTAAGGAAGGATGTTGATTAGCAAAGTCTAGCTAAAAGAGGATTTCTTATACATTCAGAGTGGCTTGAACGGAGATCTTCTCATCATATAAACCAGATCAGAGTCAGATTTAATCTCTTTTATTTGACTGAACAAGATAGCACCAGTTTAACTACAGGTGCACCTTCTTATCTTGTGTTAACAATGCACTTCTATCATATCCCAGACACTAGCTTATTGTTTTATTAAACAAAAAGAAAATCACTTCCTAGAGTTGCTTTTAGATTCAAGGAAATGGTCTAGTCCTCAGTAGGAAAGATTGAACAAAAATCTGTGATGGTAAGTACTCGTTTAAGAGCTCAATCCTAACTTGAAGTTAGGCCAGCACAGTTAGGTCAGCAAAGTTTGGCTGGTACCAGGTACATTGTAAAGCACGTTTGGACCACTCTCTGAGTCAGGGAGGATGATGCACTTCTGTGCTGCCCTCTCTGACTCTGAGAGCGGTCCAAACATACTTTACGGTGTCCCTTGTTCCGGCCAAACTTTGCTGACCTAACTGTGCTGGCCAAATTCCAGGTTACGATTGCTCTCTAAAAGCGTTTTCAGTGGGTTAGCCATCTTAGGGCCAAGTATATACACACTGTACTCGGGTATAGAGAAAAGGAACTGAGAATAACAAAATTTAATTCAATTGCAACAATAAATGGTACAGGCCTGTTCTCACAACAAGTGACGGTACAAGTATGGTGACAGTCCACAATTGGTGATGATTAAGTCCATGCAATACTACATTAATTAACTGTATAGTTATGTGATTTTAAAAAAGTATCTCAATAGATTTGCAATGATGATGTTGGGTGTTCTTATACATTTACATTCAGACTGCTCCTAACTTACTTTTTTTCTGCTTAGTGGAAACAGTCTAGGATTGAATGAGATATACAGAATTATCAGAGTGAAATAATGTATTTGTAAGAACAATGGTGTTCCTAGAGGGGAGCAAAATGCTAGGTTTTTCAGATGCTTGAAAACCCATGTAAAGTGGCCTCACCTCTTTGCCTTCAGAGCCATTCGTAGCTGCAAGAGCAGAAAAGATGCCTGTTTTGTTTTTGCAGCCACAAATGCCTTGGAAGGTGAGGGGGAGGGCCGCTTTACACAGGTGTTAAAGCACCTGAAAAACATAGCATTTTGCCCTCCTCTAGGAATGCCACTGTGTAGGAATATGGTCTTTGAAATTGCTTGCTTTATGGAACACTGGAGATAAAGTTGCACTTCTTTCAGTAGGAGTGTACTGTGCAGAATACATTCAAAGTAGTATTTTAAAAAAAAATTTGATAAGCAAAAGCAAGTAAGAACTATATTGTGCTAAAGCAGTAAGGCCAGTGATGTGAATTCCGCAGTTGAAATGTAACCATTCATTGAAGTTCTTTTTAATAAAAACATTCCATATGCTTTATGAAGGGAAAGTACATGGAATTGGTAATATGATATAAAGCATTTCACCTCTAGGTCACTAACAGTGACAGAACACTTAACACTTGACAGCTGCTTTATGGTTTGTGCTCAGTGCCTAGTTTTCAGGTATCCTCCTGGTGAAAAACAATCCCCACCATTTTTGACCCTTCTTAGTGGTGTTGAGAGAGGCCAAGAACTCAGAAAAGGTGGAGCAAAGATTGCTTAGGATTGCTGTTTTGACCATAGACTCCAAGTTCACAATGCAGAAACGATGGCAGTGCTGCTGAAGATATTTTGCATTTGTTTACAGATCTTTGTAAAGAATCTTCATTACCGCTATAGAGAGTGCTGTCATGTGTTAAGTTGATGCGTAGTAACACTATTTCAGTTGTCTTTAGGTTTAAAGTATTCATGTTTTATCATGATTAGTTTGTTTTGTAAGTTAGTCACGTTTAAGGAATGATTTTAGTCATAACTAAACCCCACTAATTTCAGTGAGAATTGGCCAGCAGTCCTGAAGTCACTAGGAATAAACCTCATTGAAAACAATAGGACTTCTGAGTAAACGTGCATAGAATTACACTATTGCACACAGGCATATCTGGGGGGATCAAAGGTACCATGGCGGGGGGGGGGGCATGTCAGCAAGCAGCATACCACAATCCCCTTGCAGTGCCCCCTGCTGCCAGCCACCCCTGTTTTTAAACTGAAAGAAGCTGGCAGCTGGCTTTGTTCAGTTAACAAACACACACACACACCTGGATTGGGTGGCTGAAGCTGCTCCAGCCACCTGATCCCTTTTAAACTGGAACGAAGCTGGCTGCCGGCTTCATTCAAGTTTTAAGAAAAACAACAGGGTTGGGTGGCTGGAAGTAAACACGGTGATGTGATAACATCACCGCAATTACTACTGGGTGGACGGGGGAGCAGCTGGCTGGGTGTGCCCCCAGCAGCACATCTTTCAGTACTGCTGTTGCAGTGCAATATGTTTGAAATTAAGTCCCACCGTGCTCAATAGAACTTACAGCCCAATCCTAACCAACTCCACTTGCAGTGCTGCAGCTGTTCCATTGTGGTGCCTGCTGTACCTTGCAGGGAAGTTTCAGCCCCTGGAGGCCTCCTTAAAGTAAGGTAACATTTGTTCCCTTGCCCAGGGTACGCCCATGCCAGGTCACTGGCTCTACTTGGTCCTGTGCCAGCTATAGTGCTGTGAATGTGCTGTCCATGTGAACCAGGTACGGGATTAAAGGTGGGAAGGGGGTTAGAATTTGGTGGACACAACTGCTGTCAAATGTGCCCCCTTTCCAGACCCAGTCTGCCCTCCTCCCGGTTCCTCCTCCCTTGGCTGCCCTATTATGCCCACCTTACCTCTTTCCTACTCCCTGAGCACACTTACCTGCACGCATTGTCTGCTGGTGCATGGGGCTGGCCACTTGCAACTTGTAGTGGCAGCCAGGCCACACTCCAGCATGTTGCCTTTCACAATAGCCAGGAAGCACCTTAATGCTGCCAGGACACTTGTTCCGGAACTGTACAGCACCAATTGGATTGTGCCATTACACTCAGATGACTATAGGATTGCATCCTTTGTTATTAGCTAAACATTAGCTGTTTATTTTCATTGGACTTAATCATGACTAACATCCTTAGTTATGACTAGATAATACAACCCATTGTTGCTAGTATTAAATTATTTTATAGCAACACCATTGTACATGGTGAAAAGACTAGCCCCTGAATGAAAACTACTCCTTGCCATAAGGAGCTTACAGTCTAGAATAGGGGTTCTCAATTCTTTTTAGTATTTGAGACCTACCTAAAAAAACGTTAATTTTACCAGTGATTGGACAGCAGTGCTCTCTCCCAAGTAGCAGGTGGTTTTACACTGACAAGGCATATTAGGCTGTTTTGTGACCTACCAAAAATCGTGATCCATTGGTGGGCCACTGAGCCACAGTTTGAGAACCACTGGTCCAGAAGATACTGGCACAAGGAAAATAGCAAAGAAAGGGACGGAAGATGGAGGCATGGGTAAATAGTCATAGTATGTACCTAAGAAGAGTTCCACCAGCGAATAGGGCTAATGACACATTCTTTCTCAAAAACAAGCTCATTAAAGTAAAAAAAACAATGCAAAGCATGACTTTCTGAATAAATAAGTTGTAAAAAAAATTATAAAGTCTAGACCAACAATAACTAGTGATGTGGTAGGAGGCCAGCAGGGTGAAAGGCACTTTCCTGTGTACTGAGTGCTATCATATGACTGCTTGTTGGGCAGAGGTTTTGGTGTGTTCTCAATGCAAGAGGCTCCTGGCTCTCAGGGAACAAGTTCATTCCCTTGATGTCAAGATATCTGACCTGGACAAAACAGAGAGCGGCAGAGAGGTACGTGGATGAAACATTTGGGAACATGAAAGGGGTGCCCTGCTCCCAAGCTGGGAGCTGGAGTAGGAGGAGGTCATTCTGAGGTGGAGAGAAATTATCCTATAGCAGGGATCCATTCCAACTCTTGTGTCAGTGAGAGTCCCCTACTAGATGGGAGCTCCTACTAGTAGACAATCCAGTCATTAGCGGCACAGAGAGACCGATTTGTGACAGGCTTGTAGACTGCATGATGACTTGCCTGTCTAGAAACATCACATCATCTAGGATCATCTATGACAGTGGTCTTCAACCTTCTTCATGTCATGGCCCCAATAAATAAATATTTAAATAAAGTATGGAACTGGGGACCCACTGTTGATCCTGCCCCCTCCTGAGAACCTATCTGCCCACCCCATTGCTGCCTACTCCCCACCCGTTATGCCCTCCTAGCACTGTTCACTAGCCAAATATTCTTGTTAGAGCAGAAAAAGTTTCTGTGAAACCTGGCGTTAGTGAAAACTATTTTAGCACAATTGCCAAGAACCTGAGCACAAACTCCTGGTACCTGAAGGGGTATACCAGATGCCTATCCTTTTACATGGTGGTGTTTTAGGCCAGTGGTCTTCAACTTTTTTAATTTCTGTAAGTTGCTGTGATCCCACAACTGAGGCTTCGTGATCCCATTGGGGTCCTGACCCCAAGGTTGAAGGACACTGATCTATGATGACTGATCCAGCGTTGGAGAGAGGTTGGCTGGACATTGGCTCCAGTGACTTTGGGAAATGTAGTTGGGATTACATTCCCTCTGGTGCGTGGTGATAATGTCATGCGTCATTGCTGCACTTCCAGGTTGCTGACCTTATGCTGTGTGGAGGTCAGCTCAGAGCTGTGAAGCTGACAGGAAACCCTGGCAGGGCAGCTTCGGAAGCCAAATTTAGATTGCTAGGTAGGATGCTGAAGGCATTTTAGAAATGCTACTTGATCCATGTGGAGAGAAAGCAAAGGCAGAGTTGTGGAGTTTCAATTCATAGATGGTGTTAGGAGAAGAGGTTTGTTAGGTACAAGGGAACATTTTGGGACAAAAATCAGGGAGGCTTCCAAAGGAGAAAGTGTAATAATGAGTGAATTAATGTTCCGGTCATGACAAAGAGAGAACATTTTTATAAACTCTAAATGATGGTGCCCCTAGAACAGTTGGTCTTGAAACTGAGCAGAAGGGAAGTGACCCTAGACTTAATCCTATGTGACACCCAGGATGTGGTGCAAGATGTGGCTGAAGCAAGAGAGAACAGTGACCATAATGCTAGCCAGTTCAGCGCATGTGTAATTGGAAAGTTTCTAAGGAAATCAAACAAATGCATTTGACTTCAAAAGAGGGGGCTTCTTAGAAGTGAGGGTCTAATAAACTGCAAGGTGAAAGAAAAAGTCAAAAGGATCAAATTTCTACAGAGTGCTTGGAGATTATTTAAAACCACATATGAGGAGTGCATGACTAAAAACATCAAGGCAAACAATAAAAACTTCTTTAAATAGATCAAAGGCAGGAAACCTGCCAGGGAGGCGGTTGGACTGTTAGACAATCATGGAATGAACACAAGCCAAGGTTAATGAGGATATTGTGATTGCGAAGAAACTAAATGAATTCTTTACAACAATCTCCACTATAAAAGGGCAGATAACCCATGCCTGAATTGACATTTTCAAGGACAGAATCTGAAGAATTGAGACATAGAAGTGACAAGGGATAAAACACTAGAAATTAGACAAATTATAAATTAACAGATCACTGTATCTGGCATCCACCTAGGAGTTCTCAAGGAATTCAGATGTGAAATTGCTGATCTCCTAACAAACATACACAAGTTGTCTTTTATATCAAACAATGCCAGAGGACAATGTAACCCCAATATTTAAAAAGGAATCAAGGAGGAATTACAAGTCAGCTAGCTTAACGTCTCCTCCAGGTGTGAGCGTACTGGTGGTGCTGGGCACTATAGGATTGGGACCTTTGTCATCATGTAATAAGAAAACTGTGCTTTAATGGGTGGATAAATGGTTAAAGAAGAGGAACTAGAAAGAAAGAATAAATGTTTCACAGTGCAGGGAACTAAGAAGTGGATCTGCCTTGGAACAATTTTTTTCACTTTCTCATTAATGATCTGAAGGTCTTCCAGTGGGAATCACCAACTGGCAGATGATTTAGGACAAACAAATGGAGATGCTTCTTCACACATCACATAATTTGTTTGTGGGATTCATTCCTACAAGATGTGGTTATGGCCACTAGCTTGGATAACTTTAACAGGGGATTGGACAAGTTAATGAAAAACAGGTTTATCAGCTACTATTCATGATGACCATACGCTACCGCTGGGTTTGGTGGTAGTATATCTCTGAATACCAGTTACAAGTGAGCATTGGCAGGAGAGAAGTATGCCATCTCTCCTGCTTGTGGACTCCCCAGAGACAGCTGATGGGTCACTGAGGGAAACAGGATGCAAGACTAGATGGCTTTTGTTCAGATCCAGCAGGGCTTTTTTATGTGCCAATGTAAAGCTCTGTTGCCACAAAAAGTATTTAAAAGCCTTCTGAAACCACAGAGAGGCAGCCCAGCAGATCACCAAGAGGAGAGTATTCCAAAATCTTGGCATCACTACTGAAAAACTCTGTCTATTATGCCCATTATTTCCTCTAACATAAAATTCCTGTTATAATTGCTGTAGTTATTTTTGTTTTTTTTCCCCTTACTTATATTTAAAAAGTACTTTAGAATATTTTTAAACAATGACCATGCAGTTGTTCTTATTCTTCTAATTTTATTTATATCACTTTCTCTAAATAATTCAGGATGCTATGCATGCTTTCCTCTCCCATTTTATCTTCAAAGCAGTCCTGTGACATTTGTCAAAGAGAGAGTGTGACTGGCTCAAAGTCACCTAGGAAGCGTCATGGCTGCAAGGAGAATTTGAATGTGGATCTCCCCAGTTGTAATCCTGCACTCTGTCCAGTACAGCAAATGCAAACTCCCCCAGGACTCCCAGGCTAATGAGATAGGCAGCACAATCCCATCTATTGCTGGAGTAATGCGACCGCCTGCGTCGCTTGCTCTCAAGGTGGCGCAATTATGTCTTACAGTATAATTGTGACACTCACCACCAGTACTGAGGAAGGGCAGCCTAGGATTGGGCTGTCTGACAGGTTATGGGACTGAGTCCTGGCTTGGATGCACAGTTTGCAATTGCAGAGAATCGTTTCCCACATATTATGGAAGAGAATTACAGTATACCCAATGAACTGAAAAGGAAAATGAAGCAGATTGCAAAAGAAGGGAAGTTTGCAAAGCAGTAGTAAAACACGCCCAGTTGCAGCAGTTATTGCATTAAACCTCAAAGTCTTTTTGCCCCATGACACATACATGGAAATGTAACAGCTGCATGACACATACATGGAAATGTAACAGCAGCATGTGGTAGTAGTCATATCTCATGTTGAATGAGAAATGCCCCTTCTTGTGTCTGTCTGGCAACATATTTCCTCCTTTCCAGCCTGAAAACAAAGTTGTTGGTTTTTTTCTTGCAACCTTATTAGACTAGGAGCTAAATTATTCCTGATTTGCTTTGAATGAACTTCTGTCGATTGTAGCAAAGAAGGGCTTAGCTTTACTTTGCTATTCACCATTCACCCCCAACTCAATCCTAACTAGTGCTGGAACAGGGAAGCCAACTGACCTGCATGGTATCCAGCACAGGTTAGAAGGTAGCTGTAGTGCAACTCAGAGTAAGGAGATATTTTTCCCCTTACCCTGTATGTGACAGGTGCCAGCCGACTCTATGAGGCTATTTGGATCTGCACCAGTGAAATTGCTGATGCAAATCTGAATGGCCCCATGTAACGCCAGACTGGCTGGGATTTAAGGGGTTTAAGATACGGCCCAAGGTACTTTCTGTGAACAGGCAGTAAAAAGCACATGAAAAATAAGCGTGTGTGTGTGTGTGTGTGTGTGTGTGCGCGCGCGCGCGCAATCCTGACCAACTTTCCAGCAATAGGGTAAGGGCAATGCAGCTCTGAGGAGAGGAAACATTCCCTTACCTTGAGAAGGCCTCTATGACTACTACTGCACTGCAGAAAGCAGAACACACCCCATTGGCACAGCTATGTCAGTGCTGGAAAGTTAGGATTTAGACCTCTCTCTCTCTCTCTCTCTCTCTCTCTCTCTCTCTGTGTGCGTGCGTGCGTGCGTGCGTGCGTGTGTGTGTGTGTGAGGAGAGAGAGCGAGAGCTCGTGCGCACATTTGTTTCTGCCTCATTTTCCTCCATTCAGAATTTGGTGCAGCCCTGGAAACCCTGAAAATGGAACTTGTGTCTTCTTAAAGATTTATGACTTAATTGCTGCTATCAAAGATATATCTTATATTTCACTTTTACCAATTAATAAAAAGTTACTCAAGACAAAATGCACTTCTAAAGCAGATTATAGATAAGCAGGCGTGTTCATTTTGGGAAAGTCCCAAGTTATTAGTTTTTAGACCACATAATATGTGGTCTTACATTACTGTAATTTTTAAGCATGATTCAGATTTGAAATGCATATTTATGGCAAGACCAAACAAGCACAAAGCACTTTAAGGATATATGTATTTAATGTTGTCTGAGAGCACCTGTGATATCCATGGGGCGCGCCTCCCTGGTGGCTCTAGGGAGCGTCTGTTCATTACTCACAAGCCATCTAAACTGGGATCTCTCTTTTGGCCGGAAGACACAGGACAGACACTGGGCAGGCAACACGGGCAGTTTATTTTTGTTAGGTACTTTACACTCATCCAGTCTGGTTACTTCACAAGGTTACTTCACAAACATGAAAAACGAGTAAAACAAACTCAGTTTTTGTCAGGCATTGGAGAATGCTGGTGTGTCACCCCAGACGTTGTGGTGTGTCAGCTTTGACATGCGTGTCATAGGTTTGCCATCACTGATCTAGGCTGTACAGGGGTCCTCTGGGTGGGACTGGATCTGGACCTGGCTGATGGGGCTGGTTGGTTTTCACAATTTTGGCGCGAGTGTCAAACTCAGCTTGTTGCACCCCTGAAGCTTATTGCCTGGTACAATTGCCCCTCCGGGGGCTGGTTGATGGTTGGTTACCTTTTGCTTGAAAGGTAATTTAATACAGAACGCAATGAAACAAACCAAGTTGGAATATCGATATTCTATCAAAAGTCATGGCCAATTAATATTTTATTTATTTACTCAATTAATTAAATTTGATTTCTTCATGGAGGGGCAGGGCTACAAAATCCTCTTTGACCCCAGATAGCAGGTGCCTGAGCTATGCCACTGCACAAATTAATATTTCATTCTGCCCCAAAGGGGCCTGCCTGCATGAACATAAAGGAGTTGAGTGCTATTGTTTCAATTTTTTCAGCTGTAGAAGGACAACTGAAATATCACATATTAGAATTGAATAAAGATGGTACAAAGTCACAACAAAAATAAATTAAAAGGAAAAGCTTAGTGTTAACTATTTCAAAAAAACTAGCTGTAAACAAGCTGTAAAAAACATGCTGTAAATAAGTTCAAGCTGGTAATTTTTGCTACATAATCAAATTGCATGGGTAATACTTACCTTTAAACTGGCAGTTAGGAATGCTGTCCTTCAACAAAGGACCAACCATGCTGAAATAATCAGTGCTTTCACTTTCAGCAGAAATCAATTCTTTTTTTTTGAGGGGGGGGGAACCCACTAAGGGAAGCTATGCTAAAACAGACCAGCTGTCATCAGCATCTCTCATAAATTATTTTCCTGTACTCAGTTGTTCCCAAACTCTCCTGGAGTTTAGGAACCACTGTAAGTATTTGAGGGGGAGGGGAGCATGTAATGATGTAATTCCCAGGATCAGCTGCTGCCAGGGATGAAAGGGGCTTTTTTTTACTTACTAATATCAGCACCAGCCTCTCAGGGGCGGGAATGTGTGGGGATCCTCACAGAATCCTCTGCAGAGCTCTCCAAGCCTTGGAATATCTAAAAATAACTACTGTGATCCACTTCCAGTTTTGTAATTGCACACCGGAAAAGAGTTGTGATTGTTATTTTTTGTTAATCTGAGGCTTGGGGAGCCCTGCAGAGGCTTCACCAGAGGCTGGTGATTACTAGTAAGTGAAAAAAAGGCCCTTTCACTCTTGGATCTTGGGGTGTCGTTGCCTCAAAGGGGCAGAGACAGGGCTTCTCAGACTGGGGTGTTGCAACACCCCAGTTTGAGAACCTCTGCTGTAGCTTGTAGTTGTAGCTTGTATCTGAAATAATGCAAAGGGGATTATTTGTAAAATAGCAACCCATAAAATATTCTTTTGAAACTATTATTTATTGTGAAACTATTATTGATAAACAGGAGCAAAGTCTGTATTAGTGAGGAGTCTAAAATAAGATTTAACAATGTTAATAGAAAAAGAGGAACTGTTTTTGTTTTCCCTAAAGAAAATAAAACTACCTTATTCAAATGTAATTTAAGCTGAAATAGTTAAGGAAATCTTCACAAGTGAAATTAAGTCCCTAACCTCTGTCCCTACTGGACATATTTGTTCAATATGTCGAGACAAGAGCTGCAGTCTAACTCACTACTACAACTTCCTGAAAGTAGTGAATCTTACTTCTGAGTAATCATATAGTGGATTGGGCTGTGGCTGAATTTGAAAATATAGATGGCAGAACATGTAACATATAAAACAGCTATTTTTAATTCAAATGATCATTCTTAGAAATGTGGTTGTTTAAACTGAATTATTTGGTGGAAAAAAATTACACACATGCAGGTTTTATTTCCTTCATAGTAGCTGGTTTCCGCCCCGCCCCCCCGTGGCTGTGGGTCCTATATCCAGGGTCCCATATCCATATACTTATTGGGATTTACTTATTTGCTGTTTTCAAATCCCACCCCCCCAGTCACACTCATAATTCACCTCTTGTTCGCAAATGCTTTGCAAAAGGAAGATTTGTTTTCCTTTTGCTTTGGAAAAAGAAGCAAACAGCGAGAACCTAGTCTTGTAACTGCTAAAAGAACGCGAAAGGAGACAGCAGGAATGCTTATAGGAAGCAGTCAAGCATTCTTGCTGTCTGTCTGCTTCTTCCGCTGTCCCATTCCTCCCTAGTCTGCCTTTACTTTCAAAATGCAAATACAGAACTTTCAAAGTGCAGATACAACCAAATACAAAATGCAGCACACAATTAGATGGGGAATTAAATGGAAAAAAGAATTTGGGAGTCTTTCCGGTTTTAATTTTCTAGTTTTAATGCGGTGGCAGTTACAAGGCAAGACTTTCCCAAGTGACCCCAACATGCCACCCTGTACCAGTGGTTCCACTGCATTTTTGGCCTGGATTATGTCCCTAAATACAATACTAGCTGCTAGAGTGCAAGAGCAGGAGAGAGCTACTTCCTGCAAGCTCTGCTTATAAAATTCCTAGGAGCATCTAGTTGGCCACTGTTGGAAACAGCATACCGGACTGGGTTGTTCTTTGGTCCAATCCTGCAAAACTCTTCTTATGTTCTCTAGTGGACTCAAAGCATGATGTAGATTGACATTACAGTAGAACTGGTGAGCCATGTGGATTTTTTTCAAATATGGCATGTCAGCGGATGTTTAGAGGAAAATAATTTCATGGTAAAAAAGGTAAAGGTAAAGGTTTCCCCACGACCGAATGGTCTAGTCGTGACCGACTGTAGGGGGCAGTGCTCATCTCCATTTCAAAGCCTGTAGAGCCGGCGTTTTGTCCGAGGACAAGCTTCCGTGGTCATGTGGCCGGCATGACTCTACGCTGTAGAGCACGGAACCCCGTTCCCTTCCCACCCTATTTATCTACTTGCATTTAAGGTGCTTTCGAACTGCTAGGTTGGCAGGAGCTGGGACAAGCAACGGGAGCTCACTCCATTGTGCAGGATTTCATGGACAATCCTACAAAAGGATATTGCCTTAAAAATCTCACACTGCTTAGAACAGGGCACTGGCAGACCAGTGCCCAGGGCAAGCCTTCCAATGCCACACCTCGACAGAAAGTAACTGTGGTGACATAATGTGCCCTCCTCCTCCTCCCATATCTTGAAAATGTCCTCTCCTTTTTTTTAAGTGGAAGAAAAGGGTGGGTGGCCCTCGGAGCAGCAGCGAAAGCTCTGAGGGTGGCCATGATAGCAGTCATCTTTGGAAATTTCCCACACAGCTTTGGGAGCCACCCTCCTCCTCTTTGCTTGAAAAAAAGTAGGAGGAAGAGGACGGCTTCTGGAGTGGCATGGTTATGGGATGGCGCAACTGAGTGCAGAGGGAAGCAATTTTGTCACACTGTACTTCTTGGTGCCTGGGGCATTTGCCCCCCTTAACCCCCCCCCCGGTATACCAGTGAAACAGGTGTGTCAAACGTAAGGCCTGTGGGCCAGATACAATGTACATAAGTTTTTTATTTGGCCTGTGTGATAATTGGGCTCTCCCAGCACCACCATCAGCTGCTGAGCTGCAAAGTTGCTGCCTCGACAAAAGTGACACTGCTGAAAGAGTGGCCTATGTGATAATTGGGCTCTGCCATATCTTGAAAACGTGATCAATATTTGCATATTTTCTGTCATTTGCGGCTAATGTGTTAATCCCCTGCTTAATGACATCACTTTTGGCCCTCAGCAGGCGCTATGAATTGGTTTGCTATGTGAAACAAGGTTGACATCCCTGACGAAATAAACCTTGAGACAAAATGAACCTCTGGGAAAAATTTCTCTACAATTTCAATTGAGAAAACAGCCCACAGGAACAGTGCATTGAAGATTAATTTTACAGTCTTTTGTTGTTGTTGTTCAGTCGCTAAGTCGTTTACAGACTCACAAGTCTAGTTATTAACAATTTGTTAGAGCCCAAAACAATAAAAATCCTACAGCTATCTTTAAAAAAAAATACCCTTCAATAAATAAATTGTAAAGAATTTTCATGAAATGAAAACTATAGGACCTGACTATACGGATAATATGCTTGTGGAATGTGCCTCTGGATTTTAGATATGGCCTACAGCTAATGCCATATGCAAAGTAGTGGCAACAGGATACAAGTATCTTGTTTGTGTGTTCCCTGAGGCATCTGAACTAGATGGGCCTTTGGCCTGATTCAGCAAGGCTCTTCTTATGTTCTTAATGTTAATTAACATGATTAGGAATTCTCTGCATAGAGGTTTTAGAGCAGTGGTTCCCAACTGTTTTTGCACCAGGACCCCTTTTCAGGTATGACAACCTGTTGGGACCCCCCTAAAACCTAGGACAGGAAGTGATGTCATTAAGAAGAAAGGAAAGTCATTGTTTTTTTACTAAATCACACTTTTTGAAAGTCAAAAGAACTCCACATCCTTTTTAGAATGTTCTGAATGCTTTGTATCTGACATTTGAGTTCTGAATTCAGTGATTGATTCAGCACAGAGAACAATACTGCACAGAATGTATTGTGGCTTCTATGCCATTGCTGATGAAGGTGGTAAAACCAAATTTTAGATAGTCTTCAGAGTACTTATATTCCTTTTCCCCATGTGCTGAGACTAACCTACATGTGCACATGGAAGGCATGGCATGCTCGCTTGGAAAAAGACCCGGGAGCAACTTCTTCATATGCATATCCATACATTAAGATGAGCCCATAGCAAGGCTAATTTCCCTTGCAGCCACAAGCATTAAGGAAGTCAGTTTAATGGGAAAGCATCTTCCCTAGCCAAAATGAAACTTCCAAGATGGTAGTGCCCAGCTTTTAAAGGCTGCCCCAGGCTCTTCACAACCTCCAGAAAATCTGTTTGAGACCACCACCACCCTTAGGGGTCCTGACACCCAGGTTGAGAACCACTACCTTAGAGAATGGAGTCCATGTCAACACAATGTTCTGATTAGATTGGAGTTAGTAACAGGAACCCTACAACTATTTTTTCCCCAGGCTAGGAGATTTGTTTAAGATTTTCCCCCAGTATCCAAACCTTGAGGCAAAATGAAAAGCACTACTGCATTTTGCTTTGTACTTCTTTGCAAAATTCACATAAACTGTTTCATTGTCCGTTTGAGAAATGCATAAGATACTATTACATTACTAGTGCTAGGGAAAAAAATATAAGCCTTGATTCATCAGTGCAGTGAGACAAGTTGGTTCATCATGTGTGGGTTTTGATTTGTTGGAATTAATAGTGATATCATTTTTCTGTAAACTGAATAGAATTGATTTAATTTGTCTTTGATTTTATTATGTCAGGATAGTATCCCATGTGCAGTGTGGCTATGTTATAAGTTCAGCAAGTCAGGCATCGTGAAATCAGCTCTCCTGGCTTATTCACAAACTGTAGTTAAACATATTAGGATTTGCTAGGTATGGTTGCAATGAAAAACCTTGGTTTGTTCTAAACTATGAATGGAACCAAGGCTGTAGCAATATCTCCTGCTGCCTGTGGCAGCATGGCAAATGCTGCTCCTTTTTACCAGATGGTGTGCCAGTTTCTGCTTCTCTCACTCTCCAATGTTCTTACTCAGCACTCTCTCACCCTTGTCCAATCCAAGGAATTTGGCTGCACAGATCTGAGTAGCCCCATTCATGTTACCCAAGGTAAGAGGAATAGATTCCCTTTGCCCTGGGTTGCATAGCAGTGAGTCCCAGTTAAGATTGCACTCTGATTTGTTTTATGTGGGGGGGGGGGTGTTAAAAATTTTCCTGCTTGATTATGTCAGTTCCAGTGATGACAGCACTTTCAGGTTAATGACATCACTTCCAGTGGGGACTGACAGATTGTCATTCTAAAATGTGGGTCCAGGTACTAAAATGTTTGAGAACCACTGCTGTAGTAGAAGATCAAAAATACAAATATCTGGAAACAAAAAAAAAGCTTTAACCTCTGGTCCTAACAAATGATTTATTTGTGTACATAATCTTATGCCTGTACACTTCTAATAGGCTAAACTATAAACTAGAATGCAATAAAACATGATGTGTGTGTCAAGATTTGTGTGAAGCCTGCACAAAACTATCATGTTCCATTTTCTGTCTGCTTCTGAATAAACACTTAAGGGTTTTCATCTCAGTGATGTAGTACAAGGCATGATGTATTGCATAGATAAAAGAATAACAAAATGTGTTGTCTGCTATCAGTAGAGGATGAGGTTTGTACATTTCATATGGGGAAGAACTCACATTGTAATCACTGTAAGCATAAAACCAGGTTTTTTGCAGTGAGAGGCTGAATATCTGGTGCAGTTTGTATTCTCGCAAAGACGCACACTTGTATGGACTAGCGCTCTCTTCATCAAATGCATGGATTCTTCATGCCCAATTAATCATGCATGATGGACCGATGACACCCCACAATTTTGCCATCTCTACACACATGGCTGCTTGCCCTTGAATTGACTCATTTCCCTTACCAGGAGCTAAGCATGCGGCCACTGCATGCAGCAGTGCTGGAGGGAGAAAGGGAATGCAATGATGGTGATCTTCTTCTGACCTACTCTTAACAGGAAAAAGATCAGTGCATCAGAAGTGAACCAGGAGGGAGGGATCTGCAGACAAGCAGGCTGGGGACTTGTCAGTTTGTCTCCCCTTCAGTTTTGGCTCTCCCTATGGCAGTTTCAACTTGCTTCATGGGCAGACCAGCCTTGCCAACATGGGCTGAGAATGGAAAGCCTTAATGTGGAAAAAAATATGTGTCCGACCCCTGTACATGCTTTTACTCTTATTAATGGAATTTTAACGTGGAGCATTTTGAGAAGCGTGCTGCTCATTTATTTCAAGTGTATCTGTATATACATGCTTCTGATATAGCTACACTGTGAAACAAATAAGCAAGCTGCCCCTTCAAAGTGCTCCACATGTTAAAATTCCATTAATATGAGTAACAGCGTGCACATAATTGCATGAAAGAGCCCTAGGTGGCCACAGCTTTGATGAATTATATCTTACATTGTTTTTGTATTGGAACACATAGGATTAAACACACGCAGCCTCAAGATTGCAAGCATTTACATGCATTGTTAAGTTTATCTGGCATCAGCGGGAGTCTGGGAATCTAAAGCCAAGGCCAATCTCTGCTACAGCAAAACCCATATATTTTTAATGGTATTTATCTGCACTAATAACTGCATAGATATGGAAACATCGTTTAAACATCCACTTTTGCCCTGTTCCTCACAATTTCAACATATTTTTCAAGGCAAAAATAACTCTGAGATTATATCTTGCACGAAGTGGTTTCCCTTAGGGTCCTGATTTTGAAAAACACTGGTAATCTAACTAGAGACTCCTATGTAACGCTGTGTAATGAGGTTATGTGTGGGTGGTTGGAATAGAAGTATCATAGGGATTGGGCCTAGAGCTGTATGCCTGACTGATGTCTTTCCTGCATTAAGTAGATTATAGCAAGAAACTCAGACTCATTTCCAGATGTTATGCTTGTGGTGCAAGCAGTGAAGAAAATGGTTTTCCACCTGAGAGTCACATTTACTCATTTTTTTCTTCCCTTAAACAGCTTACTAACTTATAAAGATATAATCTGCATACACTTTAGGCTCACATCCAAATGTTTTGTTTAAGAGCCATTTTGCAAAGCAGAAGGTAATCTTGCATTAAAACCTCAAATTCACATCCACATATGCTTACTGAGCTCATCTTCCCTCTTTCCTTATCCTACCTACTCCTGTTCAGTTGCAATTGTTTCAGCTACAGGACAGTGACATAAGCATCCTTAAGGCAGGGAATGGGGCCTACTTGGACTTTGGAAACCTTGTATGCATTGACGGGGAGGAGGGCAGCAGTCTGTGCTGCTGCTGGGCAGGGAAGGGTTTTTTTAAAAAAAAACTTACCTGGGGATCACTGTTTTTTTCCCCATATTTGGCTCTCTAGAGGGTCTGGAGAGCCTGTGACCCCCTCTACAGCCCTCCTGGCTGCTTCAAACTCTTATTAAGAGCAAAAAATCCTGTTTCTGTTATGATAAGAAACATTTAAATAAGAGTTTGAAGTTGCCAGGAGGGCTGTTATGTAGAATGGGTCACAGGATCCCCAGACCCTCTGAAGAGCCATGCAACCCCACAGGTCAGTTTAAAAAAATCCTTCTCTGCCTGGCACAATTGTAGAGATTATTGCTGTCAATTTCTAGGCCATTCCCCTTATTAATGGAGAATTGCCCTTTTCTGGTTCCCTGAGGGGTCATGACCCGCCAGTTTGGTCTAATAGTATGTTTTTGAACAGACACAAACTTTCATATTGTACTGAGTTCAGGAGCAAACAACCTTTCTGTTCCAGCAGGCTGCGCAGAATGCTGATCACCTGTGGTACACACGAAACAGTGATGCAGTGGTACCTAGAGCAGTGATGTTTGACAGAATTATTGCCTTTAAAAAGTATCTAATGGACATTTAGATAGATCAGTGTTTCTCAAACTGGGTTAGGACCCACAAAGTGGGTTGCAAGTCAGTTTCAAGTGGGTTCCCATTCATTTCAATGTGCATTTTATTTTTAATATATTGGACTTGATGAATGCAAGACTGCATTTTGGGAAATTTTACAGATCTGTCCTTTTAACAGGCTATGATGTACAGGTAGATTATCACTTATCAAGTAATGCAAAAACCAGACATTTTTGTCCAATAATTTTTTTTAATTTTCTGTAGAAAGAAGCTGTTGTGCTCATTCCCACATACAGGCTGTAAGTTCTAGTCTTTGCTCGGTAGTGTGTACCTATACAGAAATTGTTGAAAAATGTTAGATGCCCGCAGACACCCAAATTGGTAACAATGGGTAACAATGAAAAGAGCAAGAAGAAGCATTTCTCATTATATTTATGCAATTATTTCAAAATCCAGACAAATCTGGAATCCAGACACCTTCCCATCTCAAGCAGTCTGG
This sequence comes from Lerista edwardsae, assembly GCA_029204185.1. Taxonomy (NCBI): domain Eukaryota; kingdom Metazoa; phylum Chordata; class Lepidosauria; order Squamata; family Scincidae; genus Lerista; species Lerista edwardsae. Next base: position 11,148,352 of record JAJKFI010000021.1, read on the forward strand.
ATATGGGGTAATAAATATGTACATGCTTTTAACAGTGATAGTCAATGGGCTTACACCTGGGTAAGTGTTTGGGATTGCAGCCTTTGGAGTGTTTCGGGAGTTTTTTAACAGATTCGCAACTGCTCAGTAGATTTAGAAGAGATCTTTTTTTATTTTTTAAAAAACTTGTTGTAAACTGTTGATTCAAACTTGATTCAGGGCTCATTCCTGAAGCTGGCAGTAAGCTGTTATCACTGGCTGCAGTGTCACAAACATGTCATAAAGCATGTTGTGGCTTGCTAAATAGCAGGCGCAGATCTGAAGAAACCTCATGGCCTGAATCAGAGCCACGCAGCCAGGCCCTCCCACCTGCCCTTGTCTCCCTTACGCTTGGAAATAGAGCGTTTCCGGGGTAAGGGAGGCGTGTCTGCGTGACGCGCGGGGGCGGGGCGATGTGGGGGGCGTGGTTTCAGCGCCTGCCATGGGGCGCACTCGGGTCTCCGGGTGTGCCTGCATGCGGCCTCCAAGACAGGCTTATGGCCAAATCCAGAGCCCGCTCTCTCCCCGCCCACAATCTCCCTCCCCCCTGCCAATCCCCGTCCTAGAATTGGTGCGAGGGAGGCTCGCTGTCGGCGCTGTCAGGTCGATGCTACTTGTTGTGTCGGACTACCACAGATGCGGGGGTGCCAGTCAGCCTGTGTCAACGCTACATACGAAGCAGGATTGCGCTGTGGGATAGATACATGTGCTAGGTCTCTGATTTTTTTAAAGCCTATCCAAACATAGGAGGAGCAGCAAAAATCCATCTTGGAACTAGTGCCAGATATATATGTCATTAGATGAGCTCACCCCACAACAGGAAAAACCACACCTGCTCTTGAAAGGTGGTATACCTGGATGCACTCATATTTACAACTCGTTCATTCACTGAGGGTGCAGTCCTAACCTGGAATTAGGCCAGCACAGTTAGGCCAGCAAAATTTGTAAAGTATGTTTAGACCACTCTCGGAGTCAGAAGTGCACCATGTGCACCATCCTCCCTAAGAGTGATCCAGACAGTGGCCCTTGTGCCAGCCAAATTTTGCTGGCCTAACAGTGCTGGCCTTACTCCAGGTTAGGATTGTGTCCTGATATTGGATGCTTGCAATTTTGTAGCTCATTGTAAGGGAAGTAATGTAGTGCTCTGAAAATCTTGAAAATCAAAATAATGCTTGCGAAAGGGGGGGAATTAAACTTTGCTTATGTTTTATATTTCTGTATAATTTAAATAGAAAAGATTTCAGTCTAAAATGTCATTTGTGGCCAGTTTATATAAACAAAAGCAAACATCAGGTTTCATGTGTAAATTAAATTTTCAGGGTAAACTGCCAACAGTAGAAAAGGAATGTTCCAGCTAAGACATCACTATATTATAGTACGCTGTCATTTATTAGTTAAATAAAAAGTATCATTATCTGCTTTGCCAACCGAGAGATCAAAGAGGCTCTTTTAATGGATTCACATTTTATGCGAACAAACCATAATACAGTAGTGATAAATGGAGGGTCTGAGTTAGCAAAGGGCAGCAACATTTAGCATTCCAGAAATACAGCATAATTCTCAAGTGCTTTGTAACTTCTGCAAGCATTTGTCACTGTGCAGACTGAATGGTGTCAACTTATGCTCGCTATGCACAGATGCAAAGTGTGAAGCTGTGGAGAATTTGGCATCAGGAATTCAGCTGAAAACTTCACAGAGTTAAATTTTCAAATGGTATAGATTATTTGCTTTTTGTGAGTCAGTAGCCTTAATATTTCCAGTGCCTAACTTTTAAAAATCATGATAGCTACTGTTTCAGCTTGAAGTCAACACAAAGCAGTTGCACAAACACAGTCCAAGCAGTGGGACTAGCCTTGCTAGATATAGAGTGAGGAAAAATAACTTCAATTGATTTATACACAACAAATGTATATAAGAGCTGTTGAGGTTCTAAGTAGAAGTTTTAAATTGTTTTGTTTTGTTTTGCAGATGTTGGGTTTTTGTTGTTGTTGCCAGCTTTCAGTTTTGTTCAGACATGCGTGGCAGTGGCTGTGGGTTGCCTTGCATGAGTTCTGGGTGTGGGAACACAGACAGGTGTGTGTGCTTGGATTGCAGGAGGAAGGAATTTTTAGAAATCATTATGCCCCGGTCTTGGACTCCAATCAAATACTTACCATACTTACCATGTTCATGTAGTCACTGAATACAAGTCTATCGATACCGTAGTAGATGCCTGTGAGGTCGTCAATTTTCCATCAGGCTTCCTAAACTCACTTGATCCGGCTGGATTGCCACCACATCATCTTTTACTGACAGTGGGATCTCCAATTATTTTACTACGGAACCTCGAGCCGCCAAAACTTTGCAACAGCACAAGGCTGTGTGTCAAGAAGATGCTGGGTACTGTAATTGAAGAGACTGTCTTAACAAGAAAGGGAGAGGGTGAAACAGTTTTTATCCCACGGATAACACTCATTCCGACGGCTCTCCCTTTTAACTTTAAGAGATTGCAATTTCCAGTGAGACTTGCATTCTCGATCACGATCAACAAGTCACAGAGGCAGTCTATTAAGTACTGCGGAGTGGATATGAGATCACCATGTTTCTCCCACGGACAACTTTCTGTTGCTTGCTCAAGGGTGGGTTCACCCAAGAATTTATGTATTATTGCTCCTGGAGGTGAAACGAAAAATGTTGTTTATAATCTAGTTTTGAGTTACATTAATATTATATTGAATTTGTAAAAGATTTTACTTTATAATTTTTATACTGTACTTATACTTTTAATTACCTGTACATGAAATTACTTCGATTTTACACTATAGATAGAATTCATTCCTTTTCCTGTCTAGTAGAAGCTTGGGATACATGAATACCCGGGCAATGCTGGGTAAGGACCAGCTAGTAAGCTATAAAAGTTTGTGTCTGCCTCAAGGCTATGTATTTAAACCACTATGCAATTGTGTTTCTTACTTATTTTTCTTGTTGGAAAACAATGCTTAGACCTTCATTTCAATGTTGTTGTTGTTTTTAAACAGGGATAAGGTGATACAAATTGTTCCAGAGAATGACAAAGAAGCACAGATGCTGAAGAACCTATTTCAGCAACTGAGGGTGAGTTTGTCGTGTTCAAAGAAAAAGTACTGTAGCATTGCCTGATGAGTTGCATTAGTTGCCTTTCATCAAAAAAATCTTACGATAAAGGACCATTAGTCTTTAAGCTGTCTTACAGTACCTTGACCTGTATACTTACAAGAGTTGAAGATTTTTGCATTATCAGGGCTTTTAGGCTTAGAGGTACCAGATACAAAGGGGAACAGAGTGCCTATGCGTTCAACCATTTTATAGAAGAGGGAATTTTGGTAGGTGCAGATCAATATAGATGAGTATAAAAACCTGCACCTGCCAAAATTCCCTTTTCTATACAATGGTTAAAAGCATAGGCACTCTGTTCTCCTTTTATCTGGTAATCCTACTTCTGGCCAATCAAAGCATTACATCCTTCAACCAATCGAAAGAGACTCTCAGAACAGGGACATTTACTGATGCAACACTGATGCATATCAGCGTAACAAGAATTCAGGAAGACAGGTGATGGTAAAGGGTGTCAAGAATAATTTTAAAGTTCTAGGCAGACCTCTTTCTGGAGATGTGATCTCTCTGGCTGATTACAGCCCTTCTATGCCCTTATATTAGGACCAGAAGACAATGCATTACTTATTTCTGAGTATCAGTTGTTTTGCCGGTAATGGTGTGATTCACACAACCATGTAAGAAAATCTTTACGTGATGATATGTCCACACAATTGGAATGGTAAATTGCTACATTGTGGATTCTTTCACAGGGCCCATAATTAGATTTTGATCCTTCTGAAAAGGAGGTGCATTTGATCCTAAACAGAGCAAGCACATGACGTTCTCCAGGGTCCTTTCAGAGAATTGAAGGAGATGCTGTCTGATATAAGCAAACAGCGTATCATCCATCCCATTGCCTCAAAATACAATACAAAACACCCATACCACATATGTGTTTCTGTAAGCCCATCAGCATTACAAAGTTGATAAGACATGGAGGATAGCAATAACATACAAATTACTTTAATTATATATGCCTTCGTACTAGCCTGCTAGGTACATTTGAGACATGAGAATGCAGACATGTTATAAGAAGTACTTACTGAGTGTCCCAGGCTTATGTAGTAAATATAAATCATTTATCAGTATTATCTACATTCTCCGTTTCTTAAGGGAAAAGCAAATTCATTTGGAACCAGTGTACTGTAATAAAGTTAAGGCTTTTTCCAAGAGCAAACTTGTTTATATCTAAACAAGTGGGAGCCCAGAAAATTTGTGAAAAGATATATTTGAATTGGTTTGTTCTAAATGTAACTCTTGCTATTTAGGTACACTTTTTTCTATGAACACATGGCTTAGAATTCCCCTTAGCAAATTTGCAGAACTATTCTTTTGCAGCAAATTTGTGTGTTTGGTGCAATGTCCTATTCACATCTCTGCAACTGAATTATGTGCCCTAAAATGGTATTTATGCTGAGGATATGTTGCAAAATGAGGACAGGGTGTAGATGGTACCAGCTTTACATTTCACTAATATTGTTTTTAGTGATAACACTCAGCATTTGCATAGCACTTTGAAATTACAGAGTACTTTCCATGTATTACTTTGACATAGCCCTTTCAACAAACCTGTAAGGTAGGTACCGTAGTATTATCCTCCCCGCCCCCCATATTGCAACTGACAGCACAATTCTATGCATGTCTACTCTAAGCCAATGTGTTCAATTGTGCTTACTTCCAGGAAAGTGTGTGTAGGATTGTAGCCTTTGGCTGAAAAAGAGTAGATTGCATAAGGTGTTAACTAGGGCTGCAATCCTGTACACACTTGCTTGAGAGTAAACAACACTGAACACAGTAGGATTTAATTCCTAGGACTACTTGAACAAAATGGATAGAAATGTAGTATAAGAATGTTTTTTAAGCACTCAGCATGGAAGGTATATATCCTGCCACAACTTCAGAGTCAGAGTGATTTCAAGGTTTCTGGAAATCACCAGTCTCTTTTCCATTCAGCTATGTAGCTCCACTTTTTTTTACTGGATGCACAATATTGTAACCAGAGAAGACTCTGCAAAAGGCATTCTTCTGATTAGCAGTGACAAATTATTGTTCTCAACAGTACATACACAGCTTCTCCTATCACTATTCCTATGTTATTATTCGGGACAAAAATGGCAGGAAGGGGACAGACTAAACACCTTTTTCCTTTGCGCAGGTCTACCACCTTAGTTTTTCCACAGCTGCATTTTTCAAACAAAAAAGCTGATGTTTTCTTTTTCTTTGGCTTTTTTGTTGAGGGCAAAACTACCCATTACTGAGCATCACAGGCAGCATGACATTAACTTTCTGCTGTTGTGTAACTAATCTGACCTAACAGTTTGGAAGAGGGAGGAGCAGAGATTAGCTGAACAATATAACAGTGGAGTGAGGAAACCTAGCCAGCCAAAAGTACTTCCTCTTTAAGAATTGCTTTGCCAAGAATGAGAGCGCAGTCCAACCCAGCGCTGCATTGGCAAGGCCGGCCGGCCAGTGCCAAATCCAATGCTGGGTTGTGGAGGCTGGAGTCCCCCCCCCGGCAAGGACACATTCACACCCTTACCGTAGGGGAGGCTCCAGCCTCCCCAGTGCGCTTCTTGGATCGGCGCCTACTAAACAGCAGGCACAGGTCCGAGGAGACCACATGGCCCAAATTGGGGCCACGTGGCCTCCCAGATGGGCATAGGATTTGGCAACCTCCCTCCCCCTCACCAATCCTGACGCAAGGGAGTCTTGGCACAGGTGCAATGGGACCGGCACAGCCTGCCGTGCTGATCCCATTGCTCGAGCACCGATGTGGGGGTACCAATTGGCGCCTCTGTATCGGCGCTCATGATGTCACATCAACGCAATGACGTAGCATCAACGCGATGGGCACGCTAGGATTGCACTGCCCATTTGATAATGTCTTCTGCAGAGACAATAAATAGTAGTGAGCTTTGCATGCCCTTCCAGTGGGGGTTTTTTTTTTTTTGAACAGTTTCTGGAAGGAGCTTTCAGCTAAGCCACCATTGCAGTAGCCGAACTCAGCTAGTGCAAGGGCAGCTCTGAGAGGAGGGATGGTGGGCGGGAGGGTGTTTCTGGGCAAGGGGTGGGTGTGCCGTGAAGGGGGTGGGGCTGGGGTAAGGGCTGTAGGCTTCATCCAAGGCTCCATCCCCAGGCCACGCAGCCCCAACTTGGGCTAGATGGCTTCCTTGGATCTGCGGGTGCAGATCCTAGGAACTCGATGGAGAGGCTGGAGCCCCCCCTTGTCCCGGAGACCCATCAGCCTTGCCATTCCAGTGCAATTTAGGATTGTGTCTTCAGTTTAGCAAGCCTGTTGATGTTTGTAGAATCATAGAGCACTTATGCTTGGAGGTAGTCTAGTTAAAACTTAAGGGAGTACAAAATTCATCCCTGACAGATGGCTATTCAGCCTCTCCTTGAAAACCTCCAATAAGAGAAAGCTCATAACTGCATGAAGCAGACTCTCCCAAAGCCAGATAAGACAGCTCTTATCGTTTGCAAATATGTCCTTGTGTCTAGTCCTAAAATATTCAGGGCATAATCCAAACCATTTTTCCAGCCCTGACATAGCTGTGCCAATGGGGCATGTGCTGTATCCTACAGTGGAGTAGTAATTACAGAGGCCTCCTCCAGGTAAGGGAATGTTTGTTCCCTTACCTTGGAGCTGTATTGCCCTTACCCCAGTGCTGGAAAGTTGTAACCAACTTGCACCACCAGACTGGGGAATCATGACGTCCCAGCCTGAGAGATCCTGTCCTTTTTTTAAAAATAATAATGCTAGTATTTATATACCGCCTTTCTTCGGTCATTAGATTGCTCCTCTGACTTTAATTCAAGGCGGTTTACATAGGCAGGCTTTATTTCTCTAAACCCCAAGGGTTTTTACAAATTACAAAGAAGTTCTGTCTTTCAAGAACTACAACAACATACAGATGGAACTTACGTGGTCTAGTCCTTCTTTTCTGGCCGCACGATTGCCTTCCTGCTGGCTGATAGATGGTTTCTCTGCTCCCACCAAAGAAACAGCTGGCCCAGCACAACTCCTCTCTCACAGGCAACTGGAGACAGCTCAGCTCTTATCAGTCGCAATTCTCAAGGTCTGCCGCTCACGGAAGCTTCCGGTGATCTCAAACTGGCGACCTTTAACCCTCTCGACTAAACCTCCTTTCCCCTTAAGGTGCGGGGTGACCCTAAATGACCTGATGCGACCCCCAGGATCGTGCCAGCAGTGTGGAAAAAGGGACTGTTTGATACGCTTCCTTAGGTTATGCCAGCCCTCCAAGGGTATGGGGAGCCTGCGGACCCTTTTGCAGTGCTCCCTGCACTTCAAAACACTGGAAAAAGGCATTGCGTTTTGTGAACGCAACTTCTGGGTTGCATTCACAAAACCAGAAGTGGGTCGCAATTGCCTTTTTCCATTATTTGGAAGTGCGGAGAGCACTTCAGTTTTTGGTATCTGCAGGGGGCCAGGAAAAGATCCCCTGCAGATCCTGAGGCCCCACCTATACACAGAATAGAAGAACATGTTGACTGAAAATTATTCTAAAGATTCGTTTTTCAGTTCTTATTCACTTTTTAGCACATTTGCTTTTGTATCTGGGAGTGTGCTGAAGCAATTTCAGCTACAGCTATTTCAGGACAACATTTAAATGTTCATAATGGAGTAGTTGTGGACCTAGCCAATGGGCTGCCCATGTTCAGAGAAGGAGGGGCGCCACTCCCTCCACTGTTTCCCTGCCCCTGTGCGGCACTCTGCCCTGCCCCCATGCCAGGCTCCATTTTGGAGCCATCCAGGGGCAGGGGAGGGCGGGCAGACTAAACACCACTCACTTCTCTGAGAGGTGAGCTACCTCATCACTGCCCTCTTCTCACTCCAGCTGCGCTGTGCCCAGGGCATTTGCCTACTCCTGCAAAATGGTAGGGCCACAACTATAGTGGAGCAGTACTATTCTGAAATTCAAATGAGATAATTTTTCTCAGTCTGCAGTCATTACCCATACTTTATTCTCAAACAATTCACGGGTAGCTGCCCTTTGATTATTCCAATAGAAGATGCTGTTTATTAGTCTCAGGGATGTTCCCAATCTAGACTTAAAAATATGAATTACAGGTTGGTTCCTGCACTACAGGTGGACTTGTGGCAGCCTGGCAGCATCTCCTACATCTCCAAGGGTGCAGTTACAGATGTGCGTGTATCAAGGAATATGTCGCAAATTCTTCTACCCTACCTACAACAAGCAAACATCCAGTACATGTAAGAATGGATTTTAGTTTCTGAAAATCCACCTGTTGGTTGTGCATTGAGTTTAGATTTATTACATCAAAGTTCTTTGAAAATATACCGTTTACTATTCTACCTTTTAATTATAGTAGCTTGAAAGTACTCAGACTTTGCGTAACTCTATTATTTGAATGAAACACAAAAGAGCTCTCATATGCAGGGTATTTAATTGACTCCTCTCTTTTAGACAGGAGATTAGTATCCCCTCAGTGCACTCAGGCCTGCTCTGGTTGTTAGATAAATGCTAATTATTGCTACTAATTCTACAGTCTGCTTAATTTGTGCTTCTATTCCACATTCAAGTGTGCTAGAGATATAAGGACCCACATGCTTTAAAATTACATATTGCTATACACTAGTCAGTTTTCTGTCATTAAAAAGGACCGTGCAGAACACAATTCTATTATTACTGTTAATTTTTATGCCTCTCTCTTTATGCAGTAAGAATTGCACCTTAATATTTAACATCACAGTGTTTTTAAATAATGTGGAATATATTTTGCTCCATTTCACAAATAGAGAAAATGGCCAGGTTGACGATTGCCACCCCTCAGCGCTGTTTCTCCACTTCTGGCACCACCCCTGCCATGCTGTGCTTCATTTCAGAGCGCTCAGAGTATAGGGGTGGGTGGGAAGGCAGAACACTGCTTACCTTTGCGCCTGCCGCAGCTCGAGCAGACGGGTGAGCAGCGGCTGTGGCAGCTATTCACTGCTGCTCCGGCCCATGCGACCCCCTGGACAGCATGCTACTGCTCAAGTGCATAACGGTATAGAGCAGTGGTGTCAATCTGGTTTCATACTGTGGACCGAATTGCATTCATGTTAGCTTCTGAGGATCAGAATGGCACCATTAAGTAAGAATTGACATCATTGAGTAGGTGATAACAGAAATAGGAACATATTTGTTTTAAATGACAGAAGAGAAAATATGCAAATTTCAATCATATTTTCAAGATATGGAGAGCCCAATTATCACGTGGGCAGCCTTTTCAGCCGCACCATTTATACTGGGGCATTATTTCTCAGCTCAGCAACTAAGGAATGCTCTGGGAAATGACAGCAGAAATGGTGCTGCTGAAAGGGTGGCCCATGTGATAATTGGGCTCTTGCTGTACCTCAGCAGCTTCTCCCTTTCTTACCCCTCTTGGTCTGCCTTTCCCTCCATCCTGTTCCTCACCTTCTGAAGCTTCCTTCTGTCTCTCCTTCCCAGTGCCTCAGGAGAAGCGGAACTGGTGAAAGTGTGGCCAGCATGATAATTGGGCTCTCCCAGTGCCATCCTTTCAGCAGTGCTGCTTCTGTCGATGCTTCACTTTGCAGCTCAGCTGCTGAGAGTATCTGATGGTGGTGCTGGGAAAGTCCAGTTATCACAGGATCAGATAAAAAGCCTCTGGTGGCCATATCCTGCTCGTGGACCTTATGTTTGACACCCCTAATATAGAATCTGCTGCACTGGCACCATCATACATTCATTGAACGTACTCTGAATAAGTAAGTGCTTTGAGCTTAGTAAATGCTTGCTGCAAATGTGCTTGCTATCATTGTGCAGTTGTCACTGCTTATGTATCCCAATGTTGCAAGTCCTGGGAACAGGATGTTGGCAAATTTAGCAAAACCTCAGCAAGAAACCCTTTTGGAAGACAGAATTTAACAAATTACTGACACCCACTTGAATGTTGATATTCTAAAAAAGGATTAAAAGAGTAGTATTTTCCAGTTTTCAAGGAAAAGATTAAGTTCCTACTAGAGGCATAGTGCTTACTTCTCAGTAAATATGTATGGATTGTTCTATTACTAATGTTTTTTCTGCATTTTCTGAAGTTTGGTTATATTTCAAAATAATTGGTTTGTTTCATAGTATGTTACAATGTCCGGGAACACTCTCTCAGCCAATTTAAGCATGTTTATCCTACCAACATAAGTATGTTAAAATCATATTACACTTGCTATACATTAGGAAGTACGATGCTCTGTATTTATTCATGTTACTTTCCTTTGATTGTAGAATCCTCATTTCTGATCTTCAAAAAGCAGTAGAAAAGCAAAGTGCTTCAAGATCATCCAGGAATCGCAGAGCATTACAAGGATATAGCTATGAGATATATCATTCACTGGAAGAAGTATGTAAGATGAAATGGTAACTCATATACTGCACATTTCTATCCTCAAATAAAAGGATGCCAGGAAAATAGCAACCGATCTTGCTTTCTATCTTGCTTTTTTGTTTTTACAAGAATCTCTGAAGTACGGTTTTAAAAATATGTAAAATAGGAGGTTTTCTAATAGGCAATGAAGTCCTCTAGGCAGTAGTTCTCAAACTTTTTCATACCAGTACGCACTTTTTAAAAAGACCATCTGTTGGGACCCACCAGAAGTGATGCGTTTAACCTGAAAGTGATTACATAATCAAGCAGGAAATTTTTTAACATCCCCATATAACAAAACCAAGTCAAATGAAGTAATTAAAAGCTTACAAAAAAGTATACATTTCAAAATTGGTTTAAAATAAAGAAGAACCCTCCCAAGCTGTTGCTTTTCTGGTTAAAAAAAATTCCCAAAACATCCCATACAGTAGGCTGTAATCCTATCCACAGTTACCCAGGAGTAAGCCCCATTGACTACCATGTTCAAAGCATATACATGGTAGCCTGTTAAAAGTACAGATCTGTAATATTTCCCCAAATGCAGTCACATACTGTATATCATGGTAGCATCAAGTCTAATATATGAAAAATAAAATACACGTTGAAATTAATGGGACCCACCTGAAATAGGCTTATGAACCACCTAGTGGGTCCTGACTCAGAGTTTGACAAACATTGTCCTAAGGAATTCTTTCCGCCTAATCCAAGGCTCTGTGATCTCAGTGCTGGTGGTCGAAGTTGCAAATGTACCGGCAGAGCCGAGGTAAGCACCAGCAGCACAGGGGTGTGCAGAGGGTGATGGGAGGGGGATGTTTTGGGATAGAACAGTAAAAGGGACATGCCCAGGAGAAGGAGGGTCTCCTTACTGTGCTGGATAGATTGGGCTGTTGGTTTCAGGCATGCTGTCCTAGCATTCTATTTTCATATTTTATATTTCTGCTAAAGCAGAATGATTCAAATAAATTAAAATCTGATTATTTTTTGCTTGGGCATTTTAAGATTCAAAGTTGGATGCATCATCTGAACAAAACACACGCAGACCTTGTTCACATGTTCTCTGTTGGCAAGTCGTATGAAGGAAGACCCCTCTTTGTATTAAAGGTAAAGTTTAATTTCTAACATATTGCTGATGTCAGTGGTGCTTAGTAAATATGACCAGCTAAGGAAAAGCTACCTAGAAATTAGATTGAATATACAATCTTCCATGGGAGCTATTTTCTGTATGAATTCTTTTAAAGAGCAGGAAAAAATGCCCTTTTTTGTGGTGGCAGTGCAATCTTGGAGATCCCGTCACCGCCATCACCCTGCCCCTTAAGGGGGCACTGACCGGGTTTCTCTGGCTGGGGTGTCCCAACACCCCAGTTTTGAAACCTCTACTTTAGGATTACAGTCTGTTTTTCTTATCCTCACACATATTTATTGTTGCAGCTAGGCAAAAGATCACGTGTGTACAAGAAAGCTGTCTGGATAGATTGTGGAATCCATGCAAGAGAATGGATTGGCCCAGCCTTTTGCCAGTGGTTTGTGAAAGAAGTAAGTATTCACTGTAATATTTTGAAATCAATAAATTTTCTATCTGATATACAGTACATATGGCAGAGGTGTGTTAATTTTAACACGGTCTTCATTTTTAAGTGTCTTTACTTCAAGCGGTCATCACTAACCTACATTATTTATTTATGTATTATTTATTTAAGAGATTTCTACCCCGCCTTTCCTCTGCCAAGGGTGCAACATGGATAGATTAATAACTCATGGAAGAGAAGTACCTCTAGTGAAATCCACAAGATCTAGCCTCAAACTCCCTTAGCCAAACCACACATTTGTTAGGCTAACTGTGTTTGTACAAGATTAGCTTTCATCTAAGTCTGTTAAATGTCCTGCTTTGTGTGCTTGGTTTAAATCCATGTCTATATTCTCATACCAGATATTATTCTTTTTCCGAGACATTTGTCTTACCACAGCCTATTTTACAGATACATGCTACATTTTCCCCCCTAAATAATAGAAAATATCAAGTTAGCTTCACAAAGGACCAGACCTCGCAAATACTTTCATCCAGACCAGTGGTTCTCAAATGTTTTAGCACTGAGACCCACTTTTTAGAATGACAATCTGTCCGGAACCCACTGGAAGTGCTATAATGGTGATGCCAGAGCCTGCTGCTTTCCTGAGAATGCAGCAATAAGGTAGGCTATTTCTCAGTCATTTTCCAATAGCAAAGTGAATCAGAAAGAAAAAGCCTATTTACAACCTTGGCACAAGGAAAATAACTACACAACCCTCACCTCCCTCTGTCCAGCATCCCGTCTTCCCATATTTTCAATGATGGCTACTCTAAGTGCTTCGCAACCTACCTGAAATTGGCTTGAGATCCACTGGTGGGTCCCAACCCACAGTTTAGGAACCACTGGAATAGAGTATTACAAAGATATGAGGGAGAACAGGGATTCAATTCCTTGTTCATCCATCAACCATCAAACCCAATGATCTCATCACCTGGGCCTGCCACTCTCTCACAAAGTGAATCAGAAAGAAAAATGCTTATTTACAACCTTGACACAAGCAAAACAACCACACAGCCCTCCCCCTTTCCAGCATTCCATCTTCCCATATTTTCACGAAGCTTTAGGTGCTTCGTGACCCACCTGAAATTGACTCATGACCCACTGGTGGGTCCTGACCCACAGTTTGGGAACCACTGGTTTAGATCATTTCCTTGCCCCACTGAAAATGTAAGTAGTTGCCGTGCCGAAGCGAGGGAGAACTCACACAGACCAATATGATCAATAATAAAGTTCTGGTTTATTGTTGAATACAGACTCATATTTATGGTTCAGTTTCCCAAGGCATTCGTTCATTAATTAACTCATCAGAAGGCTGCATTGATTAGCTCAGGAAGTATCGGCAAACAAGATTAACAAGGGAAAACAAGCTTAGGGGTTTGCTAACAGGCTTAAGGGTTTAAGGGTTTCATTAACTTTTTACAATCTCCTTTCCGTCTTAGCGCTTTCTCAATCTTCCGGCCGTATCAGCGCAGGCTGCTCCGTTTCCGATCTCCTGGTTCCGTGCGTTTGTCGTGTTGCGCAAGGGTCAGTGGATTGCAGCAGTCTCTTACCTGGCCCATGTTCCCCCAATCCCATAGTCCTTAGCAAAAACCAATCTTTGCACAACATCCAACATCTCCCCCTCTTCTTTTGAACAGCTGCTCGGAAGTTTTAAAGGCAACATTTTGGATACATTGAAAACAGCAAGGTCCAAACAAACACATTAAAAATACATATAACTACTATCATCAGTACTGGCTGAATTATATGTAGCAACCAGGCTGGCACTCCTAGTGAATGGAACCAGTCTGCCACGGGGTCGGTCTGAATTCGGATGTTTTGCAAGTTTTGCGTTAGCCTTTTGAGTTTACTGACAACGGAATCTGAGTGATCGGAAAGATTAAAACAACACAGACCCTCCAGTTTTTGCAATTGAATAATCAGTAGCAGCCCTCAGTAGCAGCCTTGTTCTGTAAAACTGCTTGGTGTACTCCCCTGACATTTATGGCTATTTCTGCTACAATGCTAGTAGTTATATTTATTTGATTTTTAGCCCAGCACGCCAGCCGGCGTATCTGGTTTGCGTTAATTCCTGCTTGTCTCCTGCAGGAATACCAAGCAGCGCTCTTTCTCACGTTATTAACTACCTAGTTTACGACATACATGGCTTTTGCCACCACCCAACTCCCCCTTTTTTTCTAAAAGGAGGGAAATATATTTATTACAAAAGTTAGGAGTTGCACAAAGCTGACCCACTGACCCTGGGTCAGTGGAAGGGATGTGCCCAAACTGGATTTAACGGAAGGGATTTGACTAATCATTCAGCAATAGAATGAGTGCGAGACTGAAGGAGATTTTTTAGTTGCATTTGGAGAGGGGGAAGATTTCCCCCCCCCTAGTTTTGTGATAGCCTAAGATGTTTAGTTTTTATTTCGCTTAACTTGGAGGTGCCCTTTTAGACACTTGGGAAAGAAAATGGACTGCAGCCACCGTCTGTTTTAAATTATTTTTAGCTAGGGAATAGGAGGGATTTTCATTAAGACCGGGTCGCTTAGTCACGTTCGGTGTGCTAAGTGAGCAACAGCAGCAAGCTGTTAGGTCTAAGATAGCCTCCTTAAGATCAGCTGTAGGAAAATGTAGGCATAGCAGCAGCAGTGTTTTATTTTTTCTAAGATGTTTGGCACACACAATTTTTTTGAGCACCTACCTATTTAGGCCGGGCAACAACCAAATTGAAGAACTGAGAATCACATATCAGTTACTACATAAAAGGTGGCATGAGACCTTTGCTATTCAGAAAGAGAATTTTTCCATTTGATGCAGGCTCTTTGCCATCCACAGATGGACAGATGGCAAACCGATGCCCAGTGCGCATTTCTGTACTTGACCCACAGGAATGTTCTATGATAAACATGAGAAGGTGATTAGCACTGGCCTTGAGCTCCCCAATGAAAAGAAAATGGTTTTGTTTGGGGTGTTTTTGCCCTGAGCCACTGCCGTATGGTGGTCTTTACCCAGAATTTTTTAAAAAAGGCTCATGAAAAAGGACCCCACAGGATCTCACAGGAAATGCCTGATTCGTGGAGGTTAAGAGCTAGTTAAGATGATGACATTAAACACCCGGGGCAGGAGGATTACACTGGGGCAAAAAATTAAGAAAAAGGTGTGCAGTTTTCTCTCCATTGTTTATCAGTCACCAGATGAAAAGGAGTAACTTCGTAGGAAAAAATAGCACCAGAGCACACTGACGTGTGAGGGGAACTGCTTATCTCACTGCAAAAACTCAGGACACTTCACAGATTCCATTCAAGAGCGGAGGTAGTTTTACTCTTAGTGTTTGCCATTGTTCTTTACTGCCTAATAGCTGAAGCATTTTTATGATTTCTGCGTGCACAAGTGTAGTTACAAAACATTAACAGACAATTGCACATTTAATTTAGAATACCCTTTAAAGATTATATGGTTTTCTTTTGGCAAGGCTTAAAATTGCACTTTGATGGACACCAGCGTTTAAACTTATCCTAAAAATTTTCTAAGAATACAGCAAGTAGTGCATAGAAACAAAAATAAAACGGTATACCATGGTACTAGGAATGAGCTCAAAAATAAAAGAAATGTTGCAACAATATTACAGGAAAGAGATAGTAAGCAGAGAAGAAGTTTGGACACAGAGGTGTGCCCACACACACATACCTGGATTTCTTTTAGGTGTGCTTACATACCCACACATACACTCTTATACATACACACACACTTCTAGTCCAGGACAACACGCGCACACACACACACACCTGAACTTTTACTTAAACACCTATACCTGGATTTTATTCAACCACCTTTTTACACACAGACAAGACATACACATGTAGGACAGACAAGACATACAGCGCGCATTTTGACTTTACATGACAAACACGTAACATTTAACACTGGACAGCCTTTGCAGAGAATTCATTACTTGCTTTCCGTGGTGTCAGAAGAGGGAATTGCCCTTTTAAACGGTCCGTCTCTCTTTCTTTGCGTTTGATTTGCGTCTTCCCTGTGTGTGTGTGTGTTTGATCTGCATTTGGGAGACTAGCAGCGGGGAGGGCGGTGATGTGCCTTTCGCTGCTGTCGGCATTTGTATTTTTGGGCTGCGTTTGTGGAGCGCTCGCTGTCTTTCGGCTGTGAGCCGCGTTAGATCGCTCGCGGGGCTGCTTTGCTTTCTTACTATCTTGCTTGCCGTTGCAGATGCTTTTCTCGCTGAGCACGCGATTCTGGAGCCGCCATCTATCGCTCAGCCATCTTCCCCCGGTTCCGGCTTGACTGGCGGGGGGCGGGCGGGCGGCGGGCAGACGCGGTGCGCGGTGGCTTGGCCGGTGACTGGCCAGGTTGGCGAGCGGCCGGAGCGCCCGGCTGGCCCTGCGCGGTGCTGGGGGCTGGCTTGGAGCTGCTGGGCGCCCGCTCCTTGCTTTGAGCGCGCCCGCCTGCCCGCCCCGACTCCGGGCTCTGCTTCGGGTTTTCCTGTGTGCCGCCGCTTGTAGGACTTCATAGGCTTTCTTCTTATTTTTTTTCCATTGTGACAAATCCGGGTAAGTTTTGCCTGGGATATTCTTGTTCATGGGCAAAGGAGCATCAGCGGGGTCAGGTGGGGCCGGGGGATTAGCGAAGGGGGCTTCCTCAGGGACTGGGCTTGTATACGGAGGGAAGCTGTCAGTGGGACCCCCCAAGGCCGTCTTTTTAGCTTCGGAAAGGGGATACACTTCAACCTCCTTAGATGGTGCCCCTGATGCTGTCAATCCTGTATCTTTACCCTCCTCCTTTTCAGCAACTCCCAACGCCTGCCTTATTGCCCGTTTGGCTTCCACTTCTCCATGTAACTTAGGCATAGTTTTAGTCATTGTCCTGTAAATGGGGGCTAATCGCTGTGCCTCAGCATTCTTGTTCTGTACTGAGTCCCACAAATCCGCCCCAATGTTTTTCCAAGCTGGTAGCAAAAAGACGTCTTTCAAGTCCTTAAAATGACCCCGCCTTCGAGCCCATTGACATATGGCGCTCGCATCTTTTTCCTTTAATTTGCAATCATACTTCGGGGCCAATTCACACAACCGGAGCCCTTCCGTCTCCGAAGCCGATACGGCTATTCCCATCCCGCTTCCCTGATCCGACCGTCACCCTTTGGACTTTGTCGACCAGTCTCCCTTTTTTTATCCTGACTCACCAGCCAGCCGTGGCCACTTCTCTCTTTCCGCCTCTCTCGGGCGCCCGGGGGATCCTTTGGCTCGTTTCCTTTTGGCTGTCCGCAGCGATCCTACCCCGTCCGGGATGCTAACCTCGCACCTGTCCGCTGATTATTTCTAATCGCGTCGGGGTCACCATTTGCCATGCCGAAGCGAGGGAGAACTCACACAGACCAATATGATCAATAATAAAGTTCTGGTTTATTGTTGAATACAGACTCATATTTATGGTTCAGTTTCCCAAGGCATTCGTTCATTAATTAACTCATCAGAAGGCTGCATTGATTAGCTCAGGAAGTATCGGCAAACAAGATTAACAAGGGAAAACAAGCTTAGGGGTTTGCTAACAGGCTTAAGGGTTTAAGGGTTTCATTAACTTTTTACAATCTCCTTTCCGTCTTAGCGCTTTCTCAATCTTCCGGCCGTATCAGCGCAGGCTGCTCCGTTTCCGATCTCCTGGTTCCGTGCGTTTGTCGTGTTGCGCAAGGGTCAGTGGATTGCAGCAGTCTCTTACCTGGCCCATGTTCCCCCAATCCCATAGTCCTTAGCAAAAACCAATCTTTGCACAACATCCAACAGTAGTGCACCCAGTATTTAATGTATGATTTAACTCTTGGTTGTCACTCTCTGGGACATCAGGGAAATTTATAAAGACAGGTAGCTAGGTAAAGAGAAGTGCAATTAAATTTATCTGGAGAATTTTCTGGTGAATTGCTTTTATTCAATGCAAAATGGAAATTTAGTGGAAAGTAATCTAACCCAACAATGTAGTAGTGACTCCTGAAGGAAGCAGGCATGTGGCTCAAGCCAGAGCTGTTTCCTATCCTTGCTTTCATATACAATTTTTATTCATGTTATTTGTTGAACACAGTGATACAGAATTGCAATGCACTGATATGTGGAAAAGTTACTAAGGGGGAAGAGCTGGGTTTGCGACTTTCCAGGCCTTTTCAATACATTTATTTTTGGATTGCTGTTGTTTTTTGTGCAAGGTATTAATAGTGTGCAGTTCCTAGCTGTCACCACAAGAAGGCACACAACACATTCTGTCATAAATAAGTATGGAAGTCACCTCTGTTTTGCTATTCTTTGGCGGTTTTCAATACGAAATGTGTTTAAAAGATTCAACGCATTCAAAACCAAGAGCATTATATCTTGGTTTTAATTTAACCTGCAATACATTTTGAGACATTTAAACTCATTTCACTTTCACAAATGTGTCTTGGTTTAACAAACATTACAAATTACGAAGAGAAATATCACTGTAGCGGCATAAACATGCAGAAGGAATTTTCTAATGACAATTTCCAGACTAAACTCCTGTTGGATTATTAACCAACAAGGCATAGACACCTCTGAATCCATTATGCTCATTATACACATAGTCATATTTTACTTTCAAATGGGAATTGTTCATAGGAAAAACATATTCTAGTACACTGTAAAGGAGTCAGTTCAGTGTCCTTGATTTATGCTGATGTTCGGATCTCCAATATTGTCAGCAGCATGTTAATAGTACTATAAATCTTCATCCCTACTTATTACATCATGCGTTGGCATAGGCCAAGTTTAGGCATTGCCTTATTGGCTGGGGACCTAATTCCACATGTTCTAGTCTCATATTGCTCCAATAGCATATGCTGGAATTATAATTATAAGTAATCACATCATCAAACCTATCTCATGTGGTTCATGCCTCACCCAAACAGTGTGAATCAGGTTGCACAGATGTGTTCTCTGCAGCCACTAGGACAGTGATGGTGAACCTATGACAAGCGTGTCAAAGCTGACACACCACAACGTTTGGGGTGACACACCAACATTCATCAATGCCTAACAAAAACGGAGTTTGTTTTACTCATTTTTCATCTTTGTAATTATTTCATGTTTCTTTATATAATGCACAGCACCATACATGATTAGACTGTACTTTTTGTTTAAATAAATGAATATAAAGAATTGTTTCTCTTTCGTTTGGGAGGGGGGTTGACACACCAACAGAGTCAAGTTAAGCATTTTCCTAAGTTTTGACACACTGAGCCCAAAAGGTTCGCCATCACTGCACTAGGAGATACTTCCCACCAGCCATGTTGCTGTATGGGAACATGAGACCCATGTGGATAGGACTACTCAGGTTGCTCTTTCTTATCTGTTGTTGTGCTCAGACAGTGACTGGGCCAAGGTCACCCAGGAAGTTTTATGGGCAGGGCCATATCAACCAGGGCCAGGTCCCTAGGCTTTCAAATATTTTGGGCCCTCTCCGAAACTCTTCAGGAAAGCTTTTGCCACACTAAATGGAAGCCCCAGGTGGATGGACAGGTGGGCAGGCATGGTTCTCCTCCCCCCTTTACAAATAAGGCCTCTGCAGCTCAGCTAATGCTTCACTTTCCCCCATCTATTGCCTTGTTACAAAACACACACACACACACACACACACACACACACACACACACAAGCCCATCTTTGCAGCCAACCCCCCAACCTTAGGCAATCCAGCTGCAAGTGGACTTCTCACAAATGAACCCAGATGTCCCCCACCTACCACCCACTCCTAAAACAGAAGAAACACAGGTAGAAATCTGAGGGGCGAGAAACAGAGAAGCCAGGCCCTTCTATGTTATGCCCCAAAGAGGAAAAAAACCCCTCACAAACGGACCCAGGCTTGCATGGAAGTTCTCCAGCGATGCAGCCTCCACATGCAGCCCATCTCAATCCCTGGAGGCAGGGCTTGCCCTATGTGGTTCTTGGAGAGCTCTGCAAGCCTCACCTTAGCAAGGTTGGGCTTGCCGTAGTCTCTTACTGGCTGAAGTGTTGGCTAGCTGGATGGGAAGTCCACGGGGGCCAGATCCGGAAACCCATGCTTTAGGCTGATTTCTCGACATGCCACCTTGATGGACCCTAGTTCCTGTGGGTCCCCTAGGCGTCAGCCTAGTCAGCCTAATAGGATAATACTGTTTATGGTTGAGCGGGGATTTGAACCTGGATCTTCCTGTGTCTTCCAGGTCCAACTCCCAAACCACTACACCATCCTGGCTTTTAATATCTCTCCCTATGGTCATGTGACTGCCACAACATCTTCAAAGATTTTTTTATTACAATCATTTCTACTATCATTCATTCATAGGCTCTCCAGACGTATCAAAGTGATCCAGCCATGAGAAGAATGTTAAATCAACTCTATTTCTACATCATGCCTATTTTCAATGTAGATGGATACCATTTCAGTTGGACCCATGTAAGTTAATGGTTTTCTCAATGTTGAGATTGAGATCTTATCTTAGATATTAAGCTAGATCTTATCTTAGACATTGGCACCTCTTGTTCCTTCCTTATGGACTCTTATCAGCTTCTACAGCCTGAAGGTGTGGAAAGGATCCTTTGTCTGCTTGTCCACTTGACCTTTGCCCAGCATCACTGATAAGAATTGCCTGGCAGGATGGGAAGGGGGCTGGTTGAATGGATAGGGAGGGTGGTATCTTATTAGAGGGGGTATTTCTGGCTGTTTTAAGCAATGGTTCAGCCCCCTCCTTAAAAAAAATCCCTACCTGGATACCACTGTATTGGATAATTTCTGACTAGTCTCTAACCTCCCATTTCTGGGCAAGGTGATCAAGTGGGTGGTAGCAGCTCAGCTCCAGAGGGTCCTGGAGGAAAGGATTTTATATAGATCAGCTTTTTCAACTATTTTCATGTCATCACACACTGACTGACCACTAAAATTGTCAAGGCGCACCATCGTTCTTTTGACAATTGGATATTAGCCAGTTCTGAATGGGATTGCACTTCCTCTGCAGGAGGAAGTTCGCAGCTTGGGGTTCTCTTGGATTTGCAGTTGCTCCTGGATTTCCAGGTGGCGGCCAGAAGAGCCTTTGCCCAGCTTCACCAGTTGCCCAGTTTTGGCTGGCGCACTCAGGCTGTACCTAAGACAATCAGGCTTGACCATGGTGGCATTAAGATTAGATTACAGTAACACGTTCTACATGGGACTTTTCTTTGAAACTGTTCAGAAACTGCAGTTAGTGCAGAATGCAGCAGCCTATGTAGCCACAGAAGTGTGACTCTTATCTGCTGCTTTGACAGATACACTGGTTGCTAGTTTGTTTATGCATACAATTCAGCTTGTTGGTTTTGACCTTTAAAGCCCTTTACGGCACAGGAGCAGGGTAGCTGAGGGACTGCCTTCTTACATACATTCTGACGCATCTCCTGATGCATCATCTGTGATCATCGGAGTGTACCACCCTTGATGGAGATCAGGGGGCAATGGAAAGGAAGAGGGTGTTCTTGGTGTGGTGATTCAAGAACAGAAGCCTTCCAACAGGGCTTGAAGGCATTCTGTTTCAATTGACTTTTAATAGGGTTTTAGATGGTATTATGGCTGGTTCTAAATGGATATATTTTAGGTTATACTGATGATGATGATCCTTAATTTATCACTGCTTGACTGTTGTATGTATTTGGGTTTTACAGTATATTTAGGCTGTTATCCTTAGTCTTTATTCTCTTGTGTTTTTTAGTCCTGGATGTATGCACTGCTGATTTTATTTCGTTATTATTGCATGTTTTGTTTTTATTATACTATTCATATATGAGTATTTGTTTTACAGAGTACATATACATGTAAAATATTAAGCCACCTTGGGTTGCCCTGTTGGGGTGAAATGAGGGGTTTAAATTGCCTACATAATTATATATTTATAAAAATCCAGCCCTGTTTAAAAATACGGGATGTCTATATATCAGAGTATTGTGGAGTATCTTTTCAAGAATATACTATATGCATGTGATGCTGTTTTAGCTACAGATATATTGCATATTTCATGCTCTACAAATTTATGGATAGGATCGATTTTGGAGAAAAACAAGATCAAAGAATTTGAGATTCCGCTGCCATGGCGTAGACGCTAATCGCAACTGGAAAGTGAAATGGTGTGGTAAGTCTGGAAGGAGCCTGAATTTGAATAGCAGGCACAATAAGTAATTTATTATTCAGAGTATTGAATAGCAGTGCAAATGTTACAGAACATATGACTGGACTTTGAAATTGTTTCAAAATCAAGAATCTACCCCTCCATTTCATGTCTTCTCCCCCCTCACTTCCGCCCATTATTCTATCCTCAGCTATTTTATTATTCTATCCTCAGCCACTTTGTCTTGTTCTGCTTCTTTCTGGGATGATCATTAAGTTGACTTCACAGTGTAAGAACATACAAAGAGCTCTGTTGGATTAGGCCAAAGGCCATCTAGTCCAGCTTCTCACAGTAGCCCACCAGATGCCTCAGGGAGCACACAAGACAACAAGATGTCTGCATCTTGTTGCCACTCCCTTGCATCTGGCATTCTGAAGTAGTCTACTTCCAAAATAAGAAGGTTATACCACCCATCATGGCCTGTAGCCTGCAATGGACATTACCTCCAGAAATCTATCCAATCTCCTTTACAGGTACCTAGGCCAGACGCCATCACCACGTCCTATGGCAAGGAGTTCCACAGATTAATTACGCACTGGATAAAAAGTATTTCCTTTTATCTATTCTCACTCTCCCAATGCTCAATTTTAGTGGATGTTCCCTGGTTCTCCTGTTGTGAGAGAGGGAAAAGAACACCCCTCTAGCCACTTTAGTGTAGATGTATAGCTATAAACAAACAAGATGTGGCATATTTAAAAATAGCAACAGTTGTTACCAGTAGATAAACCCCCATATTAAATGCACTGTTCATTCATCAAGAATTAGAACAATTCATTTATCAGTTGAAAAATAAGAGTTATATACATGAAATATTAGATGGAATATGCATATACTGCTTATAAAGCTAGATAGTGGAACAGATACAGATATTGTCATTACAAAGCTCAGTTTGTTCTGCTGGTTCTAAATGTTGTATGTGATTTGTATTCTCAAAGCACATCAAGATTGCAATGAATTACTATAATAGCCTAAAACGGCAATTATAACCTTTTTCATCTCATGGCACATAGACAAGATGCTAAAATTATCAAGGCATAACATCATTTTTTTGACAATTGACAAGGCACACCAAGCTGCTAGTGGGGGGGGGGAGCGGCGGTGCTTACATTTCCCAATGGCCGTACTAATAAATTACACACACCCAAATTCCCATGGTGCACCTGCAGACCATTCATAGCAAACCCAGCAGCAGTGGAACTTACTGCCAGCCTCTCATCAGTAACATATTCTTGTTGTTTTAAACTGTTTTTAAATTTGTTTTTAATTGTGTTCTTAATTTTTTGATTATATTGTTTAATACTGCTTTTAATTGTTTTTAATGTGAATTGTTATATTGTTTTTATATATATATTGTAATGCCGCCTTGGGTGCCTTCGGGCACAATAAGGCGGGGTAAAAATCCAATAATAAATAAATAAAATAAATATTCTAAGCATTGAGGCCCAGCACCGGTGCTCCCTCCTGCCTGGGTGCAACGAATGTGCTTTACTGCACATTGCAACACCGAGAGCCTTTGGCATGCAAGCGCTGTGGGTCAGTGGATTGGGCCTATATAGCCCAATCTTAATCAACTTTCCAGCGCAGCTGCAGCTGCATTGCAGCCCCAAGGTAAGGGAACAAATGTTCCTTTATGTTGAGGAGTCCTCCATAACTGCCTCCCCCAAGGATGCAGCATGCACCCCATTGGTACAGCTCCATCAGTACTGGAAATTTGGTTAGAATTGGGTTGTGAGTATAAGTGCAATCCTAACCTGCGCTGGATCAGACAGGCTGGCAGGCCTGCACTGTATCCAGTGTAGGTTGAGAGGACACTCAAGCTTGCCATGGGGAAAGGGGACATATGTCCACTTACCGTAGGGTAAGCGCTAGCCACTCCTATGGGTCTGCTCATAGCTGCGCCTGCATTCGGGCTGCAGGGCTACCCTCCCTCTCCCCACCCTGTTTCACCTCACCCCACCTCCTCCCCACTTTTCCCCTGCCCTGAAAAGCCCCTGCACTGGCCAAATTCACAAATTTGGCCCAGCAGCTTGCATCAGCCCAGTGCCAAGTTCCTATTCTTTCTTCCATCTACCTGTGTACATCTACCCCAGTGTGTTTAGCCCCACTTCATCACAGTAATCCTCTATTGCACAAAGTAGAAATGAATGAACCGTGTACAGTCTTTAATCCTAAATTGTTGCCTTTTTGGAAATATGACATCTGGATGATTTTTAAAAAATATATATGCAGTATTAGCTGATGTTACATAAAGAGTTTCTAATTGAAGATCTGGGAATTCACTCCTCATGTGCAATCAGTTTAACCTTTCACACCATCAATACACATGTTCATGCTGCTCTGCTCAGATAGTCCTCCCATTTGCATCTTCCTTTGAAGTGACTCAGAGAGAGCTGATCCTCAGAACAGTCTTTTTGATGGCAATGGTTTTTTTCAGAAGCAAAAGGGAGGCACAGTTGCCCATGGATAAGTAGCAAACTAACGACGACAGAATTAGAACATAGAAGTACTTTGTTTTGATTCCCATGAACATTTGTCATCTTATATTTCTCTCTCACTGAGACAAATTGAATAGGAAAATCATAGTTTATGTTATCCTGACCTGTTTCAAAAATCTACACTTTGTGTTCTTGTAGTGATGGCTCTTCCAGTTTTCAGGCCTTGAAATTCTTCACAGGTGCCCAAGGGCAGGTGTGTTTCGAGCAGGAGTCCTGTTCTTTGTATTTTGTCTTTCCATGTTTTGGTATTCAAAAGGCTTTTTTTGACTTTTTTTTCTTTAAGGCAATATTATTGTGTCAACTCTGTATCCCTTCTTTTTTTGACATAAGATCCTTAATGCAGTATTCACCTCAGTTGCTTTTTATTATGCATAGAATGCAAGAAGAAATTTTTAAGGAATACAACATTTTAATTGGCAGCCCATGGTTGAAATTGCAGTACAATCAGCAATGGGATCTACAAACGACCTGGGGGAACGGAGGGTGGGACTTAGGCGGGCCTACCGTTTGATTGGCAGCCCATCCGTGCACTTCCGCTTTCATTCCACTTGCCCTGCGGCCGTCCCTGGCCTCGGAGGGGACGTCTGCTCGCCCGGGGGGGAAGGGTGGCCCCCCAGGCGAGCAGGCGCCCCCTCCAAGGCCAGGGACGGCCGCGGGGCGAGCGGAACAAAAGCGGAAGTGCACGGACAGGCTGCCAATCAAATGGTAGTCCCGTCTAAGTCCCGCCCTCCGTTCCCCCAGGTTGTTTGTAGATCCCATCGCTGAGTACAATCCTATGCATGTTGACTCTGCATGGGCCAGTGACCTAACTACGGAATTAATGGCACATGTTGTTTATTATACATATATATTTAGGACAAGCATTCCCCCTCATGGAGCACAGTTTTGGAATTCTGAGAAAGGATGGTGTATGCCACCACAAAATGGCTGCAAAGGGGTATGGGACCCATCATAAAATGGCTGCCTCTAGCTATATGCAAGAGGTCCTAATGAACATTATTTGGTTGGGACTAAGCCCTCTGCCATCCTTCATATGCACATCCATTATGATTTTGAATACGTAGTACCACTGGATTAGATACCTTGGGCAGGAGATTAAACAAATTTGTTTACAGCTTTATTAATTAGTAATAGCCATAACTAACTACTGTATTAGTTACAGGGTGAGGCAAAAAAAGGTAACCAAATAATAATGCTGGACAACTCCACCTCCCTGACAGGGCAACAGTGCTGGCATGGGTGGCTGCCCCTTGGCTTGTGACCCTTCAGCTGTATCAGGCACAGCATGGCTGTGTGTGCAGCCAGCACTGAAGGCACTCTTGGCGTCCCCATTGAGGGTGATGCCCCACTGTGTCCACTTCCTCAGTGGGGCTTGTCCAGCCTGGTGGCGGAGGCCAGGTTGTGCTGTGGGCAGCCCCCGGATCTCGCACTGAGCTGCTTGTCCGGGGTTCAGGTGGGGGGTAGGCTTGTGCATCAGCCATTGGAGAACTGCTGTCGTGTTCAGCGGCTCGTTCACCCCCTGGTAAGTCGAGGCCCTAGGAGAAATCCTGCCAAGGCTGTGGCAGCAAAAATAAGACTAACAATATCTTGGGTTTCGTTGGTCATAAACAAAACCTCACAGTCATACTAGGGCAACTGATTATTGGGAAGAATATTATCCTAGACTTTCCACCTTTGTCCTCATATGGAACATAGGCCTGTATTACTGGGACACTGTAAATGTCGCAGGTCATCCACAATTTCATCTCTTTGTTTCAACATGAAAGCTGCAGTGAAGGTTTTAAAAAAAACTTGGTGCATTCTGTTTTCCTTCCTGTATGCCAAGAGAACACAACGTATTGAGTTACCTTAAGCTTTGCACTCCTGCGGTGGAAGATGGAGGATACAACCATCTTCTGAAACAACCTTGCAGGCAGTACTGTCATTTCCAGTATTTTCATTGTTTTATTATGACAGTAACTCTGACATTTGACAGCAGGTGACATTTACTGCATTCCCTTTTATCCTCACTCTTTCTAAACTTGGAAGCCTTAGCCATATGAAAAACATTAGATGAAGAAAACTGAGAGAGATCTCGAGCTGAGCTGTGCGCGGCAGCTAGTGTTTCTCTTCTACAATTGAAAGTGGAGGAAAAGTAATTGCTTCAACTTTATCCCAGAAGCCCTGGGTGCAATCCTGTATACCTGGAAGTAAGTCCTACTGAAATAAATGGAACTTACATGTGAATAGACATGTCTAGGATTGTGCTGTTACAAACTGAAAATTTTGGGGGCTTTGCAAAATGCCACACCACCCCATCTCCCTTTTCGTTTTGCTTAACATTCAGCCTGATAAAGAGTTCTAGAGAACTCCAAAACATGCTTTAGGATGCAATCCTATGACTTTCCTCAGAAATGGAATTTACTTCTGCATAGACATACCTAGGATTGGGCTGTAAGTTTTTTAAATTGAGTTGGGCCTAAAACTAGTACTATCAGGCTGTAGCTTTTTGACTTTTATTCTATTCCTTTTAATTATGATAATAGTGTTTGACTGAACTGTGGCTCTAACAAACTGAGAAGCCTGTAAGAAATGCAAACTGCTCCTCTTGGACCGCTAAGGCTATCCATTTTTTTAAAGTTAATTAAAATAAATATTTACAATTTTAGCTCAGTCAGTTGCAAGTCATAGATCTCAGCTTCCGATTTCTGGGTTGTACGTGTCAAAAATATTCTCATCTGCTGTTATCCAACACAAACCCAATAGTTACATATAGTACACTTGATCTTAGCCAAAAGGCCGAGAAGCGATATAGTGTCGCGAAATATTTTGTGGCAGCGATAAGTATCTGGAAATTGATGTTGAAAGAATGTGGACCCATGCATTTGGAGTAATAATATCACTGGTGAAGGAGGTTCAAACATGGGCAGGTATGTATCAGTATCATAATCAAATAGAGACAAATTGTTGAAAGTAGGAAATTTGTCAGTGGAGATGTGCCATGGTGTTGGAGCTGGGCTTGACTTGTGGGTGGCGGAGTCAGCCTTGATCTGGCTTGGGCTTGATTGTCCAACACTTTTTAAATACTTTTTCATGTATCTCCTACATCCCATACATGGTTATTGTACTGATTTTATTTTTGGGCTGGTCTGTGACTGCAATAAATTTTTATTATTATTAGATATCAGCAAAAAAAGTCTGTTTTTCATAGTCACACTACCAACTTAGTTTTCCTTTGATAATGGCGTAAAAAAAAGATTGAAGAAGAGCACTTGCCAGACTCCGGCCTGCAGGCCAGATCTGGCGCAACCCTGAATCCCTCCCTACTGTGAACAGCACTTACCATTCTGCAGCGCTACTCACACGCAATCCAACTGGACTCTGCTTAGCAACCCTTTGTGTAGTTGCGTCTGCCCGGAAATCGTAAGTGCAAAGCCTCCTCAGGCAGTGCGCTACAGACGCAACTGCCCAGAGCATTGCTCTGCTTCAGTTGGGCGGGCTTTGTGCTTGCAGTGCAGTGGAACAAAAAGCATCACTCTGAACAGGGATGGCTTTTTTTTTTTCTGCACAAACAACAGATAGCATTGCCAGAGTTTTCCTCTGACTATGGTAAGTGCTATTTAGTTACTTGTTAGCCACCAAGTTAATTATATAATCCTATTACTCTTCATGTTATTAAGGATCATCATGCAGGGCTGGTTTTCATCCGCTTAATGTTGAAGGCACTTATTATGCAAAGAATATTTATTTTTTGAAAGTGGTTTGAAAAGCCCCTGCAAAAGTGCAGCAGTCAAGATCTCATTGCTATGCAAAGTTACTGAAATTGGGTACTTCTCATGTGACACACAAGCCAGTTACACAAACAGTGAATAAAACTAGACGGTTGCAAATACTAACCATGGCAAAGGTCATTCGTAAAACCCAGCTCAGAAAACAGGTAAAACTGTTTAATGTTTGAAGAACATTGTATCTGCACGAGCCCAGGAAGTGTAGGTGATAAATCTAAGAGCCTTTTTGGTAGATGTTTTTCTATTTATTTATTGTATTTATACCCTGTCATCATTATCCCCCCTCCCACACACACACACACACACACACATTGTGGGTTCCCAAAGCAGCTAACACAATATAAAAATATACCACCATCATATAAAAAACATTAAAACAGTAAATAATAAAACCATCAAAAGCAACAGAAACCAATACAGCAGCAATAAAACCTGGAAATGTGGCTATAAATAAATAATGTGGATCCTCTGCTAGCTGGACAAGTGTAACTTTTTCAACAGGTGCTGCTCTTATATTTATCAAGGGGAGAGTGTCCCTGTTTACCCCAGTACAAGTTATTTTCAGGTGGTTCTTTGCGGGTGTTTTTCTGCATTTTTTTAGATTGTGAGTCCTTTTGGGACAGTGGGCTATTCAGTTATTTGACTTTTCTGTAAACCGCTGCAGGAACGTTTTTTGTTGAAAAGTTGTTAAATAAATAAATGATGATGATGATGATGATGCCAGAACGCCCTGGAGCAGAGCTATATCTGGAGCAAGAGGAGCTCTGCTTCCACCACTTGCAGCAGAAAAAGAAACAGCTGATAAGCCTCTCGCCCATAAATCTGTTGTCAGATTTCACCACTTATACTGAAATGGTTCCAATTTCGAGAAGGCTGAATTTCCATCCTAGCCCAAATTCAGTTAATGGCCAAAGATCTAGCTCACCCAGCAGCCTATTTTCCGTCATGGGCAGCAAACTGCCTCCAGGAAATCCAGAAGTGAAACTTGAAGGAAACAGCTCTCTCTTGTTAACTGTCCCTGGTTACGTATTCACAGCCCAATTCTAACTTGGGCAGGAACAGGCAGCCTGGCTGGCCTGTGCTGCATCCTAAGCAAGGGGATAAACTTGGTAAGTTGCAGGCAGCCCAATAGGGCTGCTCAGACCTGTGCCTGCTAAATACCATATATCTCCAAAAATAAGACCCCCAAAATATTAATTTTTGCTCCAAAAGATGCATTAGGGCTTATTTTCAGGGAATTGCTTATTTTTTTCATGGCACATTTTTCATACCCACCACTGGAGCCTCCTTAAGGGCCCTCCAATTGCCTGGGTCCCACCCCTTGGCCGCCAGAACCTAGACACAGGGCTGCTTTTGTGGTGACTCAAAAATCACTGAGGCTTTTGTTGTTCCCCAATTGATGAGTCTCACCTTGCACTTGCCCGGGGAGCCGTGCACTACCAGATGGGGAGGATGTGGGCTGTGGCTGCCCAATGACTTCGGACGGCACACCCGGCATCTCCCGCGTTTCCTGGCTGTAGTTGGGTGGGGTGGCCCTGCTCGCTGCTTGCTCCACCAAGGGGCCTGCCCGCTGCTGTTGCTGGCCACAGGCTCCTACTCACCGATGACGTCGGACAGCGTGCTTATCGTCTCCTGCGTTTCCTGGCTGTTGTTGGGCAGGGTGGTCCAGCCAGCCAACAGGCCGAAGCGGCTGTCCCTGCAGCTCGCTGCTCACTCCGCAGAGGGGTCCACCCACCACTATTGCTGGCCACAGGCTCCCGCTCATCGATGGAGCAGCCCTCGCGGAGCCTTGCTTATTTTGGGGGTAGGGCTTATATTATGAGCATGCTGAAAAATCATGCTAAGGCTTATTTTCCGGTTAGGTCTTATTTTGGGGGAAACATGGTAATAGGTGCAAGTCTGAGCGGGTTTTAGCAGCCCGAATCAGGGTTGTGCGGTCTAGGGGTGGGGTTTGGATCTGCCATAGCTGCCGGGTCAGGACTCCTCCCCCTTCCCCAGGCTCCCTCCCACCCGTGAGACCGTCCTCCCTCTGCCCTTTTCCACCATTGAACTCGGTCAGGCAGGAGCAGCTTTCCTGCCACTTCCCTCAGCGTCTGTGGGTCAACGCTGCTGCCTGTGTCAGCCCAGCCCCCATTTGCACGGTACAGATGTGCCTGTAGGGCACATGCATCAGTCCAACGGCACAATTGGATTGCACCCTTAGTGACGTACTGGCTCTGAAGATGGATATTTCATTGAGCCAATGATAGGCTTATTGTTCACAAAACCATCACAGTTTATGTTCCACAGTTAGGATCTAAGCAGGTTTAAGTAATACCTGTAATTTGAACTATGTTGGGAGAGCAATAAATTTGAAATTGTTCAGAATATGTTTTCATGATTAATTAAAAAAACTGTGCAACTCAAATTTGCTATAAGATTCTGCCAACAAAATGGTCCAATTAAAGGTATCTTCTGTGCTATTTTGGATTCTCTCCAGCTCTCCTTGGTCTAAGGAAGACTATTTTTACCAGCTGCGAATACGTTGATAGAAACAAGCAGTATATGCATATGCATGTTTACTCAGAAGTAAGCCCCATTGCCTTCAATGAGATTTACTCCTAGGTAGCATAGGATTGCAACCAAAGGCTCTGTAGCACTGGCACTTTTGATCTCTGTGTTGCTGATTTGTCCCCCTACCCATCTCATATTTCAATTAAGAGAGAAAGAGGGAGGGAGGGAGAGAGAGAGAGAGAGAGAGAGAACTCACTATTTCTTTCTGTTTAAATGAATAGATGAAGGTGCTTCCATCCACCCCTGTGATGATACGTATTGTGGTCCTTTCCCTGAATCTGAGCCTGAAGTGAAGGCTGTGGCTCACTTTCTTCGCAAACACCGGAAACAAATCAAAGCCTACTTGTCCTTTCATGCATATGCTCAGATGTTGTTGTATCCATACTCTTATAAGTATGCAACTATTCCAAATTTTAGCTGTGTGGTAAGTACAGAACTTGACTGCTTATGTGCCACTTCTACTCTTTTCACTGAGGGCAGTAGTCAGGATTTTCATTTTACTATCTAAGATAAGGGGTTGGCCTTCTCTTTGGAGGCAGCAGTTTGTTGGAAACTCAACCTGCTGCATACATTGAAAAACGAAAAGTGAATGTTACAATATTGTGACAATTTGGATTGTCTGTGCTTGTCTAGGATTGTCCACAATGAGCAAATTCACATCCCGACACCTAGGTTGGAGAAGAGCTCGACCAGATATACAAAGTGATGGCAGGGGTGTGTGTGTTTGTATGTGTATGTATTTGTGCATATGTGTGAGTGAGTGCATAGGTATAAAAATAGAAATGGTAATGTACCTCTGGTGTTTCATTGTCTTTTGGCACCAGAGTTTGAGGGTCAGACTCCTTTTCTCTGTTTCCATGTGCCTCAGCTGCAGCTGCTTCTGCCATTCATATGGCTATGCTAAAATCTGTTATGTGGGAGGAAAATGTATTATGGAGATTGCTAGGCAACAGAATACGTGCTTCCACTCTTATTTCTAGTTCAGGTCTGACTTGACAAGTCACACAAGCAGGTGCTCAACTTGGCTTGGCAGTATTTTTGAGGATTGCCCATAAAACTGCAATCCAAGAGATTTCCAAGGATCCCTTACAATGTCATAGAGGATGCTGAAGCACAGTTCTTGGATCATGTGCATTTATGCAAAATGAGAGAACTGTTTCCCAGCATCTTCTGTGACAAAGAACCCTGGGACACACTTCATGGATTGTGTAATGCAGCCATTTCAGCCATCAAAATACATTGTGTAGCCCAGATAGATAAAATGTGCTTATAGAAGTTACCTTTGTGAGAACATAGGTGACCCATGTATGTTTGTCCCTTTTTTAAGGATTACACTTAAAACTACTCCCTTCCAAAAAAAACCCACTCAGATGTTTTAGGAGAGATTTAGACTGACTTTGGAAATATACCCCTGCTAACTGGGCAAGAGGCACTTTTTCACGTGGTTCTCCTTTTATATTTAGCAGGGGGAGAGTAATTGTCCCTCTTCACCCCCGCACAGTGTCTTTTCTAGTAGCTGTTGCTGGTGGTATTCTGCATTTTTTTTTTAGATTGTGAGCCCTTTTGGGGCAGAGAGCCATTTAACTTTATTATTATTTGCCTGTAAACCGCTTTGGGAACTTCATGTTGAAAAGCAGTATATAAATACATTTTGACTGATTGATTGATTGATTTGGAAAGAAAGTGGTGCCTCATTATCACTTGGGTTCTGTTCCAGCACTCCAGTGGATACCAAATCAGTGGGTACAAAATCAAAGGAAAAATAGCTTTAAAGACCCACTTCCCACTCATTCTGGGATAGTGGAGGAGCAAGAAACCCAGAAGTGTATCTAAAGTGTATCTTTAAATCTATTTTTAAGCCTGAGTAACTTGCAGCCGATGTGGTTTACCAGTGCAAAGGTAGGAAATGGGATTTGGCTGCTTTTTTCCTTTTTAAGGAAAAACTGAAAAGGCATTTAAAAGTGGGACCCAGTATCAGTGGTGAGTCAGATCAGTGGATATATAATCAGTGGATAATGAGGCATGACCTGTATTGTATATTTAACATGTGGATGTAACAATCTGGAAGTGAATACACTAAAAACAGTGGAGATGGTAATAGATTTTAGAAGGCGCTCCTCTACTTTATCTCCGCTGACCATATGTGGTAGTATGGTATCAGTGGTGGAGCCCTTCAAATTTCTGGGTTCTATAATCTCCCATGACTTGAAATGGTCAGTCAATATCAGTTCCATTATTAAGAAAGCACAGCAGAGGATGTATTTGTTGCGCCAACTTAAGAAATTTAACCTGCCTCAAGAGTTGTTGATTCAGTTTGATAGAGGAATCATTGAATCTGTTCTTTCCAATTCTATAACGGTCTGGTTTGGTTCAGTGACTAAACAGGATAAGAATAGACTCCAAAGGACAGTCAAAACTGCAGAAAGAATAATATAATAGGAGTTAGCTTGCCCTCTACGGACGATTTATATATTGCTCGGATGAGGAAAAGAGCAGAGAGGATTGTTGCAGATCGCTCTCACCCTGCCTGTAATCTGTTTGAACTTCTTCCCTCTGGGCGTCATTATAGGACATGGTATATTAAAACAACCAGGCACAAGAACAGTTTTTTCCCCCATGCTATTGGGCTACTGAATAGCTGATTATGTTGATGTTTTGGTTTTGATTTGGATAAGTTTAGAGTTAGTGGGGATTTGTTAATGTGATGGTATTATTTATTAGTTTAAGTTATATGTAAGAGCTTTTGAGCCAAAGTAAAATTCCATGTATGGTGAAATTCCATGTATGGCCAATAAAATTCTATTCTATTCTAACATCCTGCAGAATTCTGCATAGGATCAGCCTAGAAAGAGAACACACATCTGTGATGCATATAGTATCTAATCTGCATTTGGAGATGAAGGGTAGGATTGCTAAAGGGTTGTGGCAATCACATAAATGCTCTTGTGATTGCACAACACAGTTACTGGCTATATTATATCTAGGAATGTGTGTGTGTTTTAGTGATATCTTTTCCAAAATTTCTAGATTAAAATAGCAAATTGCGATGTTATGTGCTTTTATTCTAGATTCTCATTCCAAGTTCTCATTTTTATTAATTGTACATGCTTTAAAAGTGTGCTAGGATGATATAGGTGATATAGTCTCAGCAGATGTAGCCACAGTATTTTTTCTAATTGGAACAGTAGTCTAATTTCTTGAAAATACCTTGAACACCAAAATGCGTTGTGTTTTATGCAGATATTTTAATTGCCAAAAGGCAGTGTTTAACCACCAAAAAGCCATTTTCAACACACACAAAATCCACCTGTAATTATATCAAAGCAACTAGACAGAAGCAGAGTTACATTCACACAAAGCACAGTCATAATTTGACCGAAAGGCAACATGGAGGGGAGGTCAATGGAGGAGGTAGGTCAGTCAGTTTCTTATATGCCATTTCAGAATCAGGGTCTTGGATTGCAAAGCCACATGGGCTAACCATCATTCTTCTCCCTACCTCTAAGCTGGGGAGATAGAATCACATTCCTCTTGTCCTGAACCTCAGACAAGTTCACCACAATGTCAGGGAGATTCATTGCACTTCTTTTGACCCTAGAAAACAGCACGAGAGCCCCCAGACTTTATGATGATACAGAAATGATACCAGTATTTATATACTGCCTTTCTTTGTCATTGGATTTCTCCTCTGACTTTAATTCAAGGTGGTTTATACTGGCAGGCTTTTTCTAAAACCAGGTAGGGATTTTTACAATTACAAGTTCTACTCTTTCATAGAATGTCTTCATTCCAGGTGGATTCCTTTCTCACAGCGCAATCCTAAAAGGCACGTAGCACTGACGCAACGTCATTGCATCAGCGCTACATGCTTAGCGACAACATGGGGGACCCAAGCAGCACCCCCGCATCAGCGCTAAAGCTCTGAAGCTACTTCAGAGCACCGACGGAGAGCCTCCCTTGTGCCGACCAAAGCTGGTCGGCGTGAGGGAGGCTCTGTGCCGAGGCAGCAAGGGGATTGGTGGGAGGCGGAGGCAGGACGTGGGCAGGCTCAGGAGGCGGCCGTATGGCCACATCCTAAGCCTGTCTGCGAGGCCCCGATTTGGGCCACACGATCTCCTCGGATCTGCACCCGCTCTTTAGCGGGCGCAAATCTGAGGAGCACATAGAGGAGGCTGGAGCCTCCCCTACGGTAAGGGAGCGCATGCTCCCTTGCCGCATGGAGCCTCCAGCTTCTCCTAAACAGCGTCGGATATGGCGCTGACCCGTTGGCCTCGCCAGTCCGGCACTGTTTAGGATTGTGCCCTCAGCCTGGTATCGTTCTGGCTGCATTCACCTCCCACGCTTGACTGACCGCAACTCCTTCACTCTCACTAAGGTGGTTATCTCCATTCCTCTCACCAGCTGGGATGACTCATCTTGTCAGCAGCGCTGTCAGCAGCTCTCAGATACTTCCCGTTGTTTTGAACTGCATCCTCAGATGTTCTTGGGGCATCATAGGTGACAGCTCTACTACTCAGCCAGACCTCCTGCCCGGATATAGAAAGGATTGGAAGCAACAAAACATTTCCCTGCTTTCCAAGCCTTTCCAGGGTTCAGCATGAGATATTTATTTATTTATTTATTTATTTATTTATTTATTTATTTATTTAT
>JAJKFI010000021.1:11184098-11202435 GCA_029204185.1 Lerista edwardsae
TATTTATTTATTTATTTATTTATTTATTTATTTATTTATTTATTTATTAGATTTCTATCCCGCCTTTTTGCCCAGAGGCACCCAAGGTGGCATTACAATATAAAAATACAATATAAAAGTTAACATTAAAAAGCAATTTAAAAACAATATTAAAACAATACAAAAAACAAAACAATACAATTTAAAAACAACAAGCCCAGTGGATCATAAAATAAAATATAAAAATGTAACAAACCAGCCAGCCAGCCAGCCTGGCAACAGTTAAAAGCTTTTTGGAATAAAAAGGTCTTCAGCCCCCACCGAAATGTTAACAAAGAGGGAGCAGTTCTCAATTCTAAGGGGAGGGTGTTCCAGAGTTGGGGGGCCACCACCGAGAAAGCCCTCTTCCTGGCCGCCGCCCCTCTCACTTCTCCTGGTGGCAGCACAGTCAAACGTGGTGGCGGCAACGACTCGTTCCCTTCCTTGAGCATGTCTATGATTGAAAGATGGAGGGATTTCCTGAACTTCAGAAAGGCTGTTGCTGCTGTCAAAAAGTCAGCATATTTCAAAAAGAGATCCCCTCCCCCAGAGCAGGCTAGGGAAAAGGTGGGGGGATCTCACCTGAATAAGCAATGTACTTGCTAATTGATTCCACTGTATGTGGATCTCTGGGTGCCATTCTAACACATGTTCCTTCCCTGTTCAGTAGCTAATGCAACAAAGAAACAGTCACAACAAAAGCACAGTAGAACAACATATTTATTTTATTTATTTAAGAGATTTATATCCCACCTTTTCCATGCCAAAGCTAATGCCCAAGGCGACTTACAAACAGGGGAACAAAGGCTTAGTCACAAAGAAGGCACTGTGGGGCACAGTAGGATCATGTCACAGCGTAATTCCATACTCTGTTGAGTCTGTGGTGGATATGAAGGGATCGAAGGGAGCAACATGATGGAAAGGAATAGAGAAAAGTCACATAACAATCCATCAAATGCAAAGGAGAACACATACACAAAAATACCTCCCAAAGTCTCAGTGACATCTCAGTTGCATGGGAGATCAAGGAGGTGCAGATTTAAGCCTTCCCTAGTCATATAAGATACAGTTTTGGATTACTATATATATGCAATGAATTGCATTTTGCTGCACAGCAGAATCACAAAGACATTCCTTTTCATTTCCCTCCCTTGGGCCAGACTTCACAAGTATCAGTCCTTCAGATTTATTTTGCATGTTACAACTGGCCAGCAGATGAAAGCTTGTCCATAGGTTTCGGTATTCAGAAATGAGGGGGACTCTTTAATAATTCCTGAGTTGAAGGCAAACAGGCTTCTGTCCTTCTGCTATGCAGAACCGTGCTGCCAGTCACTCTTTGAATTAGTGTCTTAAATTATTTAGAGCTTTGAAACTGGAGAGAGGAATACGCAACGCCCTACATTAAGCCTTATCTTAGACTGTTTTCCAATGAAGATATAATGTTTGGGTTGGTCATTCCAGTGTTTAAAAGGAGGGTATTCTTTTGTTTGTTTGTATATTTATCTTCAATAATTATGGTCAGAGATCTTGCAATGAAGTTATATAGCAATGTGTAACAAAGGAGTGGGATTGGTATGTTTAACTACCACTAATAGTGGTAGGCTCTGTACAAGAATTCACAATACAGATGCATCCACTCTTAGGGGCAAATGTACAATAAAAAATAATTTTCAGCCCAGTCCTAACTGTCCTAACCTAATTAGTCCTAACCTAATTTTCAGCCCAGTGCCTTAATAATAACACTTAACATCTGCATAGCTCTTTTT
This sequence comes from Lerista edwardsae, assembly GCA_029204185.1. Lineage (NCBI taxonomy): Eukaryota > Metazoa > Chordata > Lepidosauria > Squamata > Scincidae > Lerista > Lerista edwardsae. The sequence continues at coordinate 11,185,883 of JAJKFI010000021.1, forward strand.
CAGTGTGCTTCATATGTATTGTTTTGATGTACAGAAATCCAGGAGGGTATTATTGTTGCCATATTGTAGCTGGAGCAGTGCCATTGCCAGTGCAGGTGCCAGCCAGGGCAGGTGTCACCCCATCACCACATGTGCTGCATGACACCCTCCTTATTTACCTGAAGTGACACATGGCACTTGGAAATGGTTTGGCAGTGATGCAAGGACGTAATCGCTGAAGGGCTTCTGGGAGGGGCTGCTATTTGTGGCCATTCAAACTGATGGGGGTGGGAGGGCCCATCCACTGCCACAGGCTTCTTCTGGGGGGGTGTCCTTGGGTGACATGCCTATCACCCTCCCACCAGGTGCATCCCCTGGGACAGACTGCTCGCCTGGTACACTACTGAGCTGGAGCACTGAGGAGTGGTTTACCTAAGGCCACCTAATGAGTTCACGGCAGAGGTGAGATTTGAAGTTGGAAAGCCCTATTTTGTAGATTGGTGTCTTTCCTACTTTGCCACTATCCCTCGGCCTGAGGTCCTAATCTGAGCCTAGTCCAGTCCCTCAGCACACATATTGCAATAATGCCATCCATGGTAGAAACTGGGTGCACAAAAACAAATGATTTCTCATCCCTGGCTTACAGATACGGAGTTGCAGTTGCATCTCCATTTGGAAGATTTAGGTCTGTGTCCCCATGAGTGCAACAAAAGTCCCCATGCAGCATCCTGCTGCTGTTGCTTCTGCAGTTCACTGGATCAGAACAGCAGTTTGTAGAAGACTTAAGAATGACAACATTATATTTTATTTCTTTTTATTGTTGAGTTGTTACCAGTCCCAGAGTGCACTAACAAAGACTTTAGCATAGTTTACTTCTGAGTTCCACCGTGTATGTTCTCTTTGTGATAAGTAGGCTCCAAGGAAGCTTTTGACTAGTTGCTCAATTACAGATATCCCTCATTATTTTTTTGCACCATTGTGAAGTTTGCTGAGCCTTCTCACCATTGCAACATCCAAAAGGGAAGACCTTTCAGCATATACAGCTGCTTTGTCCTTCCCTTTCCATTTGACTCTTTATGTAAGATTTACAGAGCACCAAAGAGAGGGGAGGAGGTAAATGTAAGCCTAAGCCCTGGCTTGTTACAATCATCCCAGGCTTGTTCAGAATAATCAAAACCAGATGGTCCCCTGAGCTCACCCATTATCTTTTATCATAGACCTTATCTTCAGAATTACTCCACACAGAGGTCCTCAGGCTTCTAGAATTCTCCTTGGTTTTACGGGAGCCTCTCTACATTTACAGCTTTCCCCAGGGCTGCCTTTAAGAATGACCAAGATATACAATACAATTTCCTGTTAGAGCAGTTGTTTCCAAACTAGTGCGTCGCGAGCCAATTTCAGGTGGGTCACAAAACACCTAGGGCAGCCATATTGAACATATGGGAAAATGAGATGCTGGGAAGGGGGAGGGTTGTGTGTTTGTTTTACTTGTGCCAAGGTTGTAAATAGGCTTTTTTTTTCTTTCTGATTCACTTTACTATTGGAAAATGACTTGAGAAATAACCCAACTTATTGCTGCATTCTCAGGAAAGCAGCAGACTCTGGTGTCACAATGATAGCACTTCCAGTCATGACAACACTTCCAGTGGGTCCTGGACAGATTGTCATTCTAAAAAGTGGGTCCCAGTGCTAAAAGGTTTGAGAACCATTGTGTTAGAGTAATTTTTGAAGAGAAGTGAGAAACGTTCAACTCCATATACTTCCTGGAATAACTGCATGCTTTTTGAAAGTTTATCTGAAGTACAACAAATAAAACAATGTTTGTTGGGGGGGATTTTTTTGTTCCCATGCCAGGAATCTGCAGCTTTTAATGCTGTAAATGCCTTGCAGTCCGTTTATGGAATAAGATACCGATATGGTCCTGCCTCCAGCACTTTGTGTAAGTTTCTTCACCAATGTAGTTACTTTCTATGCACACATCATGTACTCTGTGTTGGTGGTTCTACATGAGTAAATCACTCTGACAAGAATTTTGTTCAATCAGATATGATTAGAGACAACTTGTAAAGGCTGAATTCCTGTACATAGACTGCTGAAATTCTATTGGCTCAGATCCAAACACTCAGCTCAGATAATTCAGTAAACCATGGTTTATTAGATGGGGAACATGAGCCAAGGAATACTCAGCCTGTGTACTCCCCTCCTTCCCTCCTCATCTCAGATATGAAATTGTAATCCTGGTTTGTTAAACCACAGCTCTGTGTATTGTCCAAACCTGGAAACTATGGTACTCTGTGGTTTACAAACAAGGATATGAAGCTTTTATATTGGGTTTCACATCCTGATTTGTAAACCACAGTTAAAATACATCTTGTAGATTCTGATAACAAGCAGAGCTGTGGTTTAATAAACCAGGCTGTCTGCCTGTGAGATGAGGAACAGGGAGAAGGAAGGGGTAGGTGGGCTCAGCACTTCTTCAGATTGTGTTTTATCTGACCCACACAATTAAAACAGTAAGATTAGGCAGAAAATTGTTTAAATGAAAGTCATAATTTATTTCAAGTGATAGGCAACAAGTCACAATTGGTGGTCTCAGATGGGAATCTGTATCTCCACACATATCAAAAGACCTATCCAGCCAATTCTGCAGAGCTCACAATGCACATACAGATGCATATGCATACTAGTGTATATCAACTATGTATGTAAAAGATTGCTTCCAAGCATAGACTTTCTTTCCTCAGCTAAGGCATACATATTTTGTATTGGGTTTTCCCTCATCTATCTGGGGATCGTATTGATGTTTCAAGGGTTCATTCTTCATTCAGAATCTGGGATGTAATCTTTTTTAAATTATGAGTTTAGAGCACAATCACTTTGAAACTGACAAAAAGTCAATAACATTTTTTCCATACAGAAGTATTTTATAGAGTATTAAATATGTATATTCTTCCCAGTAGAGTACAGAATCTTTAAAGTCTGGATTTTCAATGAGAGCTTGAATAGAACTCTCTAGGCAAGTTTGAAATTCAGCAGCTTTGTGTAGGAGGGACTATGTGGTTCATTTCACTCCTTTTGTTTAATCTGAGCTGAGATATTGGGAACCTGAATATTATCTGGGCTCAAAATGAAGAGGGGTGGGGGAGATGAATACAGGCAATCCTTTTCTTCAGCCTAAAGATAATTTATTGACATGAAACGATGCGTCACCATTGCCTAAGTATGAGGACAGCTCCTTCCCTAGGGTAAGTAACATAATGAATAGTAACAATTTATCAGTGATTTTTTACTGTCTGTATTGAATTCTTATTTTTAAATGATGTGCTTTATGAAAAAGCTTTGCAGTTTCAATATGCTTTCTCCAGCTGTTCTCAGCCACAATGATAGCTTATCTGTAAAACAGCAATCTACTGCTATGGCATCTCACGATTCCCAGGCCTGATATTGCCAGCATTTTAAATATTCCAATTATAAAAATATAGTTGAAAAGAGCATAGCAAAAGTGGCTGACTTTGTAGCTGGCCCCTGAATCTAGTGGTTATATAAAGCAGCATTTCATGCTAATCTGTAACCCGGAACCCAGGTTGTTGCTGTGAAAGTATGTCAAGCAACAGATATAATATGAATTGCACTTCATTCATTCATTCATCAGCAATGGGCATGGGACGTGGCTGTTTTTCATCTCTCTAAAAGCTGCTGAGCACAGTAAACTAAACCTATGTCCATGTAAAATATGTGCTTAAGAAACTTGTGGGAATTTAAAATTCTGTGTTTTTTAAAAAAAACAATACTTTTTTTAAAAAATGCTTCTGAAATGTCTTTCTTTGGACTGCTCTCACAAAATAAACTTCTTGCATAATCTTACACAAAAGGCAAGTTGAAATCTTTGTGAAAGGAGCAGGTAGAGCTATGCTCTTTTGTTTTCAGTTGTGTAATCCTCCGATCTTTTTGAATTAAAATTACTCAGGTTTGATTTTTTTTTTTTTACTGGTGGTACCAGTAGCGAACCGGTCAGGCGGTAGCTATTGTGTTAGGAATGCCAATACTGCCCAGTACATTCCAGCAGTATCATGCATACATATTAAGCAGCATAGAGATAGAGAGGGATGGCATGCAGGGCATTTTAAGCAGAGGGGCCAGCATAAACCTACTTGGTAGTCAGCAGTTAAAATGGAATTACAACCTACACATCATGTAGCAAGATCAACCCATCTTTCTTGCCTCACATGCAATGCTGCTTTAGCTACTTGTGCTGCTGCACTGGATAATCATTTAATTTTTTTCCTCTTTTTTTTCTTTCCCAGATGTGAGTTCTGGCAGTTCTATGGACTGGGCTTACAAAAATGGTATCCCCTATGCATTTGCATTTGAGCTGCGTGATACTGGCCATTTTGGATTTTTACTGCCTGAGATTCTGATCAAGCCAACTTGTACAGAGACCATGCTAGCTGTTAAAAATATAACCATGCATCTACTAAAAAAGTGCCACTGAAGGATGTTTCCAAGGCCTGAATCTGTTAATTTTTTACTATCTCAAGTGTTTCTTACATAGACAGTGTCAAGTCAATGAAAGTCTACATAGACACGTCCTGCTTGTGGAGCTAAAAGAAGAAAAATGTTATATTCATTCTACATGTACATGTTTTTGAAGGAAAAAAAAAAGTATTAAGGCCAGGATTGGATGCATCCTTTGATCATACAAAAGTGCAGAAATCAACAATGAGTTTGAAAATATGTGGGACAGTACTTAGCAATGTTGCAGAAACTTGGGTCCCAAAGTAGGCTGGGTATTGAAAAACAAAGTAAGATTTCCAGTGCAAAGAGACAGGTTTTCAGTGTCCTGAGCAAGTCTTTGCTTCAGCTCACAATTGGAATAAAGCACAATAAATTATTCAAAATAAGCATGCATATTCAAATGTACCTAGTTTGCATAATTCATATAGGGCACAGATATCAACTGGGCTTGAAGAAGAATCTGAATTGTCTTGGCACAAAATTTTGATAATTTTTTTTTGAAGCAAAACAGAATACTGTACACAGCCCTGATATAACTCAGGTGTGTGCCAGACAAGCTGTTTCATCTATTTTTGGAATCATGAAGTTCCTCCATTCGCATCCCCATGTTCACTATTGTTAACTTTATTTGTAGTAGAATAGTGTCTGATATGCTAAAAAGGCCTGGTGAACTCTCTCTATAAATCCCACAGAAAAAGCAAGCACACTGAACACTACGAGAGAATTTGCCCCATGTTCTCTCTTTTCTGCCCCAACTTGCAACAGAATGAAGCAGGTCAAGACCCCCAGTGTCTGAGGCATTGCCCAAATGCTACCATCTCTTATCTAGCAACACATCAATTACCATCTCTCCTCCTGTGCTCTAGAATAGAAAAGAAAGAGAACAAAACAGAAGAAGTAATGGGGAAGAAAAAAAGGACATTGGAGCTAGGACATTGGAGAGGTACGCAATTTACAGGGATGCTATAATCATGGAGATTCAAAATTTGTGCATGCTTCAGGTTTTTTAAAAGAAAAAATATAAGTGCCAGAAGTGGCAGCTGGAAAAGCCCCCACAAATGAGAACACTAATTGAAAATAACACAGTGCACATCTGATTTATGCTTGCAGTTTCTGATCTGCTAAGTGGTATGGTCGTTGTCTCTGGGTTGAAGCAAAAAATATGCAACTGCAAGGATCTTCACTTCCTTGATATTTCCATTTTCATTTGTTACTGGAATGTTATGGATTTGTTTTTAATAGCACCCAGGACTTGTTAAATAAAGCACAATTGTTAATGAAAATGATCCAATTCAAGCTTTAATTGTAGCTACTGTGATTGTGAAATAGAAGCAACTGCTGGTCACCTGTTCCATTCTAAAGCATACATTCCCAACCCAACTATGGCTTGCAATTGGAAATCTTAACTGCAAAATTCATGCATATACAGTACATCATACATCACAATCTCAGGTTCTGTTCAGGACTATCATTCATGTGAATTATTCTGTAAACAAAAACCCTGATCCAACAAGACACGGGGGAACAGGTTTCTGTATGATTATCTTGATTGCTTGATTATCCAAACTCTTGATTAAGAGTTTGGGGTGAGAGCCCAAAGTCGTTTGCATTCATATGGCCCAACTTACACAAATAGTTCTGGTCCTAATCCACAACCTTATGAACAAAACAACAGGTTGTACTTGCCACTGCACTCATGGCGCTTCCTTTCCCCATCTCATGTCCAGAAAATACAATCCAGGTCTTAGAGATGGGGCCATAATTCAATCGTAGGAGCATGTGCATGCAAAATCCAAGTAGGGCAGCAAATAGCCTATCCTGGAGAGCTATTGCCAGTCAGTGTAGACAGTACTGAATTAGATGAACCATAAGTCCAATTCAGTTTGAGGCAGGTTGATAAGAACCCCCTTTTTATAGCTCTTTATAGCTAGGGGTGATGGTTGTGGATAAAAGAACAAAAACACATAACGCTGCCTTTTAGGGGTTAAAGTCTATATAAAAATGGACTTGTATGTGTGTATGTATGTTCCAGCATAACTCTGGAATGCCTGGAGTGATTTATACCAAACTTGGTACACATATGCCTTACACTCTGGAAAGAAATACTGTGGAGGTAAGACACCCCTAGGGGTGGGGGTGGGAAGGGGGAGATCTGTAAAAAAAATTGAAAATGGCCGGTGTCGAATCCATAGTTTTCAGGGTCGCTGAGATGAATGGTGACACTCCCGATGCCGTTTAAGTCCAAGTTCAGTCCCCATCAGCATGGGGGGTGAGAAGGTGTGCAAGATACAGGGGTGCAATATCCACAGCACGCTGATGGTGGTGTAGAGGACACCATTTGATTTCAGATATCAAAACTCATCCCACTTCTAGAAATACTGTGGGGATAAGACACCCCTAGCACCCGTAGGGGTGGGGGTGAGAAGGGGGTGACATGTAAAAATAATTGAAAATGACCAATATTAGTGTCCACTCCATAGTTTTCGGGGTCGCTGAGATGAATAGTGACACTCGCGATATCGTTTAAGTCTACGTTCAGCTCCCATCAGCGTGGGGGGTGAGAAGGGGTGAAAAATAAAATGTCCAAAATGACCAACATTCATGTCAAATCCATAGTTTTGGGGGTCGCTAAGCTTATTGGTGACAGTCCCAATGACATTTAAGCCCAAGTGTAGTCGAATAGAACTCTGTAGAACCTTCTCGAAATTTTTAGAAATCATTATGCCCCGGTCTTGGACTCCAATCAAATACTTACCATACTTACCACGTTCATGTAGTCACTGAATACGAGTCTATCGATACCGTAGTAGATGCCTGTGAGGTTGTCAATTTCCCATCAGACTTCCTAAACTCACTTGATCCGGCTGCATTGCCACCACATCGTCTTTTACTTACAGTGGGATCTCCAATTATTTTACTACAGAACCTCAACCCGCCAAAACTTTGCAACTGCACAAGGATGTGTGTCAAGAAGATGCTGGGTACTGTAATTGAAGCAACTATCTTAACAGGAAAGGGAGAAGGTGAAACAGTTTTTATCCCACGGGTACCACTCATTCTGACGGATCTTTTTTTTTAAAAAAAATAGGATTTATATACCGCCTTTCTTAGGTCACCGGATTTCTCTAATGACTATAACTCAAGGCGGTTTACATAGGCAGACTTTATTCAGAAACCCGAAGGTTTTTACAATTTTTACAGAAATGTTCTATCTTTTAAGAACTACACACATACAGATGGATCTTTCTGGATTTAGTCCTTCTTTCTGGCCACCCATTTGTCTTCTTGCTGGCTGATAAGTGACTTCCCTGCTCCCACCAGAGAAGCGGCTGAACTTCGGCACAGCTCCCCCTCACACAAGGGAGCCGAAGCTCAGCTTAAAAGGATCTCCCTTTTAACTTTAAGAGATTGCAATTTCCAGTGAGACTTGCATTCTCGATCACGATCTACAAGTCATAGGGGCAGTCTATTAAGTACTGCGGAGCGGATTTGAGATTGCCATGTTTCTCCCATGGACAACTTTCTGTTGCTTGCTCAAGGGTGGGTTCACTCAAGAATTTATGTATTCTTGCTCCTGGAGGTGAAACTAAAAATGTTTATAATCAAGTTTTGAGTTAAATTAATATGATAGTGAATTTGTAAAAGATTTTACTTTATAATTTTTATACTGTACTTATACTTTTAATTACCTGTACATGAAATTACTTCGATTTTACACTATAGATAGAATTCATTCCTTTTCCTGTCTAATAGAAGCTTGGGATACATAAACACCTGGGCAACGCTGGGTAAGGACAAGCTAGTATCCAAATAAAAAAGCACTGCATTTTGGTGTTTAAGATATTTTTTCCATAAATTAAAATAGATTACTTTTCCCCAATTTGAAATAATACTGTGGTTGCATCTGCTGACAATCAATAGTATTTATATCACTTTTCAACACAAAGTTCACAAAGAGTTTACAGGCGAATAATAAAGTTAGATGGCTCCCAGTCCCAAAAAGACTCACAATCCAAAAAAATGCAGAACACCACCAGCAACAGCCACTAGAAAAAGACACTGCGCAGGGGTGACTAGGAACAACTAATCTCCCCCTGCTAAATATAAGAGGAACATCGCTTGAAAAAGTGCCTCTTGCCCAGTTAGCAGGGGTCATCTGCTTCCTAGAAGTTACTAGGTAGGTAATATAGGTGATATTCCAGGGAGATTCCTCAATACATGTTGATGAATCTGTGAATTGGTTCGTCATCATTACATATATATGTAGGACTGTGGGCAGAGTAGTACGGACCTTCCCAATTAGTTCAAAACCAACCTGTTTTGCAAACTCAGGTCAAAGGGAATTGATAATAATATGCTTCAGCAACATTGACCTTACCTGTATTATTTACCTATGGTGCAATTTCTGGATTAATACTCCCATCTTCTCCCTGGGAGGTAAAAACAGAAGAATGGTTTAATCTGCCACCACTTTGCAACAATATAGGCTTGATAGCCAACTGAAGTGTGGTTTTGAACGCTAAGCTTCAGGGATCACATATTTATTTGCATCTGTGTCAAAGCTCCCATGATACGGAGTCCAGATGCATCAGTCTGCACTGGCCCTTGATTGGGAACCAGTGAACACCCGACAGCCTTCTTTCTGTTCTTTAAGAAAAGACTAAAGGCTAAGAAAAGACTAAGACTAAGGATTGGGCCCTAGATGATATCAACTGAATTACAAATTGGTGTGCTGAACGTATGAAAGTGCAGATTTGCTTTCCCTCACTCCCTTTTGCAAAATCCCATTTACTCATACATCTCATGCTCCATGTTTTCAACCTTAGGGAAACTGTTAGGAGCAATTAATATAAGTGTACTTGGTTTCAAGCCAGTGTTGCAAACATTCAGGCTATTTGGGGGGAGGATTTGTTCTAGGGACCCAGTTGTGGTACAGTGAGTCAGATAGTTTCCCCCCTCTCCTATCACATAACTGGCTAATTGTTTATTTCCTTAAAATTATTGGGGGGGGGTCATTGTCACTAGTGCCAGGATGCTGGGTGTACTGAGCAAAAAATCTGACAGACTGGAGGTGCTTGATCAATGATGTTGTTCATATACCTTTGAAACAATATCATTACAAATGATCAAATTTATATGAACCTCAAAAATGTTACACTATTTATCAGCACTTATTTTGCACTTTTGTCAAGTGCTTCAAAGCAGGAGAAATGCAAGTGGGCCTGATACTACTACTACTAAAGGTAAAGGTAAAGGTTTCCCCACGACCGAATGGTCTAGTCGTGACCGACTGTAGGGGGCGGTGCTCATCTCCGTTTCAAAGCCTGTGAGCCAGAATTTTTGTCCGATCATGGTGGCCAGCATGATTCTACGCCGTAGCGCACGGAACGCCGTTACCTTCCCACCAAAGTGGTCCCTATTTATCTACTTGCATTTTAGGTGCTTTCGAACTGCTAGGTTGGCAGGAGCTGGGACAAGCAACGGGAGCTCACTCCGTCACGCAGTCTCGAACTCCCAACCTTGCGGTTGAAAGCCCAGCGACAGCGGATTAACTCGCTGCGCCACCATGTCCCTAACTACTACTACTACTACTACTACTACTACTACTACTATTATTATTAATTACCAGCTAAAATGGAAACCTTCCATTCTAATTTTTGGAGCATCAGGTTAAGTAACCCAATGCAAAACAACAAATTCTGAGCAGGGGCACCTCAGTGCCTTTTTATTTAAAAGTAGGATGACTCTTTGGGCCAGAAGGTCCCTTTCTTTTTCATGACTGTCAGAGACTGAGCAGTGAAGCAGAACAATCCAGCTGTCTTCATAGTGCAGTGCCTTGCAAAGTATCTCCCCTGGGCCAGAGATGCCATCACCTATTGGCTGAATTGTCCCTCCATTAAGACATCGGAGGCTCTACTCATAAATAATATATTACATTGGTAATTGAAAGAAAACCTTTGAGGTAGCACAGCTCATGTATGTTGTCCACTAAAAGTATACCATGCTCGTAATTGTTATTTATGTATTCTGAAATTAAAGAAAGGTGGCGTTCAGGCAGTTTTGTGTATGAAGAATGCCACTCTTTTTCTTTTTAAAATGTTCCATTTCAGTATATATAGATTTTTAAAAAATGAGTTGCCTATATATTAATTGAATGAATAAAACCTGAATAAAATTTCAAAGCTGGAATTCATTTTGTCTTTAGAGCAGTGAGAAACGTCAGATTTACATGTTAAATCATAAATTATTGCGTTTTGTGGTGTGTACAAAGAACACTGTACTTAAATATGGGAAGGATAAGCTCTCTTCTGTCCAACTTGCCACTATTTCAGGGGTTTTGTGTTCTGTCAATTATCTAGTTAAGCCACATCACCTAACACATGGTTAAAAAACACAACCATTAGGCAGTGCAATCCAACCTCCCCCGCCCCATGTCCTAAGTGTTGTGAACTTGTTGTAAAGCACATTCACAGCTACACAACAGCAGGCTGGGCCAACACACAGACATGAGCTGGCCTAGCAGGACCCAAACAGCACTGGGCCAGAGTGAGTGCGTTGGCACAGGAGGTGGGAGAGGGTGATAGGAAGGCCAAATGTAGGCATTTTGGGGCACCGGGAAGGTGGGAGAAGGTGGTCCAGGAGGCAGATTGGACCCGGAGGCGGGTGGGACTGGTCTTGGCAACGTAGGCTGGATCTTAACTCCTATCCCTTACCCAGCCAGCATTACAGGGGCTGCTCAGATCTGCGCCCACAAAATTGTGGGTGCAGATCCAAGTATAAAATAAATAAAATTCCCTTACTCTGAGTTGCACCCAGCCTGCTCCTAACTTGCACTGGATACAGTACAGGCCAGTTGGCCTGCCTATTCCAGCGCAGGCTAGGATTGCACCCTAAAAGACAGCAACTGGATTTGAATAGAAGTAACAGAAGTTTTTGGTGATTAAATAGCTCCAAAAACAATTTCTTTTTCTAAATAACTTGTAAAAATCTGTTGGTTGAGCTTTAAATATTACACACCTAATTATTACCTCATTTAGCACAATACTTTTGGAGAAAAAAACAGCATGCTCTGCAAGGGCATCTTTGATCTTTGCAAGCAGATCTTTGACTTGGCACAAGTTCTCCTCCATTTAGTACCGGTTCTCACCAGCTCTGTTCACATGCTGCCAGGAAACATTTACTGTTCCCTTAAGGGAAGTTTTTCACCCCATGGGACACTCAGCAAATTGCCTGGGAGTGGCAGGTTCTTCTGTTTGTGTACTGAGCCAGTAGAAGTTGGGAGAAAGCAACCAGACCTTCTGCCTAGCCTCTGACAGCCATGCAAAGCTAGGTTTCTTGTTCTTCAAGTTGTATGTGGGTGGGCAGCAGGACCAGTGGTGTCATCTACTCTCTCGTAAGCCGGAACGTGGGCGGGACTTGAGTGATTGACAGACGGTCGACTCACTTCCGGGTTCTTCGCGCCCCGCGCGGCTTTCCCTCGCCTCGGAGGGGGCGCCTGCTCGCCCAGGCACCCGGCGCGCCCCCCACCCATCCCCCCTGGCGAGCAGGCGCTCCCTCCGAGGCGAGGGAAAGCCGCGCGGGGCGCGCGAAGAACCCGGAAGTGAGTCGACCGTCTGTCAATCACTCAAGTCCCGCCCGCGTTCCGGCTTACGAGAGAGTAGATGACACCACTGAGCAGGACGGTCTGCCTTCCCCATCCTGGCTCGAGACAGAAAAGTGCTTCAAACTGCACAGATGACACTGCGCCTCCACCCTCCACGTGGCCAGGACTGAGCACAGACATCAGCATAAACAGCAAGGCTGCCAAAATGTGCACAGTGCCCTAGTAGTCTTCTTTGGAGAGTTTTGGTAAATTTGGGGGACCTAATTTAGGGCACAATCCTAACCTGGAGGTAGGCCAGCAAAGTTTGTCCAGCAGAAGGTCCACCATAAAACATGTTTGGACCACTCTCAGAGTCAAGAGAGGCCAGCACGCAGACATGTGCCACTCAGGATGAGCGTGGGTGGGACAAGGAGTTGATGCTCGCCATGTTATAATCTTTCAAGCAAAGGGGCATGTCCCCAAACAACTGCAAAACACTACAGCAAAAACACAGCTGTTGTAGGAAGTATAAAAGCTCTAGAAAACAATGGAAAATGAATTATTTTTATTATCCATAGACTACAGGGGACATGCTATAGATTCACATCTGCATCACTCAGGTGATGCATGTTGCTTCTGAAAGGACTGTCTACTGATTTGTATTTCTGCCTGTCCGCTATAAAACATATATAGAAACATTTCTGAGTATGACTATAGCCTCAGGATAAGAGCATGAACAACTTCATGGTGATGCAGCCTGATCAGTAACTCCACAAACATCCACAGAAACACCAACATCACCCACTAGTCATGGGGTGGCAGCCCCGTTTTAGATCCATGTTGGACAGACATGCAAGGACCCAGCCGCTGCACCCTATACATCCTTAATGTCAATGGTGGCAAGGAAGTGTCACCAGGGCTAACAAATTAAGGGTTTCTGCTCAATAGGGGCATCTGAGAGCTAATGAACAAAAGACAGATTTTTTTGTTGTTGAATTTTCAAGGTAGAGAAACTAATTCTGCAGCATAAATGAAGATAAAAGCTTTTATGGTGCAGTCCTAACATGGGTAAATGCAGGCAGGCTGGCTGGCCTGTGCTGCATCCTACCTGAGTTAGCAGGCAACAGCAGCTTAGCGCGGGGCAAGGGGATGAACGTTCCCTTGTCCCACAGTAAGCCGCATGCAACCCAATAAAATTGCTCAGGTCTGTGCCTGTCTGAGCCTCCTGAATTGAGGCAGCATAGGATGGGGACAGGGCTTTGGATGCAGCCATTAGGCCGCATCTGGGTTGCACTAATGTCCCCAGAACACCCTGCCAGCCAGATTGCTCTCCCTCTGCCCCGTTCTGCCCTCCCTTCCCCCTGCCCAGAAATGGCCCCATGCTGCCGGAACTCAGCCAGTGCAGGACCAACTTACCCAGGCCTTGTGGTGGCACTTCTGGGGCAATGCAGTTGCCTGCATTGGCCCTGCGCCAGAAGTGCTGGCGCAAAAGTGCTTTATGGCACTTTTGCAACACTGCAACACAAGCTGCTTGTGTTGACTCTAGAGCGCACTTGGATGTCAAGGATTATCTTTGTCAAGATGATTGGGTGGGTAGGTTCTAGGATTCCCAATAAAAAGGACCCCCCCCCACTTCTTCATTGTTCTGCAGGGTCTTCTGCATGTGCTTGTTTGTGCAACCACCCATGGAACAGGACAAAACACTGTTTTGTCCATATATATTCCTCATTTAACGGTCAACAATTTACACCATTAACAAAACCTAACATGTCCAATAAGAAATGCAAGAATCTTACAAAGCAGTGGTTCCCAAATGTTTTGACTGACAGCTCCTTAAACCCACTGGGCCATTGGCTGCAGCTCCCCATTACAATCCTATACACCATACAGGGCGGTGGGTTCTTCGTGCAGATTCTGTGAATCTCCTGGCTGGGTTCCGTGGCTCCCTAGGGATCCACAGCTCACAATCCTTTAGTATTTAATCTGCCTCCCTTTCCAAAATCCAGATCTCCTGAAACCTATTACATCAAAATTTCTTGGGTCACAAGTTACCACCAGTTGAGTTTTTTGCTCAGTTGTCTTCTTCTGGTGAGATTAACAGCCCAATCCTAACCAGACTGCCCGTGACACAATACAGCGGCACCAAAATGGTCACTGCGCTAACCCATGCAGGCAGAGAGGAAGCAGGAGGTCTCTTCAAAGTAAGGGAACATTTGTCATCTCATGTTGAGCTCTAGCAGCTGCTATGGGTCTATTTAGATCCAATAGAATTGCCAAGCAGTAGCCTGACGTAGGGCCTTCAGGCCCATGAGTGGGGGATAGGATCTGGCAGCAGCTTCTATTATTGTCCCCACTGACCTCTTGGGCCTAATATGCCCTCTGTGCCACCCTTCTCCCACCCGCTCCCTGCCTTCCCCTTGCCCTGGAACTTCTCTATTCCATTTGGAGGCAAACTCATCACTGTCAGCTCCCAGGACCTCTCCGAACAGTTTGGAGGCCCAGCGTCCACCCACACTGGCCTCTGCACCAGTGCCTGCCTCCTCCTGGCTGTCGTGAAGTGTTTTACAGCACTTTCACAATGGCCATTGCCAGGGCCACATGCCTGAGACCAATGCTGTGGCCAGTGGTGTCATCCAAATGATTTAGGAACAGGTACTCACTTTTGATTGGCACTTGTCGGGGTCCGCCCACCGGAAGTGATGTCATAAGCCGGAAGTGATGTCGTGGCAGGAAGTGAGGTCATAGCCAGAAGTGATGTCATTATAGGAAGTGAGGTCATAGCCAGAAGCAATGTCATGATGGTTGCCATGGATGGGATCATGTTTGGAATAACTTCAGCTTGTGGTTAGTGTTGATTTAATTTCTATTGCTTTGCTTTCTAGAGATGTATATAGACATATTTTGCTTCAACTGTTCCCTGGTTAAATAGCAGGCTAGACTGTACTAGATTGTGAGCCCTTTTGGGACAGGGAGCTATTTAACTTTAATGTTAAATGCAAGGAGCCAGCAAGGAGCAGGAGGGGGAACGGGCGACCAAAAAAAGACCACGTGGGGGCTGGGGCTGGGGGGAGGCTGCAGGAGGAACCGGGACGCTGGATCTGTGCGGCTGGAGGGAGCGGGAGCCCCAGGCAGCCTACCTTCTCACGCTTGCTGCCTTATTCCCGGGTCTCCCTCGCTGCTGCTGCTGCCGCTGCTGCCGCCTCCGGTCCTCTCGCTCTGCTGCTGCAGCTGCTACCGCCACCACCACGCTGCCTGCCTGCCTGCCTCCTCACAGAAAATGCAGGCAACGGCTGCGGGCGTGCAGTACGCATGCGCAGCTGCTGAGCCAACCAGCCGACGGGGACAGCTTCGAGTGGGCGGGGCCAGCTCAACTTCTACGAACCGGTACTCGCGTAGTGGTGCGTAGTGGGTGCATGACATCACTGGCTGTGGCCCTGGAGGATTGGGCCATAAAACACTGTGGCCAACTTGGGAGAATCTCCAGTCACTCCATCATGCATATCAACATAATCATGCATTTTTGAAAGACTTGATGTCCGTTAACAACACCCTGCTAAAGGACATTAAGCAAAATACGTGGTTATTGTATTGCTAACTGTATGCATTTTTCAGGAAAACAAACACCTCTTCCAAAAATGATTTTCCATGGTTCTATATTTGGTAAAAAGACAGCTATGGAGCCTGAATGAGTTATTGCTGCAATCCTCTTATTATCTTTTTTAGAACAGTAGTTTCCAAATAATTTTACCTCCTATGTTATTCAAACTTAAAATTCCTCTCTCTTCAATGCAGTTATAATGGGTGGGTTGAAATATCAGTTATTGCATTTCTGACAAGAAATAAGTAGCTCCGCTTGCTGGAGGAAAGATCTGTGCTTGGCAGTTAAAAGTGGTTATTGCTCCAGTCTCATTGCTTCCCACCTTAATTCACGTGACTTTATGACCTCTGTCTGAGCCTTTCAACACAGATATTAAAATGCCTGCAGCGATGAACAACTGAAACCATCCTAACTATTCATCTTGCTAGAACCCCAAAGCAAGGGAAAAATTTCTCCTGTGCTAAATTCCTATTTAGTGTTTCATGGTTCTTTGCAGTTTTGGTTTGCTTTTATTATTTCATCATTTTAAATTCTGAAAAAAAAGCAGAGGGTTTCTTCCTCCTTGAAAAGAGAACTAAATTTTCACACATAAAGCAAAGTAGGTTGTTAAGCATATGAATTACTTTTACTTTTTCCGTTTCATTCAGTTCCCATTCTCATCCTAATCAGTTTCTACTCTATAATGCAACTCTATATTATGTACTGGTTACATCACATAGTTTACAGAAATCTTCAAAAATCCTTTGTGCCAGGTAATAAAATACTATTTCTCTCTCTCTCTCTCTCTCTCTCTCTCTCTCTCACACACACACACACACACACACACACACAGAGAGAGAGAGAGAGAGAGAGAGAGAGAGAGAGAGAGAGAGAGAGAGA
>JAJKFI010000021.1:11210646-11390761 GCA_029204185.1 Lerista edwardsae
AATAATAATAATAATAATAATAATAATAATAATAATAATAATAATAAAAAGAACATAAGAACATAAGAAGAGCCCTGCTGGATCAGGCCAAAGGCCCATCTAGTCCAGCTTCCTGTATCTCACAGCGGCCCACCAGATGCCCCAGGGAGGCATGAGACAACAAGATGCTTGCATCCTATTGCCACTCCCTTGGACCCGGTACTCTGAAGTAGCCCACCACCTTTGTAAGGAGGTTGCACAATCCATCATTGCCTATAGCCCACAATGGACCTTTCCTCCAGAAATCCATCCAACCCCCTCTTAAAGGCATCAAGACCAGATGCCATCACCACCTCCTGTGGCAAAGAGTTCCACAGATTAACTACCCGCTGGGTAAAAAAAGTACTTCCTTTTATCTGTTTTAACTCTCCCAACCCTCAGTTTTAGCAGATGCCCCCTGGTTCTGGTGTTTTGAGAGAGGGAAAAGAACATCCCTCTATCGACTCTATCCCTTCCGTGCATAATTTTGTATGTCTCAATCATGTCCCCCCTCAGGCGCCTTTTTTCTAGACTGAAGAGCCCCAAACGCTGCAGTCTTTCTTCATAAGGGAGGTGCCCCAGCCCCGTAATCATTTGTGTCGCTCTCTTCTGCACCTTTTCCAGCTCCACTATGTCCTTTTTGAGATGCGGCGACCAGAACTGGACACAATATTCCAGGTGCGGCCTTACCATCGATTTGTACAATGGCATGATAATATTGGCTGTTTTATTCTCAACCCCTTTTTTAATTACCCCAAGCATGGAATTGGCCTTCTTAATTGCTGCCGCACACTGGGTGGATACCTTCATTGAATTGTCCACCAGCACCCCAAGATCTCTCTCCTGAGCTGTCACAGACAGCTCAGAACCCATTAGCCTATAGGTGAAGTTTTGGTTTTTTGCCCCAATGTGCATCACTTTACACTTGTCTATGTTGAAACGCATCTGCCATTTGGCTGCCCATTCCCCCAACTTGGAGAGATCCTTCTGGAGCTCTTCACAATCCTTTCTGGTTTTCACCACCCGGAAAAGTTTTGTGTCATCTGCAAACGTGGCCACCTCGCTGCTTATCCCTGTCTCCAGGTCATTTATGAATAAGTTGAAAAGCATGGGCCCCAAAACAGATCCCTGAGGCACTCCACTTTTCACCTCTCTCCATTGTGAAAATTGCCCATTGACCCCCACTCTCTGTTTCCTGGCCCTCAACCAATTCTGGATCCATAAGAGGACCTGCCCTCTTATTCCCTGACTGTGAAGTTTCTTCAGCAGCCTTTGGTGGGGGACTGTGTCAAACGCTTTCTGAAAGTCCAGGTATATGATATCCACAGGTTCACCCACATCCATGTGCCTGTTGACCTTTTCAAAGAATTCCAAAAGGTTTGTGAGGCAAGACTTACCCTTACAGAAGCCATACTGACTTTCCTTTAGCAGTACTTGTTCCTCTACATGTTTTAGGATTTTATCTTTAATGAGGCTTTCCACCATCTTACCCGGAACAGACGTTAGGCTGACCGGCCTGTAGTTTCCAGGGTCCCCCCTTCTCCCTTTTTTAAAGATTGGCGTGACATTGGCTATCCTCCAATCCTCTGGTACCGTGGCCGTTTGAAGGGGCAAGTTGCATACTTTAGTTAAGAGGTCAGCAACTTTGTTCTTTAGTTCCTTAATAACTCTTGGGTGTATACCATCTAGGCCTGGTGACTTATTTATATGTAGTTTATCAATTTGATCTAAAAAATCTTCTTTATTAACCATTATCTGCTTTAATTCCTTAGTTAGGAAGGGCTGTTCAGGCTGCGGTATCTGCCCAAGTTCTTCTGCTGTGAAGATGGACGCAAAGAATTCATTTAATTTCTCTGCAATCTTCAAGTCCCCTTTTATCTCCTCTTTCCCTCCCTCACCATCCAGCGGGCCAACCACCTCTCTGGCAGGTTTCCTGCTTCTAACATACTTGAAGAAGCTTTTATTATCCCCCTTTATGTTGCTAGACATGCGTTCCTCAAACTCTTTCTTAGCCTCCCTTATCACCTTCTTACTTGTCTTTTGCCAGAGTTTATGTTCTTTTTTATTCTCCTCACTGGGGCAAGACTTCCATTTACGGAAAGAAGCTTCCTTGCTCTTTACAGCTTCTCTAACTTTGTTTGTCAGCCATGCAGGAACCCTCCTGGACCTTGTCGAACCCTTCTTTCTTTGCGGTATACACTTCCGCTGGGCCTCTACTACTGTTATTTTAAACAGCCTCCATGCAGCCTGGAGGGATTGGACTCTTTTTACCTTCTCTTTCAATTTCTTTCTAACTAGCCTCCTCATTTGAGGGAAATCTGCCCTTCGGAAGTCAAGGGTTCTTGTGTCAGATTTGCTCTGCACTCTTTCCTGGACATGCATGGCAAAAGCAATCACAGCATGGTGACTGTTCCCCAATGGCTCAGTAACACTTACATCCCTAACTAGGTCCCGAGTACCACACAATATTAAATCCAGAGTCACCTGTCCTCTGGTCAGCTCCATGACTAGCTCCATGACTAGCTGCTCTAAGGCACAATCATTTAGCACGTCAAGGAACCCGGTCTCTCTTTCTTGACCAGAGCAGCAGTTGACCCAGTCGATATGAGGATAATTGAAGTCCCCCATGATTACAATCCTGTCTCTCTTGGTCAACGCCCTGATTTGTTTCCTCATTTCAAGATCACCCTCAAGTTTTTGATGATGATGATGATGATGATGATGATGATGATAGTAGTAGTAGTAGTAGTAGTAGTAGTAGTAGTATTTATATACCGCCTTTCTTTGGTCATTAAATTGCTCCTCTGACTTTAATTCAAGGAGGTTTACATAGGCAGGCTTTATTTCTCTAAACCCCCAGGGGTTTTTACAAATTACAACGAAGTTCTGTCTTTCAAGAACTACAACAACATAGAGATGGAACTTTCGTGGTCTAGTCCTTCTTTCTGGTCACACGATTGCCTTCCTGCTGGCTGATAGACGGCTTTTCTGCTCCCACCAAAGAAACAGCTGGCCCAGCACAACTCCTCTCTCACAGGCAGCTGGAGACAGCTCAGCTCTTATCAGTCGCAGTTCTCAAGGTCTGCTGCTCACCATCTTCATCTTGCCGGAATCCTTCCCACTTGCATGTTTGTGATTAGATGATCTTCTGAACTGAACTCATTTCAGTTTTCCACTAATGATGGAGAGCTAACAGAAGTTGGGATGATTATTTGACAAAAGCAGGGAAGACTTCATCTCATACAGACCTCATGTATGATAGCTATTCGTTCTGCAATATGAGATATTTCTGGATTATACTCAGTGGTGTCATCCAAATGATTTAGGAACAGGTACTCACTTTTGATTGGCACTTGTCGGGGTCCGCCCACCGGAAGTGATGTCATAAGCCGGAAGTGATGTCATGGCAGGAAGTGATGTCATAAGCTGGAAGTGATGTCGTGGCAGGAAGTGAGGTCATAGCCAGAAGCAATGTCATGATTGTTGCCATGGATGTGATCATGTTTGTAATAACTTCAGCTTGTGGTTAGTGTTGATTTAACTTCTATTGCTTTGCTTTCTAGAGATGTGTATATACATATTTTGTTTCCTGGTTAAATAGCAGGCTAGACTGTACTAGATTGTGAGCCCTTTTGGGACAGGGAGCCATTTAACTTTAATGTTAAATGCAAGGAGCTGGCAAGGAGCAGGAGGGGGAACGGGCGCCCACCGGGCTGCGCAACCACGTTGGCACCCGACAGAGCGCCAGGCCGGCTGGCAAGGAGCAGGAGGGGGAACGGGCGACCAAAAAAAGACCACGTGGGGGCTGGGGCTGGGGGGAGGCTGCAGGAGGAACCGGGACGCTGGATCTGCATGGCTGGAGGGAGCGGGAGCCCCAGGCAGCCTACCTTCTCACACTTGCTGCCTTATTCCCAGGTCTCCCTCACTGCTGCTGCTGCTGCTGCTGCCGCTGCCGCCTCCAGTCCTCTCGCTCCGCTGCTGCCACCACCACCACGCTGCCTGCCTGCCTCCTCACAGAAAGTGCAGGCAATGGCTGCGGGTGTGCAGTATGCATGCACAGCTGCTGAGCCAACCAGCCGACGGGGCCAGCTTCAAGTGGGCAGGGCCAGCTCAACTTCTAGGAACCGGTACTCGCGTAGTGGTGCGTAGTGGGTGCATGACATCACTGATTATACTATATCTTTCTGTAAACTGCAGACCTACTGAAACCAGCTGAAAAGCATTAGTAGGAATCAAGTTTTTTTTCCTTTTATTTTAAAGTACATCACTCTGCTATTGTCCTATCTTGTCAGGGTCCAGAGTAGAGTAGTACACCTAGAGTAGTTGTCTCCAAGCTGGAGACCGCTGCAACGGAGAAAATCTTCCCCCGGTGCAAATGGCACTTTGTGTTCCACCAGGGAAGTCACGAGAGACCCTGACTACAGCTTCCAGGGGTCTTTGTGGCCAGCCCCCTCTGTGTGAAGACCCCCGGGAGCTGTAGCAAACTGCTGCTCATGCCAGGGAAGGATCAGGCAGGCACTGGATCTGGCCCGTGGACCAGAGTTTGGAGACCTCTGACTTAGAGCAACAGCAACAGTTCTGATTGGAACATGCCGAACAGAATAAAAGAAATTCCTGTTTATGAGTTTCAATGTCCTCTATCAAGGCTGCCAGCAAAGAGAAAGAGCCCAATTCTGAGTTCCTGGGCTCCTGTAGGAGGAGCGACGTCAACATTGCCTCCAATGGGAGCTGCTGCAGCCACGGGGTCTCCTCCTGTTGCCTCCTATGGGAGCTGCTGCAGCCACAGGGTCTGCAACCCCAGCCCCCGCAATAGGGCTTCTCCACTCTCTGCCAGCTATTTTGCTGGAGGAGACTGGAGCAGTCCCGTGTCTGGCGTCAAAGCCCAACACGAGGTTCAGGATGCAGCGGCAAGTGCTGCCGCCAGTCCCCTCCCAGGGCCATTCCTCCCTTCCCTTCCCTCTGCCCTGTTCTGCCCCCTCCCCACCTCGAAACTGCTTACCAACGAACAGCTTTGCAATACATTTATGGCATCTGGAGCCAGCACTGAGCAACAGTGCTGCTGCTACGAGCCTGAAAGATTGGGCTCAAAGACCTGTAAAAGGTGGCACCAGACCCCAACATACATTACCAGTTGGCTTTATTTATTAAAATGAATGTTCTAATGCAAACTTTGATCCAGGAGCAGGAAGGCGGCAGTTACTGCAACTGCTGTTGTTGAACCACTTTCCCAAGCAAACAGTGGGAATTGCAACCATGATGATTGTATGACCACACCAAGCAGGATCATAATTTAAAATTAGATATTAATGGGGAAGTGTAGCAGGGAAGTAGAGAAAAATCAGCATGCATCACGTAGCTTTGGATCTTGATTACTGGTAGATTCATAGAAGAAGATAGCTATGTGTAAACTCTGATAGATACATGATAATTATGTGCAAAATTTATTGTGAATTATCCTGGACAAATAATCTATTAATAAGTTGCTAAGCGAATGCATAATATACATACACAAAGAAATAGCATAACAGTTCACGGATGACACATTTGAAACAAATACTGGCAAAGAGATGTTCATGCCTTAAAAATGAAGAATGTTCATGCCTTAAAAATGAAATCAGATGAACACTACAGAACTGCAAGATGATATTTATTATCTCTCAAAAAATCAAACATACAACTATGCAAATAAACATTTGTCCCTTCTCCCATGAGATATACATAGGGTGCAAGGGGACTTTCATCGAGCCACATCCCTTGCTCCAAGCAGGAAATCCTCCTGACCACATCCCCAAAAGGTGCATGTCAAGCCTCTACTTCACCTACCACGTCCCCCAATAATTGGTTCAATTGCAAAACCACTAAGAAACCATTAATAAATTCCTTGTCTGGAATCTCCCCTCCTATAGCTTAACTCAGGGGTCTCCAAAATATAGCCCTCTACAATATGTTATCTGGCCCATAGCAGCTTAAAAATATTTGACATTTTTACTCATATATCATTTCTCAGTTTCAAACAATCAAATTGAATTTGTTTGATTGATTTCTCAGTGTAAGCATAGCATTGTGTTTTGTAAATGTCACATTTCTCTTTTGCTCTGAATCATATCATGCTGGTTACTTAAAAAGATCCGAGTAAACTTATTCATTCATTTAAATTTCATTCATTCATTTATAAAACTGATTTTTTTTTAGTCCACAACAATCTGTAAAATGTACAATGCGGCCCTTGTACTGAAATGTTTGGAGACCCCTGCCTTAACCCATGAGAACTAATGTAAAATTGGTACAACATAATATTGGTATATAATATATACATTATAATACACCATGTAATACAATATACAATTGTGTTATATTGTATATATAGTGTGTATATATACACACAGACACATACAGTATATACACAATATTATTTTGTAAATATACAATATAATACATGTGTGCATGTGTGTGTGTATACACAATATAGTTAATAAAATTACAAGATTGCAATAATGCCTCTCAGAAATTCTACATAATATTCCTTATACAGACAAAGTGCATAAGACACAATCCAGTCAAGATTCATCAACTTGATGAAGCACTTTTGTTTAACTTTGGGCTGGATACCTACCAAACAGTGCAATCCTATGCATGTTTACTCAGAAAGAAGTCCCACTGTGTTCAATGAGGTTTCCCCCATGAAAGCATGTACAGAATTGCAGCCCTAGTTTGTAACAAAAATGTAAGCATAATAAATGGTTCTTTAATCATAAGAACCAGAAGTAGGTCAGATAATAAAAAGTATTTCACAGGACACAGTTTTACTTGTGGGTACTGTATTTGCAAGTTGTTAAAATACTGCAAAAAGCAGTAAGTCTAGGATGAACAGGAAAACAGGTGCCATCTGGTTTAATAATGAAGCTCTTATACTAAGGCTGTAATTCTATACTCACTTTCCTGAGTAAGTCCTCTTGAACACAATGGGACTTACTTCTGAGTAGATATGCCTAGGCTTGTGCTGTAATCGTATTCAGTACAAAAAAGGGCACGTGAAGCCTTGCGTTTGCTAACTTTTGCAAAAAGGCATTGGTCCAATTGAATGATAAACCTAACCAGCATTCAGGTCTAAGACATTACAGAGCCTGAGGAAGAAATTGCAAATATCCCGTAAAAACAGAATAAATTATTTAATTGGCTATTTTATGCTCTTTTGGCAATCTGCTGCCTAAGATGGGCAACTCACTAATTCTAGACATAAAACTGCCAGTGACACAAAACAGATACAGGTGGACCCCCCGTATCCAGTTTCCGTATCTGCAATTTCAATTATTGACAGATCAGGGGGTCCCCCTTACATTCCTTTATTTTTACTTTGGGTTGCTAAAAAATCTTCTTGCTCAGAGGTGGGGGCAGGGAAGAACCCCATACTTAACATAGGTTCCCTCTTATCCACGGTTTCAGGTATCCATGAGGGGCCCAGGAGCCTATCCCCTGCAGATACCAGGACATACCTGTACATGGCCCCCAAAGTACTTTATTGTCCTCTGAAGACACTTAAAAATCAGTTACTCCTTTCTTTCTAGTAAGGCTTGTAAAGATACGCTTGAGAATATCATTACAATAGGTACTAGAGATTTTGAAAAAAAGGAAGTAAAAAGAAACCACAATTCAGAATGCTTTCCAAATGACTAGCACGACAATTCCAAAGGCTTACATCAATACAGCTGCCTGAAATGTCAGTGTAACAAGCTCGTTCATGAATAAAAAATGGGTTCTCATATGCAAGGCAAGCAATTCCAGGGTAATTATAGAATGTGTAATTCAGTAGAATTACAGAAATTCAGTAACAGTAGAAATGACCTGAAATCTCCCTTGTTCATCAACATGTGTGCATTTATTTCTGAATTTATTTAAAATATTTAAAACACTTTTTCCCCACTTAAGAACAAAAATGCCCAACATAAAACACAATAAAAACCCATAAAATACCAATTTAAATGTGATTAACTGTAGGCAACTGAAATATAAACATGAGCAACAGCTCTATTAGGTCACACCATAGTTTGAAGCTTTATGAAGTCAGAGTAGTCTCATAACTAGGCTTCTGCTACTGTGCCTGGAAATAAAGTGGGGGTGATCCCAGAACAAAAGATCAGCTGATCCGTGTGCTGGGCTCAGAGAAACACCCCAACAACTTTTTCTTGATGGCAACTGCATAAGTGTGTCTCATGGCACAGATGTTGGGTGCAATGTCTGTATCCCCACTCAGAGAAGCATAGTATCCACCTAATTTTGATCTCGTTGGCCTTTTCATTGTTTCGAACAGCCATTTTCAATTACATTGCTGCAGCACATTGATGTGCCATGAATGGTCCACAGGTGTGCTGTGGGAGTTTGGATGAGGGACATTTCTTAGTAGGGCCACTGAGGGATGTGAGCCCCACACCAGCAGTACAATGTGCCTTGTCAATGGTCAAAACATTGATGGTATGTCTTGACAATTCGCACCTTGACAGTGTGCCATGAGATGAAAAAGGTTGAAAATCATTGGTATGGAACATGCATAAGAGTTTTAAACAAAAATCCTGCCCAACCCCAAATGATAACTGTACAGAAAGAACTGTGAGTAATGAACACATTATACCTATTGACCAAGTACAGTATCAGTTTTTTTTAGTGCTGCTACTGGAAATGTACGAAGATAATACACAGAGTGCAATCCTAGCCTGGAGTTATGCTGGCACAGTTAGGCCTGCAAAGTTTAGCTGGCACAAGGGACACCTTAAAGCACATTTCGACCACTCTTGGAGTGGGGGGGGGGTGCAGGGTGATGGTGCATGTCTGTGTGCTGGCCTCCCTGACTACAAGAGTAGTCCAAATGAGAGCGGCGCTTCTGTGCTTTTGGGTATTGTGATTAAAGAAATAATAATAATAATAATAATAATAATAATAATAATAATAATACATTTATTTATATACTGCCTTTCTTAAGATCACTAGATTTCTCTAATGATTGAACTCAAGGCGGTTTACATAGGCAGACTTTCTCACAAACCCGAAGGTTTTTACAATTTACAGAATGTTCTATCTTCCAAGAACAACACTCCTACACATCTTTCTTTCTGGATTTAGCCTTCTTTCTTTAGCCACCCGTCTGTCGTCTGCTAGCTGATGAGGCTTCCCTGCTGCCACCAGAGATGCAGCTGATTTCAGCACACTCCTCCTCCCACGAGGCAGCTGAAACTCAGCTTTTAATCAGCCGCAGTTTCCAAGGTCTGCTGCTGGTAGAGACTTCCGGCAGTCCCGAGCTCATGACCTTGAGATCTTCAGGTGTTATCTTCGGGCAAACGGAGGCATTAACCCTCTCGGCTAATTCTTCTGCCCTTTCAGCTAAATGTGCTCTGTATCAAATCCATATCTGTTTAGGAACCTTGTCCCTTGCTTAGCACATAGAGGAAAAATTAAAACTGCTGACTGGACAAATGACCTTTTGCTAGAGGAAGTTAAATCATAAACCGCAGACCCAACTAAGTCTGGTCCAGACTTTTGCTGAAGCAGTAAACATAAGAAGAGGCCAGCTGGATCAGGCCAAAGGCCCATCTAGTCCAGCTTCCTGTATCTCACAGCAGCCCCACCAGGTGCCCCAGGGAGGCATGAGACAACAAGATGCTTGGATCCTGTTGCCATTCCATTGCACCTGGTACTCTGAAGTAACAAGTGTAACCTATGTAATGCAAAATGCTGAATTGTTATGTACTGTGCTAAGTATAGTAAAATGCTAAAGATAATCATTACTGCAGCTTCAATATAAAGAAACTGTAAAGTGTCTCTGAAAGCTTTGGAGAACACTCCCTTTCAGACACCCAGCTGCGCAGCTGAAATAAAGGCTTCTTGAACTTTTGCAAAGATCGGAGTCTGTTTTCATGGATGGGGGTGCCTAACACAAACATACTTTATGGTGGCCTTTGTACAGGTCTAACTTTGTTGGCCTAACTTTGCTGGCCTAACTTCAGGTTAGGATTGTGCCCATAAGATAGTACTGCTTTAAGGTACACCAGAAAGTGTTCTAACTAGTAGGCAATTGACAAATATCAGTACTTCCAAAACTATTGATGTAGTCTCTGGTTATACTCCAGTTTTTCTATATTTAAGTATCAGAGCTATTGATTGTTGCAAAACAGTTAAAAAAGCCTTCTTCCCATTACTAAATGCTAACTTATCAAACAAGGTTCAAAAGCATGCTATTTATATAATAGGTTTGTTTGCTCATGAAAAAGGTGCCACACTTCACAATTCCAGTAATAAGTTCTTATTGTACAAGTAACCAAATCCTTACATAATCCGAAGTAATGGCCTTAATAGTCTATCCTCTCAGGCCTTACCAAGGCTTCTGGAGCAGGACTAAACTTTTCGGACTTGAACTTTTGGCCTGTCTCTTAAAGGTACAGTACCCAACAATAGTCACCAGATATTAATGTTGTTGAATATAAACCGATAATCCCTGTGTAACTGAACCTAAGCACATGTATTTGAAAGTGCTTTTACTGTTTCTCACATTTATATTCCACGTTTTTTTCCATCATAGATCTCAAAGCAGAATTTCCTGATTTACACTGACCAGACCTAGTCCTGCTTTGGTTGAGCAAGGTGATTATGGGCACAATCTAGGTGCATCTACTCAGAAATAAATTCTATTCTGTTCAATAGGGCTTACTCCCAGGAAAGAGTGGATAGGATTGCAGCCTACGGCATGTCCTCTATGAGGCACTCTCCACTTTCCAAAGGTTTTTAAATATTCCATCTCACAAAACTCTGCTCACTTTGATCTGCTTTCACCTTCTTGAGACTGAACAGAAAACAAATGCTCTCTTGCCAACTATTTATATTTGTTTACCTCCAGGGGGACTCAAGCAGAGAAAAGGGTCATGATGGCCAAGACTGAAATCTCCCGGCTATCTAAGACAGGCTACAATCCTATGTGGCCCTTTGAATTCAATGAGGTTTACTTCTGAGTAGACATGCCTAAAGTGGTGGCAAAACCTTTATACGGTACTTTCCTATACGAACTCCAATCCTATCCATATTTACTTGGAGGTAATGGGACTACTTACTCTCAAGTAACATATTCCAGCGGAACAGCCATATTAGTGATATGCATTTCACGAATTTGCTGAAGTGGGCGCCAGTACAACGCTGTGCAGAAAATAGACCAGGACTGACTGGAAGCTTCTTGAGAGGGTTGCAGTTCATAGGTTGGGGCTGCTCACTCTCAGGCTGCAATTCTATGCACCCTTTCCTGGGAGTAAGTTCCATTGAACACAATAAGACTTACTTCTGCGTAGACATGCATAGGCTTGTGCCCTCAATTGTTTCGCAATGGCAACACCAAAACGGCTTCCCTCCCAGTGTGGACACAGCTGCTGAACTGTCGAAAGCTTGCCTGGAAACCAGGAGTGGATTTTCGTGTGAAAGGCTGCGAGCTCAGCTTTGTGTAGAAACAAATTCTGGGCTGAAAATGTGCTCAGGGAGGCGCCGTTTTTCAATTCCGTGTACACACAAACGCGCGCACGCGCATGTCAAAAAGAATTATGAACAGTAGGGCCGAAAAACCATGACAGACAAGAGATCCAGCCTGTGACATTTCCATGCAAAGTAAGCACAAAGCACTTTCTCAGAAGCGGCAGTGGGCTTTAACAGCTTTGCTAGGCTAACAAAAGCACGACTAGGAAAAGGGGCCTCGATTGGGTCCTAAATGACCATTTGCTGATATAAATGTCCGTGTCTCAGTATCACATAGAGCGAAGGTCAGACAGGCATACAGTATTTGGCTGGACGGAGCCGGGGAGGCTGGGGCGCCAATCCTTTCGAACCCCCAAGTCCGAGAGAACAAGAGGCCGAGACTGCCTCCTGGCCTGCGGGACATTCTGTGATCACAGAGCAGCGCTCAAAAGGGGCGGGAGAAGTTCTTCCAGACATTCAGCCCACGAGGGTGAACGGGGAGGGCGAGCCGAGCGCGCTCCGCTTTCGCTCCGCAGCACCCTTAAGCCGCTCTGCCGCTTCTCCCAGGAAGCCGAGGCTCCTCCCCTCCTCCTTACACCTGTAGCGCGAGGCCGCCAGCCAGCCAGCCAGCCCGCGCTAAGCCTCGCGAGCGCCGCTGCTGTTCCGCTCGCTCTCCCCTCCCTGCGGCTGAGCCTCCCTCCCCGGACTGGGAGTAGTAGCAGCAGCAGCAGCCGCTTCCTCCTCTGCAGCCACTCGGGCCGCGGCCTTGACGTCGTTTCCTTCCAACATGGCGAAAGCAGGCTGCTGCTGCCGCCGCTGCTACTGCTGCTATTGCAGCCCTTGCTGCTGCCGTCGCCACCGCTACCACCACCATCACCACCGCCGCTGCTGCTGCTAATGGAGGCTGAGGCGAGCGGGCAGCGCCGGGGCTGAGGGCGCTGCGATCCTAGGAGAGCCGGTTTCCCCCTGGCGACGAGCAGAGGCCGCAGGAGCCGCCCAGTTCGAGCCCAGCCTCGGCTCCCCTCCGAGCCCACAGCGACCTGCTTCAGTTCCCAGCCGGTGGCGCCGGGGCAGCTTCAGCTCGAGGCCACGAGCGCCCGCCCCCCGTCCCCCACTTCCCTTCCATCGCGACCTCCTCATGTATGAGGGGAAGAAGACGAAAAACATGTTCCTGACCCGGGCCTTGGAGAAGATCCTGGCTGACAAGGAGGTGAAGAAGGCGCACCATTTCCAGCTGCGCAAAGCCTGTGAGGTGGCCCTAGGTAAATGGGGCGCGGGGGTGGGGTGAGGTGGGGTGGCAGGGCAGGGAGCCCGGAGGCTCCTGCAGCGCGGAGGGAGCGAGCGAGAGCAGGCCGACCGGCCTTGGGATGGGCAGAAGGGTCTGACAGGCGAAGGGAACGACGAGGGACCGCTGCCAGGGGGGTTTGAGGAGGGTGGAGAGGGGCGGCGAAGGTGCTGCTTGTGGAACCAGGATCCCGGTTGCTGGCTGGGAGCAGCCCGGAAGAGGACCGGCCGGCCGGGGTGCTCCTGATGCATGAGGCAGGCCTTTGTGATCTGGCAAAGTGTGGTGAGAGGTTCGGGGATGGATGTGACGGCGGGAGAGATGAAGGGAGCCCGAGGAGGCCTTTTGTGTATGTGTCTTATGCTGGCCTTGGGGAGGCGTCGTGCGTGCCGATTTCGGTGAGCTGGAAGAGTTTGTTATATGAGAGAGAGAGAGAGCGAGCTTTCCTCTCTTGTTGACAACATAGCCGGTTGCCTTGACATGGCTTTCTTTCACCGCCTCCCTCGCGCGCATACACACCCTGGATGAATAGGCAGAGAAGGTGTGTAGAGAGCTGACCTGGAAGAACAAGGCCGTCTGGGAGGGAAGGAGCAGGTGACGAGCAGCGATGAGGGGGGAGGAGGAGGACGGAAGCTAAAGGAAAAAAGGATGATGGAAAGCAGGGGACAGTGACACCCTGGCCACATTTAAAATTGATGGCTGCTCCTGGAATCGAGAGGCTGTTGTGTAGGGTGGAGGAATAATGACAGGGGACAGATGTAGTAGTATAAGGAACCTCTGTCTACACAAATGATAGAAAAAAATCTGCTGGGAAGAAGGATTTCCTTCATGTATTACGCAGTACAGTGGCTATTGTAGCCAGGATGAAGAGAAATGCATAATGTGAATATTTCACAAACTGGACCCCTAATCTAAGGTGTCAGATTTGAACACAGTCCTTTTCCCACTGCAGTTCTTTTTGAAGACTCTTGGAGTCCTCTTTTCTTTTTTTGAAGAAAGAAGGTACTATGAAAAGGAATTAGGGGGTACAATTATGTAGAAGTGACACTTAATAGGCAGTTGTGATGAGTAATATGCTCCTGGCCTGAGTTGACCCTAGATTGTTGAACAGAGCTTTGTGTAGTAGAAAACACAATGCATGTCTAGGACAGTGCATATTAGTGATTTGTTCCAGTCTCTGAGAAGAAGGTGATATATATAAGGATTTTGTTTAACAAATGTCTGTGCCCATTTTATGAATGTGTTAAAAGAAGCCACAAATCAACTTGGTGTATTTCTTGAAACTACTTCCTTATGCCGAGTCAAAGAAGGAAATCCACATTTATAAATATTTTTCTACACTAGATTAGGAATTGTGGCCTAAACCGGATGTGCATCTGAACTAAGACGTCTGTCCATATAGTACCACTTTGCTTTTAGAGCACAATTCTAATCTGTACTGAAACAGGAAGGCCGGCTGGCCTGCGCTGTATCCAGCACAGGTTGGGAGCAGGCTGCAGCCTCCATGGGACAAGTGCACATTTGTCTCCTTACCCTGGTGTCGATGCCAGCTGCTGAGATGGGGCTGCTTCAATCTGCACCTGGTATATAGCAGCTGAACTCTAACGGCCGCATCTGGACCTCACCTCCCTCTCCAGACCGCCTTGCTCGCTGGAATGCCCTGTTCCACCCTCACCTCACCCAGAATAGCTCCTGTGCCAACTGAACTTGGCTGGTGCAGGAGCGACTTACTGCGGGCATGTTCTAGTGGTGCTGGGCCGACACAACTGCCTGCGTCGGCCCTGTGCCAGAAGCACTGGAACTCATCAATGAAGCTTCCAGGGTGATAGTACTCTGCTGACGCAAGTGGCTTGTGGTGGACAAAGGGGGTGTTGGATTGCACCCTCAATGTAAAGCTGTGGAACTCATAATGCATAACTGTATGACTAGGACTGTGACTAGGACTCTTTAAAATTTGTCATTCATCAGTTCTGTGATGTTGGGTGATTTTTCTTTTTGTTTTGTTTTCTGTGCTGTTTTGCTATTAGTGTGCATTGCTGCCAAAGGTGGTTTGTTTTCAAATCTCATGCATGACCTAAGGGAAAAATGAATGAAATTGATAATAGACCTTGAGTTTACTTCTTTGATTTGTGAGAATACTTTTGACATGAAGTCAACTGTACAGTAGTTACTGTATTTACATTTAAGACACTGTGATTGAGAGCAAAGCGTTGTTGTATGACTGACATTGTTGTTTATAGGATTTCTACCCCTTCAGCCTCAATATTGATAGTTCATCTGTATGTAGGGACCCTCTTTTTAACCAGAGTTTCACTGACATCTTGAGCTTTATGGACATAATATGCTTTCTAGACCAATCTAGTGCAGGATCTGCTGTAGTTTAAACAAACAAAACAGATGGTTTTGGTCAAGGCCTGGGGAAATGAGACTAATTGCGGAAAGTACACACTGCAGTCAAGTTATATGATTAGCACAAATTCTACCTTTTAGGTTGATACAATGCTCACAGATGGGATGTAACAGTCTAAAAATAAAATTAAAGTTTCTGCTTATTCGCCTATAGCCCTATCTACTGAGATCTTTTGAGATCTTAATGGGGTGATGTTTCATTATTTAATACTGTAATGATTTATGACCCAGACAAAGATTTGAGCAAAGTTAACAGTAGTTAATTATCATTTAAAAGCCATAGTAGTGAGGCATAGAAGCAAAGGAGTTGCTCTAAGATGCAAGAACTCAACCTGATTCTTATTGGACTCTCTTACATACAGGGTTATGCTGAGTGGTTAGAGACATGGGATGTGCTCTTCTGGGAACTCTTCTGTAATAGCTCATTTGAAATGAAAGGGAATTACACAAGTACATGGCTGGTAGAATACAACTCCAACTCATTTAACTGAGTCTTTGCACAAGAACATAGATGTTTTAACCTAACTATGATTAATTTAAAGGTACTTGCCTGAATGATATTCCCAAATTTGTAGTAATACTTCTTCTTTCTTATAAAATAAATATATTCCTTTTCAATATTTTAACTTGGCTTCTAGTGAAAATTTTAATAACTTTCTAAATATATAAAATTTAAAAATGTGACAGGTGTTTGATAGAGGAATGTATTTAATTTTGCTTAAATAGGTTTTTGTTTGCAATAAGAAATATTGAAATACGTTTAATTTGTCTTAACCTTCCAGTGTCTGACTAATATGTAACAAGGTTACACTCCTAAATAGACTTCTTGGGAATTAGATCCCATTAAATTGAGCTTGAGGGACTTCCTTCTGAGTAAACTGCCCTTAGGGTTGGGCTGCAGTTGTAAGCAACACATAGCAGGAAGTAAATCTTACTGAACTTCATGGAACTTTAGTTATCATCACTCTTGTTTCAACAGTTTTATTTTGCCTTTCTGTCATGGTGCTCAAGGTGGTTTATATCTTACAGCCATGATTATATCTTACAATAATGGCTTCCCTTCCTGTTCCAATCAGACTGTAGATGTGTTAAGGCATTAATGTTTTATGGCTATTGTACAATGTTCTCAGAATAGTATTATCAATAAGAACACTATCAGAATCAGTTGATTCTGATCCAGATGTTTATCTGCTACTGTCTATTCATCGGTTTTGGAACAGTGACATGCTTAAAATTTAACTGTACCTCACAACACTTCTCATTAGTAATCATGGCTAATAATGTAGCTAGTCGCTAAAAGGCTTGGAGAGCATCATATTTGGATTTCTGCTTTCCCTGTTATTTAGGAACATTTATTTTATATGGGGAAAATATGTGGTGCTAGTTCAAAGTGGAAATGTGGAGTTGTTAAGCAAAGCAAAACCCCTTGGTTAGTGCAGGGGCCATGTATAAAAACATGAAATCATTCTAGATTTTGAATAAATGTGCCTCTATAAAAACAGTTTTTCCGTTTCTTTTTATAAATAGTTTGATTCTTGAAAAAGAGATGTTTTCTTTTTTACATTTGTTTGTTAATTCATGGCAGTGGTATATCTGTCCACCAAATAAGCAAACTCATACTTTTCTGATAACTTAATTCTTCCTTGTGCACATGAAATTGTTGTTGGATTAAATTCAAGGCCCACTGATTTATTCTAATTACATGAGGACTTTGAGGCCTGTATTTGCTCTGTGTCCCTCCCTCCTTTCTTTTGTTTTCTTGAAACTCATTCATGTTCACAGGGAGCCCTGCAAACAGAGCAGCTAAACCAGATCAGAGTTTTTATGCAACAGATAGAGACCTGGCTGAGACATGCTAAACTGTTGTATAAATGGCTTACTGTGACAATGGGAAGTGTTGGGCTCATGTGCTCCATCTTCCCAGTTAAACAGTAGAGGATATAATTTTCTGCTTCTCGGGGTGGTGTTGAGCAAGCTGAGATTTGTGATTATTATTCACAATTCCCTATCTTGACTTGTTCAGACTATAATTGGAACTATTTGCTAGGATTTGCTAGGTTTGGATGTCACGACAAATCCTGGCACAAAAGAGTAGAGGGAGCATGTAAGCCCAAGGCCATGGTTTAGTGAGATGCCATAAATTCTGGTTTTATAGCTGCATGGAATGAACAAAGAATGTTAATAATATGGATATTTCCTGGTTCTGACACCTACATATTGTTGTTTTCTCTTGCCTTGTGAGTGAAATGTTCTACTTTTAATAGTCCAGTATTCTGTTTCTTTTCATATGCGATTTTGCATGTGAGCTTTATGATGAACACGTATCTGATATTGTTGTTTTATAAAATATATTCCATTATTTGCAGTGTCCTTTGAAATATGAACATTGTATCCCCCCCTTTTAGACTTACTGGGGGATTTTTACTTGTTATGGGAGAGACAACTAGATTGATCAACAGAATATATAAGTACTGTAGAAGTGAGTAAAAATTTCCTTGGGTTTAGGAATGAAATTATAAGATTGTGTCCACTCTGCTTTTGCTTGCAAGTTCCTCCTTCTCTTGTTTTGTCTGGTTTCAGTATTGTGCTAGTTCAGAAGCCAGGTAGATTATTGAAAGTCTCATTGAGAACCTGTGTTTAATCAAGGTTTTCAAACCGAATTAAGTGGCACCTAGTTATATCTTACGACAAACAGCCCAATCCTAATGGGACTGCCTGTGCCGTGATAGTGACACTGAAATGGTTGCTGCTGTGTCCCATGTGAGCAGGGAGGCAGCTGGAGGTCACCTCTAGATAAGGGAACATTTGATCCCTTACCCTGTTTCAAGCCCCAGCAGCCACTATGGGTCTACTCAGATCTGCACCAGCTCAATCACTGGTGCACAACCAGGTAGTCCCGGGTAGGGGGGTAGGATCCAATAACTGCTTCTGATGCTGTCCCTACCCTCTCCCCTCCCAGTTTTTCCCCTGATCGCCTTCCACCAGCCTTCCACTTCCTCATTCCACTTCCCTGCTACTGGGCACTATGCTTACCCTGTCCAGTGGCCGGTCCCTCTTCTGCTAGCATGAGAGACTAGTGCCCCCTGCATAGGCCTCAGTGCCAGTGGCAACTACCACTGGGCCATTGCAAAGTGATTTACAGCAGTTTTGCTATGGCCATCGCCAGAGCAGCACGTGCAAGACCAGCACTATGGGAGTCCAGCATTTGGCTGTTAGTTAACAAAAGCATCATGTTATGCCAAAATTGGGTGGAGAGAATTTGAAGAATACTTAGGATTCCAGGGTCTGTTCCTTACTGCTAAATCTTGGTTCAGTTACACATCAGAATTGGGCATTTCCTATACTGTGGGCATCTCCCTTGTATTTCCTCTCGCAGTCCTGAACTGTATTCTTGCTCTTAACTCCTTTCCCCCACACCCTCTAATAGTTAACTACCTCTTTATGCAACATAAGGCAGTTTCCTTTGTAGTACTGCATAGTAAAGCTAAGAATTTGTTGGAATAGTGAATCCTAAATAGTGTAGATCTTGCTGAGTAAAAGTCTGTCTTCTCTTTAATACAAAGAATAATCTTTACTTTCCCATTTGCTAATAGCACCGTGCTTAACAACAAATATTTATTGCTG
This sequence comes from Lerista edwardsae, assembly GCA_029204185.1. Classification (NCBI taxonomy): domain Eukaryota; kingdom Metazoa; phylum Chordata; class Lepidosauria; order Squamata; family Scincidae; genus Lerista; species Lerista edwardsae. The sequence continues at coordinate 11,229,461 of JAJKFI010000021.1, forward strand.
CTACAATCAGTGTCATTTGCCTCTGCCCTATTCCTGAACTTGTCTTTTTACTTTCTAAGCTTCATTTGTTTCACCTTTTTTCTTTCATGAAATTGCATTTGCACTCTCAAAGTGATTGACTTTGGTAGCACAGGCGTTCTCTGGTATCCACTGGTTCGGTATCCACAGTTTCAGTTATTCATGGATATTGGGATGCCTATTAAGAAGATAGGGAAACATTAAATACCTTATTTTTTACCTTGTTGCAGCAAATCCACTGATGTTCCCCTATCTTTAAAAAGGCACCCCCAGTATCCATGGGGTTTCAGGTATCCAGGGGGGGGAAGGGGTCTGGAACGGAACCCTACCGGGTACTGGTGCATGTCTGTACTCGCTTTGGCAACTTCTGAAATTTAGCCACTCTTAGGATGTTTCAAGACTTTCAAGACCATACCAGATTTTGTGTGGTACTACAAAAAGCCACTGGGCCAGTTATTTGTTCAGTGATCTATGGAAAATAATGTGATTGACAGCACAATCCTATGCATAGCTACTCAGAAGTAAGTCCCACTGTGTACAGTGGGGCTTACTCCCAGGAAAGTGGGTATAGGATTGCAGCCTGCGTGAAGGAAAGAAATGAATTAACACTAGTGGCAACGCTAAATGTGAAAACACATAATATTGTAAAAAAGCAATCCAACATAACATATTGGCAAAAGTTGTCAAGGATAAATGAAACAACGAAGTAACACAATACCATTTATATTAGGAGGAGGAAGCAGAATCAGTACGATTGTGTAACCTAATCCCAAGCTGGTTTATTCAGAAGCCTTATGAGTTTAATGCTGTGTTTCTCAACTGTGGACTGGGACCCATTAGGTAGATTGCGAATCAAGTTCAGGTTGGTCGTGTAGCACCTAGCGCAGCATAATTGAAAATATGGGAAGATGGGATAATGGAAAGGAAGAGGACTGTGTGCTTATTTTGCTTGCATCAATGCATTTTTTTTGGCTGAAACAGCCATTGTCTGACTTACATTGAGACAAATCCATGGATAATTAGTCTCAACTTGTACTTGGTTTCTGTATTGTTTACTTTTTACAAACTACTATGAACAGATTTTTGAAAGCCACCTTTATATATTATTAGTAAATAAACAATTAATGTTGATCAGTTTTCTAAAGCCTTTTTGATTTTTTTTTCCTTCATAGCTCTCTTCAAACAGTCCCTCATTTATCTATTTCTTCCTTTTCATGCTTTTTAGTTGTGGAATAGTAGCTGTTTAATGCGAGAAAATTATACGATTGCAAAATATATATGCTTATAATATAGCTTCAGGACTTGAAATCATTGGATGTAATTCTGTACTGTATATATATACACTGTATATATATATATATATATATATATATATATATATATATATATATATATATGCATGCGCAAGTCAAGTTCGAATTTGGTCAAGTGATTCATTCACACAGGCTCTGCTTTGTTCACATGATAAAATTTCACTGCTAAATACACATCATTGTTCTCATTCTCTTTGCTTTTTGTTCATCCTTCTTTGTGCTAGAATTTAAAACTTTTATTTGTAAATCTATTTTAAATGCAGCTTTTGTTATCGTTAAACACATGCAAGATGCTTCGTGTTTTCTTTAAATCTCATTGTCATGTGCAGTTTCAGCAGGAAATTTAATAAGTATTCAATATTCATTTTTTTAGCCTTCTTGTAATGTATTTTCTCTGCTTGATTAGTCTTTTCTGGAGCATATTCAGCCAATATTGTAGTTAAATGCATTAATTCGAAGTTATTTTATTTAGGTGGCATTTTGTATAATATTGTTTTTTTTTACACAATATTATTCTGGCTCAAAGGACCAGTTTACTGTTTAATGTCATGTGGCGTTTATGTAACTTTGCAAGCATATGCTATCCATACTGCTATTCACTGAACTGTGGTATATGAGTGGACATTTTAAAGTGTAATAAATGTGTAGGTCATGGAGGCCATTGTTTTAGCATCCATGTCCTACATCAGTTAAAAATGTATTTTTCTAGGAGCTGCTTATGTCAGTTTGGACAATGCTGACCTGAAAACAAAAAACAAAAAACTGAGTAATGGTCTAGCAAGGATTCCCCTTGCAAGGAGACCAATTCACAAGTGAGACCAATTCACAAGTTCATTCACGGCAAGAAGTTATTCTTGGGTTGTCTAGTTGTTGTTTTTCCAAAACAAGCTGACATTGTCCAGTCTGGCATAAACTTTATTATTATTACTGTTTGCCTGTAAACTGCTTTGTGAACGTGTTGAAAAGCGGTATATAAGTACCGATTGATTGTTGATTGATAAATATGTTATTTTTGCTATTAATTTACAGGACACTGAAATAGTAATTACCAAGTGACAGGGTTCTCACATAATAGGTAACCTGATGCCTAGAGACATTCCTGTTTCCAAATGATTAAAATGCTACCAGTGTAGAAAACTGGCTTTTGTTAATACTGCAGAAAGGAATATGAAGGCTGTTTATTCCAGGGATGTCAAACTTGTTTCATACAGTGGGTTGAATAACATTCATGGTGCCTGCTGAGGACCAGATGTAGCAGGATGTGATGTAACTAAGCAGGTCATGACCATAAATAAGCACTTTTTTTCTGAGGAACTCATTAGCTGCAAATTACAGAAGAGAAAATACGCAAATCTTGATATTTTCTAGATACAGGAGAGCTTAATTATCATGCAGGCTGCCAGCACAGCTCAACTGCTGACAGTGGGGCTAGGGAGCCCAAGGGCCATATCTGGTCCAGGCCTTATCTTTAACACTCCTGGTTTAGTCTTTGTTCTTGGCTGATCCTTCAAGTACTGAGTTGTATCCATGCTGAACGGCTACACCAGTACAAATCAAACTCTTTTAAACTGATAAGCATGCTACAAGCAGAAGTTAACAAGGTGATCAGTACTAGATTGACATGTCAACACAGTGAAGAGACATTGTTTTTGAAATATAAGTGCAATTTTCTGTTTGCTTGGGGCCAGAGCAGTATTATCCTATTAGACTGAGTAAACTGACGCCTAGGGGCCCCCACAGGGATTAGGGCCCATCAAGGCAGCATGTCGATAATCAGGCTAATGCATGGGTCTCCAGATCTGGCCCCCGGGGACTCCCCATCCAGCCTGCCAACCCTCCAGCTGGCAAGAAACTACAGCAAGTGTGACCTTGAAAGGATGAGGCTTGCAGAACTCTCCAAGAACCACACAGGGCAAGCCCGGCCTCCAGGGATTAAGATGGGCTGCACATGGAGGCTGCATCGCTGGGGAAAGTCCATGCACGCCTGGGTCTGTTTGTGAGGGGTTTTTTCCCCCTTGGGGGCATAACGTAGAAGTGCTTGGCTTCTCCTTTTCTTGCCCCTCAGATTTCTGCCTGTGTTTCTTCTGTTTTAGGAGTGGGTGGTGGGTGGGGAGCTTCTGTGCAAGTCTGGGTTTGTTTGTGAGAAGTCTACCTGTGGCTGGATTGCCTAAAGTTGGGGGTTGGCTGCAAAAATGGGCTTATGTGTGTGTGTTTTGTAACAAGGCAATAGATGGGGGAAAATGAAGCATTTGCTGAGCTGCAGAATGCACTTCTGGTTTTCATGCAAAATTATTTGTAAAGGGGGGAGAGCATTCACCAGGGGCTTCCATTTAGTGTGGCAGAAGCTTTCCTGAAGAGGTTTTTTTTTGGGGGGGGGTTCCAAAATATTTGAAAGCCTAGGGGCCTGACCCTGGTTAATACGCCCCTCCTTGGAGCATGTAGCAACTGCCCCTATGCAAGCCAATTAGTGGCAAATGACATGGCCATCCTCCCATTCAGCACAGTGGAACGCAACAGTTTTTACCGTGGTGGCTAGGCTTATATCTTTGTTTGACTTTCACCCTTTTAAAGCACAAGTCATAGAGCCACATGGCAGAACTGCCATAATGCTATGCAAAGTCTGCAACTTACAGAAAGGTTAGGTTCAGGAGTTCCATTAGTCACTTGAAACCAATGTAGGTTAGAACAGCTGGTTGTTGCCTGCCCAGCAGTATTGCGCCTGCATGGAAACACCAGTAAAGGATGTACTTCACCTGCATGAAAGCGCTAATGCAACTGTCTAGAACTCAGATGCCCATAAGTCAAGGAACTTGTCCCCTCTTTCTCCTCCTTTTCACTACTGGCACTAAAGCCTGAAGAAAATGGGTGGAACTTGCGAGTTGTGATAGCATTTTTAAACTTCATGAACATAAAGTCAAATGTTATGGTAGCTTCCTTTCCCCCTTTCTAGTGTTAAAATGTGGGTGAGAGAGAGAGCATGCACATGCACATTCTGAAGCTTTTGAGTACAATGATGCAACACTCTCCATTTTGGTGGAGTGGGTGCCTGGAACAGGAGGTGTACAACCTTGAAACATTGAAAAGCATGGTGCTTTTTTTAGTTTTCAGCAGACATGTCATGTCTGTCGCACAAACATTAACAAAATTAGAAAATTAGAGAACTACATTAGAGAATATAAATGAATTGGAGAAGCAAAGCAAGATAAAATGGTATTTTTCTTTGAGCCTGTAAATATCCACTTCACTTTTGCAAGTAAGAATTCCTGCCAGATGAAAAGGAAAGGAAGCTTTTCCAAGTTTGAAGACAGCAGATATTTTTGTTCTTTCAAAGGCTCAGTTCCCCTCAAAAGAGGAATATGCGCAAAGATAGGCACGTGCAGTTGGGTCAGTAAAGTTTTTAATGGACTAGTAACTACTGACTTCAAAGCTACTCTCGTATTGTTTGGTGAAAATATAAACTTTCAAGCAGTTTAGTCCAGTGGTTCCCAAAGGTCTCCTCAATTTTGCATGAAAACCAGAAGTGCACTCTGATAGCAAAACAGAGCAATTTTAAACATTAGGGGGGCCAACAGAATGGGCTGCGGGCCTCCTGGACCCTCCCCGAAGCCATGCGACACCCTCCCCCCCAGGTATGTGCCTGTAGTGCTGTTGGGACTCCCATTACTGAGCCATTCCCCTTAAGGAGGAACAGCCAGTTTTGGTTCCCTGTGGTGGGCCTCAATCTATCACTTTGGTGGATTGTCTGCTTGTTTAGTCTGTTCCAACCAAAATGGTGCATGAGATGCATGAGATGAAGCCTTGGAAGGATGTGGCTTTTGCTAATCCGATTTCTTGAACAGACCATTGGATTTTATGCAGATATTACTTTCTCAAGATTATTAAATCTTGTTGAATGTGATCTATCTCCATCTTGATTTGAAGATGTCTTGTGCTTAAGAGTCACTGTGTTCTTGAACACCATTTACTTCTTAGACCCTCACCCAGTTATTTTACTTTAAAATGAAAAGTATTTTAATTCTAAGCAAAGGTAGTAGATTGGATTTCCTGGAGAAACCTATCAATATGGCAAATGTAGAATAATTTAATCTTCTGCTAATTATCTGTTTTATAGATACATATGTTGTTGTTTTTAAATTGTCATGGAGATACAAGCAATAATCCACCAGTGAGATCCACTGGGATCCACCAGTGAGACCAGATTTATTTATTTTTGGTGTAGGTTGTGAAACTGAACTGATAGCTAACAAGGAAAATGTATTGATCCCCATGAACGAGATGGAGCAGCATGTGTACAGTTTCTCATGAGTAGGCAACTGTGCCTTTGTCCACTTTGAAGGGCAGGCCAAGGTGAATGCAACACTATCAGAATGGTCCCAATCCAGTGAACACAGACTCAAACAAACTCTTGAAGTCCCCCCCAGGTTGAACAGGAAAATGCATTGACCCCTATGTAAATTGAAGCTGAACCTCATTTACTTGTGACTGTGCTTCAGCTCCTAGCGAAGACTGGGTAAAGGGGAATGCAAGGTCCCAATCCAATGAACAGCATGGTCCTGATCCAGTGAACATGAACTCCAGAAGGTGGGCCCCCCCCCTCCCCAGTAAAAATCTTAAAAACAGAGGCTTGAGTGGCTGGTACAGTGAAACTTTTTTTAAAAAAAGTCTCAAAGCATAAGGTAATAATAAATCAAACTAGCAAAGCAGTTGACATTGCCTTGCTTAAAAAGAGAATTCCGTGACTCTCAAAATCTTTCAATGCTCATACTCAAGCATTTCAGAAATATTCAAAGTACAGATCTCATATATACAATAGTATGAAAGAGACTCTTGATAATTATGTATATTATCATAGATGCTCCTGGGTTGAATCTTTTGCTGAGGCAATCACCCCTCAGTTGCATTGTCCAAACTTCAGGATAGAATGAAAATGAATCTTCGTGATACCTGAGCTGACTAGCAGAAACTGTCCTGCTTTTAGTTGATTGAGTTGGTAAACATGTCTTATACTGTTGTTTGGCTTTAGATCTGCATGAACCCAGAGAAACTAGTTGTGAAATTGAATCATAATTAAATTATTGTGAAATAAAATTGCTCTGTCTGAGATGTAAATGGAAATCGCCTACATATTGTTTAATCCTCCTTTGCTTGTAAAAAGCACCCTGTTAATCAGATACTACAGTCAGTTCCCTCTTTTTTTAAAAAAAAAATTGTGATTTGAAAGTGGCTCTCATTTGTAAACAATATAAATGCTCTCATTTAATGTAAAGATATATAATTGTATTAAGGGTATTGTTCTTGGCGCAGGGGTACTAGACAGAAGGTATCTGTAATGTTAATTTCTTTAGTATCTAACAAACATCAGTATGCCCTTGTGAACTTTTCTTTCCACTAGAAGCCCTCTGAAGGTATGAATAGAGGTGTTTGTTTCTGGTGAGTAAAATAGGATCAGGCCCTCAGGCTGTAATTCTATTGGGCATAATGTGGGTGGTACAAGCATACTGCCCACGTCACTATTGTGCAAGGCATCGTGAAGTGCTTCCCGCACTGGCGATAAGCCATTACTACAAGCACTGGGGTGACACCATGGCAACATTGGCCCCATGCAGCCTGGAGGGAGCTCCATAAGCCAGTGAGTGGTGAGTCCACTTCTTGCCCATGCTGCAGGCTTTCCGGGGGGGGGGGCAGGACGGCCTTCTGGAGTGGGGGTGGGTGGGACTGGCAGCAACTCTCACTGCTGGCTCTCTACCTCCATGTAGGGCACTGTGGCCTTACATGGAGGGCTTTGCCTCTACGCTGGCTAAATAGCCATCCTAGAGGTGAGTAGACCTCTTGTCCACCCCATGCCTTTACAATGGGGAAAGGGGACAAGTGTCCCCTTCCCTCACAGAGCCTCCCACAGCTACCGGGTCATTGGGCAGCTTAGGATTGGACTGCCTGTCTTACTGAACAGAATGGACTTACTTCTGAGTAAAATAAAACCATTTTCAGACACCTCTAGGTATGAATAAAAAGATACTTGATGGTTACCATCTTTTGCTGTCTTAACATAACATAGCTAATTGGTTTTAAATAAGAGTTTTTACAGGGCCAGGATCATCAAGACCAGTGTTTTGCCAAACTGTGGATTGGGATATACAAGTGGGTTGTAAGTCCATTTTGCGTGGGTCACAATGTTTTGTGGGGCTTTACTCGGCGTAAGAGGATGAATGTTCTCTTAATCTGAGGAGATCTCCAGTCTGCTCAAATTCAGCACAGGATATAGCAGGAGCCATTTGGCACCACTGCTCCTGTGTTGGCTAAATGGAGCTCTCAGTATTCTACATATACGTTACAATATTAGGGAACATCAATGGGCAGTCCTCTAGGTAGTTGCGTACACTGAATCTAATTGGTTTTTGTTTAAACTATTATCTCTGTACTGTACTTGTTTAAAAAAACTGTAAAAATAGATGGATAGTTGTAACAAACAGAATTATGTAATGTGTCAATGTTGAGAATTTCTCACTATAGCATATACCTTATTTTGATACTGTTGCCAGGAAAAACTTGGATGAACTATGGAGGGGACTGTATTAAAATGATATAGAGTTCACATCCTTAAGTTTCTTTTTTTTGATTAGGGGCTTATTCTTTTTGGCTTCAAGCTAATGCACATGAAAAAAAAACTCCTGTTTGTAGCAATTAAAATGTACTTCTTTCGGTTAAATTTTAAATTACATTTCCATTTTAAACTTTTGGTGCACACAATAAAAATTATCTGTAGGAGCAATAATTTAGATCAGTGGTTCTCAAATGGTAGGTCCGTGGCTCAGTAATGGGTCACAACCTAATTCTTGGTGTTTGGCAAAACTGACAGGGTAGATTTACAGCATTTGCATCAAGGATTAAACAACTTGCGACTTGGAGGGGTTAGTACTGTTGCCCAATCATCCTTCTAACCACAGAGGCTTGAGCGGCTAGTAAAATGAAACTTTTTTAGATGGGTTCTGATGCTAAAAAGTTTGAAAACCACCGATTATTATATTATACCACAGATACTTGCTTATAACGTGAGATATTTGTACGTGAAAATGAAGCATGGATACTTTCCTTCTCCTGTCCGTGGGTCAAGGCAGGAGACGCCCTGAGGAACACACCCAGGCAGACAAGAGAACGCAGAGCAACCATTGCAATATTTTCTTTTCCTTTCCTCAACAATCCTTCTCCTCCCAGGCAGACTGCTATGGGGTCTTAAAGCCTGCCATCTCCAAAACAGTACAGTACTGTACAATTGCAGATTCCTCTCGTTTCCTCTCTTCTTTCCCTCCCTATTCCACTGCATAGAAGGGGGAAATGGCACACAATACTACACAAGCACCTTGTACATCTCTGCAAAACTGTGGCACAGCTCAGATTCTTTCCCCTTTTCAATCAGCCTCCACAGCAAGTTGCAGCTCCTCCTCACCAGCATGATTCCTCATGTTCCCCCTCCCCTGGTCTTATCCTAAGGTCATGGAACATTCCATGATTTTTGCCTGAAAACCTGTCCTCTCCTTATCTGTGAGATTGCCTTATAGACAAGGATCTATATATAATATATATAATATTTAGATTACAAAATATAAACCTTTATTTATAATTATAAATATTATTGTCTATTTAGATTATAATGCAAAGAACAGGGTATCAATAAAATTGGGAAAAAATTACATATTTCAGTCATACTGTTCTGAAGCTGCCTGCTCAGGTTTTACGCCATTACTGACTATGCTATCATTACCACATATACTTTTCCACATTTGAGTACTGGAAGGTTTCCATTGCCTTTTGCCTTGAGTTTGAAGTGAGTTTTGTACTGTCTATTTTTAGTGTTGTGTTCATGGTCATTGACTGTTTTCTCCTACATAGCACCTTTGTGCATATGTTTTTCCTACTTGCGGATAATCTTAATATTGGAAAATGCAACAGAAACTATTCATTTTTGAAGAGGTACTTTTTACCATTACACATTTGTAACATTTACATATGTGTTGATGCAGTAAATGAACACAGATAAGAGTCCTTAAACATGGTCACATGACTCCCATTTGGAAACAATTTCTCTATAGGGAAAAGTATATCCCTTAACTCATGGCAACCCTTAACTCATAGGTTGGGAAAGATATAGGGGAGTTGGCTTTCATCTTACCCCTGTAAGTGAAAACGTGGCTTGGAAATGGTGATTTATACTGAAAAATGACAAGAGAGGAATGCTCTAAGCAACCTCCCTCTGTGACCCATTTTGTAAGCAGATATTAGCTTTAAGAAAAAAAAGTGAACTTCTGTGTAGTATTAATTTACATTCAGATGACACCATAAAATGTGCTGCTGAGTTAGCAGGGAACATCTGAATTTCTTGAATTTGTTTGTAGACACAGTTCCTGTCTTTTATTTTCTTCAGCTCCATGGGAATAGACGTAACACATGTTTGTTCTTTTGTGAACTTGAGAATTTTCCACCATGTTGCCTCAAAAACCTGCTACTTGTAGCTCTTGTTCTCATTCCTTTTACTGCTTTGATAACTTTTTGTTGATTATAAATATTAATTTACCTCCCTAGTTATTAACCTCACAATGCATACACTAGAAATTAATTCCCATAAAGTAGCCAAAAGTCATTTTTACTTATTTGTTGGATTGGGTTGTATCCTTAATTTAGTCTGTGATAAAAAAGTAATGGTATTTAGTCATGACTAATTTAAGTTGGGACCAAAATCTTCAAGTAATTCAGTAAGTCAGTATTCTTCAACCTCTGGATTGTGACTACAAGGGGATCACAGCAACCTTTCAAAGCCTACCTCTTATAGGAACAAAAATGGTTCAAGCTTTACTCTCACTTATTTTACACCAGTGGTAGTCAAACTGTGGGTCGGGACCCACTTGGTGGGTCATGACCTGATATCAGGTAGGTCACAGAAAGCTGGGAGCAGCCATCTTGGAAACTTCAGACTTTACTCTTGTTATATTCCTTTTGTGAGTCTTAACAGTTAGAATTTCCAAGTGAGGTTGTTTTTTAATTTTTTTAGTTCAAGTTTTTACATAATATTTTGTAATGTTTTTACATAATATTTTGTCCTAATCTTGCTTATTGTCAGGGACGTTTCATGGTTGTTCAATTGCTGCAGTCCAAGAATGCAAATTTGCATTTCAGGAGTGTCATTTTATTATGTTACAATGACAGCACTTCCTGCTTGATGTCACTTCCTGCTACAACATCACTTCCAGTTTAATGACATCACTTCCCGACACGAGTGCCATTCTGAAAAGTGGGTTCCAGTCTAAAAAGTTTGAATATCACTGTTTTGCATGATTATCCATGATTGGGGTGGATTGGGTCCCAGGAGGGAAAGGGATTAGCTACGTTTTTGTGAGGCATGCTTGGGTAGTTACTGTAAGTGTCATCTTAGTGACAGTGTGTGTCCCAACCTTGATTTTATTTCTGCTCCTTCCTTCCCCCCCCCTGCTTATTCTTTAGAAACCAATTTCATCTGAGGAGTGTAGTGCTGGTAGTAGATCACCTAAATGTTTTCTGAATATTTTAAAGGATATTTGTTAAGAATTTGCAAGGGGCCAATTTGAATATACAAAATATTTTGTAATGCGTGCAAATATAGCAGTAAAGTGTCCTTTCTATCACAAAGAAAATTTTCCTTCATTCACTCTCATATATACAAATCCTTACATTTTCATATGTGCCCATCAAATCTCCTCCTGAAGCTTATGAGTCAGCATCTGTAACTTCTTCAGCAAACATTTTCTCAACGCTTTCTCTCATATAAATCTCCAACTGCAAATAGTTCTTCATGTTAAGGCATGGATCTCACTGAAATGGGAAATGTGAGTGTGTGCTGTACGAATGCAGATGGAAGCCCATGACTGAATGCTCCTCTGTAAAAATAAAATAACATTAAAAAAAGATCCTTCACATACAAAACTAGATGTCAGATTCTGGCTTAGCCTTTTACCTCACTTGTACAGGGATTATTTGTTCATTTTTTTGTGGAGCCATATTTAATAATATGAGCTCTCATTTGCAGCCAAAACACAAGTTTGCCACCTTGATGTGAAGCAAGCTAAAGTTGACATTCAAGTTCCAGGTTGCTGCCTGGATGGAAACAGGCGTAAAGGACAAAAGGACAGAGTGCTGTAACTAGAAAGCCATATGCAAAAACACTCTGGGTTTCTGGGAGACTACCATTGGCCTTCAGGGCCAGTATCAGAATCTATCTTGGCCTGAGAAACCCTCAGATCCTGGCACCAGCATTGATTGATCTCCAGGATACAGTTGGCCATTATTAGTAAGGATGTAGTGAACTGTGGCTTGTCAAATGGGATGTGTTGTACTACTGATGAACTTGACTATTTATATAACTGTAATTATACAAGTAGTTGGATTATCCTTCCTTGTGACCAGATGAGACTATTTATGTGAATAAAAGGTCTAGGAACTTGTTTTCTGAACTGGGATATAATCCTTCCAAATATCTGTATTCGGTTGAAGTGACACCAAGTTTATTTATGATAAAGGGTGAAAGCTGTAGCAATTAACTGAGAGCAAACCACTATATGAATTCAACTTGTCTTTAACACATTTTAAAACCAAGACTTTTACACATTTAGAGGTGTGACAGAAGCCCCAAATCAATTATAAAAATAGTTCTTCAGGCCAGCCTTGTAATTCAGTGTTCTCCTGTGGTGAATAAGAATTGCCTCTAGTCAGCCAGATGAAGCAGACAGGAAGTTACCAGAAGAGACACCAAACTAGCAGTGGACATAGGGCAACATTTTGTTTTCCAGGGCCAAGCTGTGGGAACTCTAGTATTGTACTATAGCTGCAATTTGCCTCTATGGGGGAATGGCTGTGAGTCAGGGCTTTGTGTTGCTGGCTCACCTCAATGGCACCATTGCAAGACCCAGCCAGCACTTCTGCTGCCCATAGTTTCACTGATTGTAAGTGGGGAAATTTAAGGCAAAGCCAGAAGGGAGGCCTGGAAGAAAAAGCATGGTGGAAGAAGACAGTGGGAGTGTGAGAAGGACCAGGACAAAAGGAAAAAGGTAGATGGAGAGCAAAGATAGGAGAAGGTATGGTGAGGGAAGAAGCTGGGAGGAAGAGTGGACGGAGGTGGACAGAGGACAGGCAGGTTTGGAAGAAGGCCAAGGAAGAGGAGTGGCAGGGCTGGAAAAGAGGCAGAGAAAACTGGAGCAGCAGCAGAAGAAAAGAAAGAAGAAAGAGGGAGGGGTGAGGGCCTTAGGCATGGATCCTAAGACACAGGTAACATCCACATACGGGGTTTTTTTTTAGTGTATATGCAGGGACTTCAATGCAATTTGGCACAATAAAGACGAGCAAAATAAATATAAGTGCAAAATGGTACACTTTATTGTGTATAAGTGTACAATAAGGGGGGAATAGAAAAACATGCAATACTATGCAGACCCCCACAGCTAAGCCCTAAATGGTGATTGCTATGCAGAACAATAAAAGGGGAAAATCTGTGAGAGGAGGAAGAACACATAGGCACACAAAATGGAAGTGGGAGAGAGAAGAGCGCAGAATAGGATTTGATCAGGAGCATGTTAGTGTCTAGACCTTTTACAGGGACTTTTGTCATAGAGGCCACAAATAGTCCTGTTTATTTCAGAGTTAAGAAGCTCCCAGGATGTAACATTGTTTGTAGAGCTGGACAGGTTGGCCAAGCAAGGTGCAGCTAATTGTGCAAGTTTCTAAAGACTGCTTACAAGCTAGTGGATGGAGGTGGTGTTCCACTGAACCAAAGTTGGCCTTTTCACAAAGGCTTGTGGAACCGAATGCTCTCGGTTCTTGAGCCATTTTTGTTCCTGTAAGAGGTAGGCTTTAAAAGGTTGCTGTGATCCCCTTGTAGTCACAATCCAGAGGTTAACGAATACTGACTTACCGAATAGCTTGAAAACTTTGGTCCCAACTTAAATTAGTCATGACTAAATACCAATACCTTTTTATCACAGACTAAATTAAGGATACAATCCAATCAAACAAATAGGTAAAAATCTCCCTGAGCAAAACCAGCACAAGATTTGTCTTGGTTACACTCTCCTGTTATGCATCTAGCATCATATGCACATGTGCGAATAAATGTTGGGCAGCAGATGAAAGAGAGTGCCTGGCCCTAGTTCCATCAGTGAGCTTTGTACCTGAATGGGAAATTGATCCTGGGTCTCCAAGATCTTAGTTTGACAATTCCCTGAAATGGATGAAATTTTATTTTATCATTGACTTAGACCCATTGTTTTTAAGTATTTGGAAATGTTTGCTCAGAGTGCATGTTTGTGGTGAATCTTCTGGATCCTGCTCTTTGAGCTGCAAATGCCTGTTCTCAGTTCTCTAGCAGTTGGTTAACTTGGAGTCTATTTGCACCTGGCTGTTTTTCTAGTCATCTTTCCTGCACAGCAGGTTTGACCATTTTGACTCAAATGTCTTTGTTGTTTATGCTGACAGAACTTGTTTTCTGAGCATATGTGTCTCATACTTATCCAGTACTGTTGGGTAACAGGAGGAGTAATTCTGGTGATGTTACAAAAGTTGACTTTTGATTAATAACCTTTTTTCCTTCCCATATACATGACACATGTGGTAAGCTAAAGGCAGAAGTAGATTTCTTTAACTGGTGCTGTTTCATTATCTTACAGAGAGTACATGGTCATGCTCTTCACTGACTTGCATGTTTTCTCTGTCTTAAGTTTTCCCCACGACCGAATAGTCTAGTCGTGCCCGACTAGGGGGCAGTGCTCATCTCTGTTTCTAAGCCTATAGAGCTGGTGTTTGTTCGAGGACAAGCTTCCGTGGTCATGTGGCCGGCATGACTATATGCTGTAGCACACGGAACGCTGTTACCTTCCCCCCGAAGTGGTCCCTATTTATCTATTTGCATTTTTAGGTGCTTTCAAACTGCTAGGTTGGCAGGAGCTGGGACAAGCAACAGGAGCTCACTCCGTCACGCAGTCTTGAACTTCCAACCTTCTGGTCAGAAAGCCCACCAGCAGCGGTTTAACCCACTGCGCCATCGCGTCCCACATTCTCTGTCTTAGGTACTGCCTAATTTCTGCAACATAAGCGTAAGGCATCTTCACAGTAAAAATGAGAGAACGGATAACAAACTTGATTTTCTATATGAGGATACATTAAAATATCAGAAAAGTGTTCATCAGACACAGTTCATCAGACACAGGCAAGTCCCAGCATAGCCTGATTTAATGCTATGTGGAATCATTCATAAGAAGCTATGCTGTGCATTGGCTGAAGGGTCTGCTGAACCTCTTCATAGCTACTTCTATTGCTTGCTCTTGACTTCTCATTCCTAAATATTCTTGTGTACTCTTATAGTCAGTAATGTGAGAACATTGATGTTAGTGATGTGTAAAGCTCTTTTTTTACTATGTTTGAAAAAGGAACAGCAAAAACAAACCCAAGCTCCTTTCTTGCTTCCCTTCATCCTGTAATGTCTATGTTATAACAGTCCCTTCACGTGTTTTCAAAATCTGTATTGCTTATGAAACTCTTGACTTAACTCATTGTCTTCATAGCCAGCTGAAGCAAAACGTGCAATTTTATTTACTCATATTCATCGCTTGTCCTTTTCCCCTTCCCAGTCCTTCTGTTGTTTTCTTGTTCCATTGTTGAAATTTAGGTGCAATATTTTATTTTGCTAGTCATGTTTTACTTGACGTAGAAAATATGAAAAAAGAAACCCTTCTGAATTGGACTACCGGTCTGTTTAGTCTCTGGCTAGATGCTTGCAAGAAGTATGCCAACACGATACAAAGGCAGACTCCCCTAGACTCTAGACTCCCCTAACGCTTGTCTTCTAGGCGTCTGGTATTCAGAGATGTAGTGCTTTTGAACAAGGAGATCCCAAATAATGATTATGACTAGTTGCCATTGATAGATCTCTGAAATTGACAAATGCTTTTAAAAAAAGCTGACTGACAGTGTCCCCTTCCATATTTTATGGCACTTAATTCCATAAGTTAGCTATGTGGTGTTGTATTTTTACTTGAAGATAAAGCTAAGATTTAAAGTTGGGCTTGCCCTTTTTCTAATGCGGAAACAGACTGTCCCATGAATGGAACAGCTGTTGAGACTGGTGCTTTAAAAAACAAACTCATATTCCTGCCGTCTTTCTCTTAAAATCTTTGTCAAGGGAATAACTACAAGGACAGTGGGACATAAAATTAGACCAAAGTGTTCAAACATAAAGAGTACATATCACAATAATCTCACATTCTGTCATGAGACTGTTGTTTCATGTAGATTCTATTCTTGTACTGATAGTAGAAAGGGATGTAATGGAGTTCCTCAAGTTCCTCAAGTGTAAAAAGGCTGTTCTTTCTTGTGTTGATAGTGGAAAGAGAGAGTTCCTTGTGTGTAAAAAGGTTCAGATGAGGGTGGTTGGTCTCATTTGAGTTAAGATAAAAAACCTAAAGATCAGAACCTTTTAGCTTCTCCCAGGGAAGGTTAGCCTAATTGTGGTGCTACAAATACAGGACAAGCTAATAGTAGCCCTGGGTAGCCAGAGGAAAGTAAACTGTGCAAGGTTTCTCTTGTTTTTCTCCTAGATTCCTCTCAGCCAGTTCCCAGAGAAGGGGTTCTAGTATTGGGAGGAGTCCGATGGATTGGGAGCCTCCAACATTTCTAGCTTTTGGATTTTTAGAGATGTTGTATGCTAACTTGTAATTGTTATACTGATATTAGTAAATGTGTTGGGTTCTATTCCTTTGTGTTTGTGAGAGCGAGACTGAGATATTAAAAAACTGTGATTTCTCCCCCTTAAAAGGATAAAATTAAAGGAAAATCTCTAGACTACAAGGAGAGTTTGGCCTAGGAACTCCTTGATAGGTCAGGTCTTGGGCTGGTGGCAGTGGCAGCTACCAAAGGGAGATGAATTTTCTCTCTGAACATAACACATTCACAGCATAAATGTTTGCCAGTGTTTTAGTTACAGTGAACGACTTTAAAAAGCTGTAGTTTTGATATTATGGTGTGTGTGTCAAACTCTTACACTCTGTCTCTCAGTGAATGTTTTATAAAGAGAGTGTGTGTATGTGTGATTATAGAGTGTTGTAATAGTGTAAAATTTGTGGTCCACTTATGCAAAAGTAAAGATGTATGTATTTTATATTTTAATCATTTGGTTTGTTATTTATACCTGACTGTCAAGGGAGTACATACAAGATTTTAATCAAAACGCACTGGGCACATCCATAAAAGGGAACACTGGATCAAGGGAACACTGTCCTATGTTCCTGTTGAAAGATTACAGCTAGCTTTGATTCTCTTCTTGGGTTTTTTTCCCCAGTAACGTAGAGCTCCCCGTGATGTGAGCGCTCTGTTCGTTTGTTTCTTCCTTCACCAGAAGGCTGTTGCCATTTGTTTTGTGTTTCTCTTCAATTTCTTAGTGTTCATTTTTGTATTCTACCTGTGAACAACATATCTTCCTGATGTTCACCTCATCTCATACACCGTTTCCTGGTAGTGCTGCAATATATGAAGGCTTAAGTATGAATATAATTTATGAAATTAGTTGGAGCCAGCCTTAAATCTTTGTTTTTGTTATTGTGACTGTATTGACTTGAATGGCTTTTGAAATATTTGTTAACAGTATGTAGGTGATGTTTCACACCAGTTTAACTCTCCAAAACTTGGAGAAGTTTATTTCCAAAAGCCCACAATTTGCTAATAGTTCTTAACTTTTGTTGTATATGAATTAGCTGCATAGTGCTAAGCATTTTGCCTAATGAGTGAGATTAATTTACCAATAAATGTTGTCAGTGAAAGAATATAAGCTAAATGCCAACACTGAGTAATTGACTTTTCTCAGTTTATTCTAATTTTTATGCTGTACCATACTATAATATGGATTACTACTTGGTAGTGGTAAAGGGGGCTGTCTTGTGTTACATTGTTGGATTTGTCTCCATTTAGGGCCCAGTTTTTCTCTTACAGTATTAATGTTCCCCTGTGCCTTGTAAAATCTCAGTTCTTTCTGTGACTGATTGACCTGGTCCGTGCTGACTGCTTCCTTCGTCCTCTCAAATCTCCAGAGTGTCAATGTTATCCATTATTATTGAGTGGGCATTTTTCATTGTTGCCACAGCAAGGGGCCACTACTGTATTTTCAAAGCTATCGAGCCGCTCAGAATGTCTCCAAACAGGTTCTGGATTTTTTGGCAGATGCATCTATTCACAGATGTATCTTAGTTTTCACAATGCATCTAATTCAGAGCCTTAACCAAGACAGTTCGTAAGTCTGATCATAAATAAAATCTTTGTTTGGAACTTTCTGTAATGTTAGAATTAACCTCAAATGGCCTATTTTCAGACTAGTACTATCATATGTACTTCTGCCTATTCTGTGCCAGACTGTTAAAAACCTCTTATTCTCATGGCACACTGGATAAAGCAGTGCTTCCCAAACTGGTGGGTCGCAACCCACCAGCCAGGGGAAGGACTGTCTCTTCCCACTTAAGGGATGGGGAAGGAAAGGTGAGGGGGGGAAGGCAGGAATGCAATCCCCAGGACAGCACCACTAATGGGAACAGAAGGGGGTGTTTTACACTTACCTAAACCAATGCCAGCCTCCAGGGGTGTGGGGAGCCCCGCGGATGCCTCTGCAGGACTCCCTAAGCCTTAAAAAATGTTAAAAATAGCAATTGGATCACACTTTCGGTTTCGCTATTGAATTTTTAGCATTTTCACAATTATGTTTAGCTTTTTTTGAGGCCGGCACTGGCTTAGGTAAGTATAAGACACCCCATTCCATCTCTGGCAATACTGTGATCCTGGAAATGTGTCGCTGCCTTCACCCCTCACCTGTAACTACTTACGTGGTTCTCATCTTCCCCATAGAATCTTAAAACACATAGAAGAACAAGCCTTGCTGAAGGAGAATCAGCATGGTTTCTGTAAGAGCTTACTCTTACAAGAGTCCTGCCTCACTAACCTTTTATAATTATTTGAAAAGGTCAACAGGCATGTAAATAAGGGCAAACACATGGCTATTGTATATCTGGATTTTCAGAAGGCATTTGACATTGTCTCATCAAAGGCTGTTGAGAATTCCTCAGTCAGGAAATAAGAGGGCAGGTCCACTTATGGATAGGAACTGGTCGAGAAAACAGAGCGGGAGTCAATGAGCAATTTTCACAATGGGGAGAAGTGAAAAGTGGTGTGCCCCAGGTGTATCCTGGGACTGTCACTTTTCAACTTGTTCATAAATGACCTGGAGAACACAAATAAGCAGTGAGGTGGCCAAGTTTGCAGATGACACTAAACTTTTCTAGGTGGTGAAAACCAGAAGGGGTTATGAAGAGCTCTAGAAGGATCTCTCCAAACTGGGGGAATGGGAAGCAAAATGGAAGATGCATTTCAGTGTAGACAAGTGTAAAGTAATGCACATTGGGGCAAAAAAAAAATCAATTTCACATATAGGCTAATAGATTCTGAGCTGTCTGTGACAGATCAGGAGAGAGATCTTGGGGTGTTAGCGGACAAATCAATGAAATTGTCAAGGCCAATTCCATGCTAAGGATAATTAAAAAAAGGTTTGAGAGTACAGGGCCAATATTATATTGGCATTGTACAAATTGATGGGAAGGATATATTGGGAATATTGTGTACAGTTCTGATCTCCACTTCTCAAAAAGTACATAGTGGAACTCAAAAGTGAAGAAGAGAGCATCCAAAAAGATTACTGGGCTGAGGCACCTCCCTTATGAGGAAAGGCTAAAATGTTTGGGGCTCTTTAGTCTGGAAAAAAGCACTTGAGGAGGGAAATGACTGAGACAAACAACATTATGCAGGGGATGGATAGAGTGGCTACAGGGATGTTCTTTCCCCACCTCTCACAACACCAGAATCAGGAGACATCCACTAAAATTGAGTGTTTGGAGAGAGTGAATGGATAAAAGAAAGTAGTTTTTTACCAGTGGGTAATTAATCTGTGGAACTTCTTGCCACAGGATGTGATGATATGCCTTTAAAAGGGAATTGCATTTCTAGAAGAAAAGTCCCTCACAGTTTACAAACCATGATTAATATGTGCAACCTCCTGGTTTTAGAAGTAGGCCACCTCAGAATGCCAGGGGTAAGCGAGAGGCAACAAGATTCAGGCATCTTGTCTTGTGTGCTTCCTGGGGCATCTGGTGGGCCACTGTGAGATACAGGGAGCTGGACTACATGAGCCTTTGGCCTGATCCAGCAGGACTCTTCTTGTGTTCTCTACTGGAGGGGAGAACTTGTTCACTTGTTGATATTGTCAGTTCTGTGTATAACACCCCTGTCCTAATAATCCTTAGTCTAGTTTTGCAACAGAATTTTCGCATGGGTGTGGAAGCTGGTCTTGACTTAATTTGAACACGTGTCATTAATTTCCCTCTTGTCAGAGACTTCACAAAAATATAGAAAAAAGTTCCTTATTCATATTAATATTCTGCTATCTCTTCAAAGGCAAACCATATTGTATTAAGAGGCAGCTGGATCTAAAAGCCTCTTCAGCCAAGGTCCATTCCCCTTCTTGAATGGAGGTTATGGTTGAATCCCTCACAGTTTTCATCATACTTCAACATTAGAGGGGCTGGTTAAGGGCCTACATCAGACATGCTCTTTACATCACTCTTGTCAACCTGACATGCACTTTATATCACACTGGTCAACCCAGAGGCTGCATAATATTTGTCAACTGCAGGACACCACTATCTTCTATGATCAAAGAGGACTCGGGGTCAATGAGCGTACACATCACTTACCATTCACTAGACTAGGATCCAGCCCTCTGTCCAGGAGCTTGTGGTTTCAAGCGTTCCTGATGCTACCTTGTTTAAAGTTGTCTTTGACTTGTGCAGTTTAGAAATGATTAAGTTCTTTGTCAAATATGTAATTGTCTTCATATGTTCATCAGGTGAACCAGGCCATGAAGTATGATTTGTACTTGTGCTGGAAGCTTTATTAAGCATCTGAGGGTTTTGACATTTAATTGAAGAACAAATCTGGGCTTGTGTCTTCTTGTGGTGTTCTCAATCTGCATTCACTTGGCAGTTAATCATGTAATGCTCCTGAGCATGAAATTAACAGTAAAGTGAATGTAGCTGATGTTCTATCTTTGAAAATGGGTGTGTTTCCTAATGTGAAATTCAATGATATTTTAGTTTTATAGGAACCCACTGGTGGCTTGACGAGGCTTTTTAAATGAGTACTGTATATTGGTCTGAGCATATATGTTAGGTATAGGAAGGAATAAAATTTTACATGTGGATGAATTTTTCCCTAAACTATGTTTTGTGTGCGAATGTTGTATTTGAGCAGATAATGGAGCCACTAGCAATAATATAACTAGCTTGACATAAAAGAGTAAATATCTGGCATTTGAAGTGACTGTTTTGACAAAGGAAGAAGAATTCTGTTATAAGCTTGAAAGTCTATATACAGTCATAATTTCTGATGACCCTGAAATTGGCCACACTAGTGAATGGAATGATTGGTACAAACCTAATCGTGAAATAGAAGGGTTCAGCTTTTTCAGTCTATTTATGGTGATAGTGGGAACTATGTGGGTAATGTGTGTATATGTAGGTTTTTAAGAGGCTTTACAGATGTGCTCCAGTATCCACAGTTTCAGTTACCCACAATGGGATACTGGGGTGCCTATTAAAAAATAGGGAAACACTAAACAAATACCTTTCTTTACCTTGTCTCAGCAAAACCACTGATGTTCCCCTATGTTTAAAAAGGGGTCTTCAGTATCCACCGTTTCCAGTATCCATGGTAGGGTTCAGAACAGAATCCCAGCAGATACTGGGGCATGCCTATATTTGTATAGGCATTTTAAGTATTTTTATGTATTTAAATGATTTATATCTCACCTTTTCCTCTAAATAGCACTCAAAGCTACCATTCCTGGTAGATAAGCATAATTTATTGCAGTGGTTTCCAAACTGTGGGTCAGGACCCACCAGTGGGTTGCAAATCCATTTCAGGTCGTGAAGCATTTAGAGCAGCTATATTGAAAATATGGGAAGAAAGGATGCTGGAAAGGGCTGTGTGGCTATTTTGCTTGTGTCAAGGTTGTAAATAGGCTTTTTCCTTTCTGAGTCACTTTGCTATTGGAAAATGCCTGAGAAATAACCCAATTTATTGCTGCATTCTCAGGAAAACAGCAGGTTCTGGTATCACAATGATGGTAATTATAGCCATTACATCACTTCTGGTGGCTCTTGGACAATTGTCATTCTTAAAAGTGGGTCCCGGTGCTAAAACGTTTGAGAACCACTGGTTTATTGCATTATGCCAAGAGATAGGAAAATAAGAATTGTAACCTCTGTCTACATCTAAAGAATGTCATCAAGATCACATAATAAAGACTAGTTATCAACGCACTCACCCTGCTATTCACAATGAGTTGGTTTTTCATCCTTTGAATTGAAAGCTTATAAGTTGTTAAGGTTCAATTTATGTTTGTCTGGTTGTAACCTTGAGTGCAGTTATTTGTAGCAGTTGAGATGGACTGCATAGTACAGTGGTCAGGGAACAGGGGTAAATTACCCCAAATGGGGTAAAAATGAAATTCCTGGGGGTAATGGACAGATAGGAGTATGCCCCGCCCCCTTTTCCTTCATCCTTCCTTCATGACCAACGTTCTCTCTTCTGACCAATGGGAAGTTCCTCTCACGCTTGATGGATTTCCCTTGCTTCCAATAGGAGATTAGAAGCGGCAAGGTACTTGTCCCCCAATAGGCAGCGTTCCCCTCCCTTCCCAGGCAGCAAAGAAGGCTGTGGTTATCAATCCCACTGCTGGTAGAGGGAGAAGTAAGCAACAGCAGAGAAAATAGCGGCCGTGGCTGCAACTGCGGCGGTGCCGGGTGATGGGGGAGCCAGTGAGGCCAAGCCTATTCTGGGCAGCGAGGCCGGCGCAGACCCGCTCCCGGCTGGCACTCAGGCAGCCGTGGAGTCGGCAGTGCTCGACGCCAGGGAAGAGCCCAAACCAGCTCTGGGTGGGGAGGCCGAGGAGCTGCCGCCGTCGCCGCCACCCAGGAGCCCGGCAGGGACGTGAGACGTGCAGGTGTGGGGGAGGCTCTGGTGAGCGGCTGAGGTGTGTGTGTGCATGTGCCCGCAGGCGTGTGTGTGTGTTGAGAGGACTTCTGTGGACGTGCCTCTTTGCTTGTGAGCAGCTAGGGCTCTCCGTGGGTTTGCCTTGTCTTGCTGTCCCAAGGAGTGGGGCGGGCAGGCAAGCGAGCGGGGGGAGGGCTGGGGTGCCTGTGCCTATGCAGGGAGTCAGGGACACAAAGAGAGGCGGGAGGCAACGAGGCAAGGCGAACAGCAGAAAACAAAAACAAAATCAGAACTGCTGTTGCTGGCCTGTATGAGTGAGTGAGGGAGCCAGCCAGCCAGCCAGCCAGCCAGCCCCAATCTGAATTCATTACAGAGAGAACTCTTAAGTCCAAGCACCTAAACCTGTTGTCAAAAAGGTAAGCTATTTGTAACCCAGAAGGGTTGAATTCTATTCTCTCAAGGTCTGCAGATGTACCCAAACTCTTTACAACTTCATATTTACATAGCATTAATTAAGCTCATTAATTAATCAAATAAAAAGCAATAGGTTCCAATATGTAATTTTTTTTCTTTTGTTCCGGCCGGGGGTGGGGTTAACGTCAAGGGGGTAACGTCGGCGTATCTAAATATATTTTGGGGTAAAAGGTAAAAAAGTTCCCTGACCCCTGGCATAGTATGATAAAATAGGTCTTACGGTCCAGTTCTATATGGATGCCAGTGTTACATGAATGCTGATGCAACACCTGCCATAGTCTAAGCTTGTCCTGGTAATATCGCACCAACATCCATGCAACAAGGGCCAAATGTAAGTCTGTTCTTAAAAAGTAACACTCGCACAATGCCAGTAACACTTGCAGTGTTCTTGGAAACGCTGATACAGCCTGTTATTCATGGAGCAGGGTCCTGATGACAGTGTATCATCGCTGTGACAATGGGTATGCCTTTGGAGTGAAGCATCAGTGTGCATTGGCAGGTGGACTTCTGTGTTGACAAGGCTGTTTTGCTGGTGTATTTGAAAATACCCTGGCATATCCTGAAGATAGGATTCAGCCTTTAGTCTTGTCTGAGACAAAGTGATATTGATGCAGGGGCAGACCTAGTCAAAATGGCGCCCAGGGCACCCAATAGGAGTGTGCCCCCATGGGAGCCCAGGTCTACCCACCAGAAGCAGCTGCGGATAGACCTGGGCTCTGGAGGTCAGGAAGGCATCCATAGTGCAGACCTTCCTCCACCCATTCAAAACCTTTTTCCAGTGCCAAGGCCTCTTTAATCATAACTTTTAAGGTCACGGTGAGCTTAGCCTTAGTTTCTTTTTGTAGTTGGTTCTTAATGTTTGTTGACTTCAGTTTGAAATCCCTGTGTCTCCACTTTCAAAAATCTGAGTCAGTGTCTGAAAAAGCCACATGTGAGCAGAGACCATCATGCAATGCTTCCAATTTGCATGGGATATTAACATGTGCCGTCCCCCCAGTTATATAGGCAAATATAACTACCCGCGGCCATTTTCTAATGGGTAGATCTGGGCTCCGGGTCCAGGTCTACCTGCGGCCGTTCCTAATGGGTAGATCTGGGCTCCGGACCCCAGGTCAACCTGCACAATGTTGCGGGGGCCACTGGTGCCCCCCTAGACAGCCCCAAGACGGCACCCAGGGCTCGTGCCCCCTCCGCCCCCTAGATCCGCCACTGTATTGATGTATTCTCTAGTGTAGAATTATTTTTTTATAATTATAAAAAATTATAATTGCTTTTAATACTTTTCTTAAATGTGAAAGTGAATTTTGTAATGTTATGTTTCATTCTTAGAAATTATTTGTGTTTTTTTCCAGAGGAAATAAAAGCAGAAACTGGAAAACAAAGGTACTTTTCTTTCTTGAGCATGAATAGTTTTACCTATTAAAAGTATTCTTAGGTATATTTATATGGAGATATACTTTAAGTCATGCAATACTTTGTTTTAAGGGAAGGCTGCTTCATAAACTACCTGTTTAACACTAAGGTGCCAAACTTTAAGTATGGAAAGCTTACATGCAGACCTGGTGCCAGTTAAAGGTATCAAACCTTCCACCGCTGTGCACAAGTACAGATGAGGAAAGAATACTTGTGATTCAAATCAATTTTCATAGCAGGCATTTTTTCTCTCTAATTACTGGCTTCAAATTACAGAAAACATAAGGAGTGTCAGAATGTTACCAGATCAGTGAAGGTCATAATCAAGGCACCTTAAAATCTCCTGTAAATATGTTACATGGCTCTAAAACATCGTGGAATGTAGGTCTCTCTTTTTTTCACTCCACATTTTGACCATCTGTCGTAGGAACTTGCTTATGAGCACCAATGAAGGAAAAATTGACACTTCTGGAGATTAAAAAAATGTCCTGAAAGGTTAATAATTGAACTAGTAAAGTAATTCTCCACAAGTAAATGAAATATACATACATTTCTTTTCCTGTGTGCCCCTTAATCGAGCAAAGAGCTAAGAATGGATATTTTCTTTCTTGAAAGTCTTATACTTGCCTGATGAAGCATAAACTGACTTGATCAGGACCTCGGAGTTGATTATCTTTACACAGCTTATATTTTGCAAGAATATGAGGGATTTCATGTTGCAATATTCCTCATGTCATCCTGCATCCATTGATTTGTTCAGTAGTAAACGTTGTCCCCTAAATCCTTTTGCAAGGTATTTAGTACAGCACTTGTGAAGGTCTAGTCTTATTTTATTCTCTTAGTAGAACTGCTTCCATATGTGGTGTTTTTGTTAAATAAAACATATCTTAGTGTGTGGGGCTTTTGAGATCTATGGTAAAATCTATACAGGAAATCTTACCACATGCTTGTGTTACAATAAAATGGGCAGATACCATATTCTTTCACAAGTATGCTTGCATACTCGCACACTCTTAAGAAACAATGGGACACATCTTCAAATTTTTTAAGAGGCATTTGCTTACCTGGTAATAAACGAAGTGTTTGTTTCACTTTGTGCACATTGAGGACAGTAGCTGTTCTGTAGCCAAAGCAGCATACGTAGCTAACCAACCAATTCCAGATTCTCTGTAGTAGTCTGGTACAATTTAAAACTTTCAATATTCATTGCATTTGTCTTTGTTTGTTAACTGACTCTCTAATTACTGTATAGTTAACAAAGACAAATTTATTCAATGTTTGGTTTTAATTCAAACAGGCATGTTCTTTATTTTAAAAAATGGAAAAGCATTTGTGGTGATTAGATATGTATTTGTATTTATCTTGAATTGTTTGACTTTTCTGCCATCCTAATCATTTTATTCATTTTATTCAGTCCTCCTCATGGAGAAACAAAGCCTGGCTCAAGCACTCTGCCACCAGTGAAATCAAAGACAAGCTTTATTGAGGCGGACAAGTATTTCTTACCATTTGAATTAGCATGCCAGTCCAAGTGTCCCAGGATTGTTAGTACTTCATTAGATTGTTTACAGGTTTGTATTGAATTGTGTATTACTAATTTATCAGTTTAATTTAGTCCTGTCCTTAATGAAAGAAGGAAGTCTCTTTGTGCAGTTTTATCCAGTTTGTCACGGTGTTAGTTTATTAAAAAAATTGTTGAAAGTTGTTAGGCTACTGTCTAACTGCTGTTGGCTGGTTTAGTTTGTTAAACTAGTATTGATTTTGGGAGAGGTTAATCATTTGTTTTAAAATAAAAGTAGATTGTCCTGCTAAGAGCCAAATCTTGGAACATTAGCTGTCCTTATATGGTGATACAATTGGGATCTGCCATGGCCTGGTTCAGATTTCATAGCCAAATCATTGCCTGGCTGTGGCAAATAAATTTGGCTGATGCTTGGATGTTCACTTCTTGCCTTGCATGTCCTCAGGTTTTCTGCCAGATCTTGGTTTGTGGTAACAGTTGGTTTTTCTATTACGTTCTTTATACTATTGCTAACCACAATTTGCATCAGAACAAGAACTGAAAGCCCACTTCAAACAACAGTCTCTTACCCTGGGTTGGAGTTAAACAATAGGTAGCCATAGTTTGCCCAATTCAAATATTCTGGGAAATGCTATAGTTACTGGGAACCAGGGGAAATGTCAGTGTCTTGTTATTTCCTGCTTTGTTCTGATTTGCTCTTACATATTTATTCCAGGATTTTTAAAAGCTTGGAATTACCCCAGTAAGATACTTTAGATGAGAATTATTCTGATTGCAAGGTACCAAGTTATACTGTTCAAACTTTTTTGTTCTTTTGTTTATCACTTAGAAACTTATAGCTTATGGACATTTGACTGGCAATGCTCCAGACAGTACAGCTCCTGGCAAAAAATTAATTGATAGAATTATTGAAACAATATGTGGCTGCTTTCAAGGTCCTCAGACAGATGAAGGTGTTCAGCTACAAATTATAAAGGTAATCTGATGTCTTATCTACAGACTGTCAGTTGTTATCAGATTTCTAATTGGGTAAGTTTGTGTAATGGCCTGGTTCAGACATAATGGGGAAACTTCCTCTGTGGCTTCTGTATAATGGGAGTTGTAGCCTCGTGCACTCCTCCCTTACTCCATGAGAGAAGGTAAATGAAAGTTTTTACTTTTACTTTGAACAACAATGGTAAGGGAAAAACAAAAATCTGAAATAATGTTTTGATTCTGATTTGGTTTTCTATACAGTTATGTCTGAGATGTATATAAAGTAATTGAGTAGAGTTTAATTCTGTATCCTCTGTTTTAATTTATAACTTTTAATGTATAAAATACGATGTTTTGTTTCTTGTTCTAGCCATGGATTTTCTAGCTTATCTGAAATGTGCTGTTTAGCATTTCAGTAACGGAACTGTTAAAGAGCTGCATTATGTTTGGTGAAAAGGCAAAGAAATTTTCTAAATACAAAAACATTTCATTAATTTATCACATTTGTATGAAGAGAATGTTATATGCTAAACTCCTTTATAGTATGATATAGGTTATAGGTAAAGCTCTGTATAAGCATTCTGTTGTGTCACCTTGTTTAAATGCACTTGCTGCATGTATACAAAGGTGCAAAATTACTATACACTTGGCATGATCTGTATTGCAAATGGATGTGCTGCTGTTGTACACATATTGGCAAGAGCGTGTGCTTAGATGCATTTAAATGAGAAAGTATGGATACAGAATTTGTAACTTTTATACATATATGTGTATATACATATTTTAGGCTCTGCTCACTGCAGTAACATCTCAACACATAGAGATTCATGAAGGAACAGTTCTGCAAGCTGTAAGAACGTGTTACAATATCTACCTTGCAAGCAAAAATCTCATAAATCAGACTACAGCCAAGGCAACTCTTACACAAATGCTGAATGTTATATTTGCACGTATGGAAAACCAAGCAGTAAGTATCTTAATACAGGTGATTTCAAATCTCTTGCATTCCTGAGCAATATTTGGGCTGCTTTCATAGCCTCTTCCCAAGCCCCTTCCTTTTATTTCATATTCCATTTCATATTGTAATCACTGAAAAATAAGTTAAGCACCTCTGTTCTTGAAATCATTCCTTCTGTAGACTTTTTAAAGATAGATAGGGAAACATCAGTGGTTTTGTTGCAAAAAGGTTTAAAAAAAGTTTGTTTAATGTTCCCCTATATTTTAATAGGCATCCCAGTATGCATGGTATCCATGGATAACTGAAACAGTGGATACCAAATCAGTGGATATTGGGGCATGCAGACATTAGAAATAAAATGCACATTGAGTGGGGATCTGTCTTAAATTGACTCTCAGCGCCCCCCCCCTAATTTGTGAAACACTGCCCTAGCCTGTAGCATAAAGTAGCAGGAGTATTTATTATTTATTTATTATTAGATTTTTACCCCGCCTTATTGTGCCCGAAGGCACCCAAGGCGGCATTACAATATATATATAAAAACAATATAACAATTCACAATTAAAAACAATTAAAACAGAATTAAACAATACAATCAAAAATTAAGAACACAATTAAAAACAAATTTAAAAACAATATAAAAACAACAAGCCCCGTGGGTTATAATAACCAGCCAGCCTGTCAACAGTTAAAAGCTTTTTGAAATATTAGTATTAGTTCTAATATAAAAGAAAATAGGTTTTCTTTAATACATGGTTTATTCAGATGTGTTTGTTTAATTTGTTCCAGCTTCAAGAAGCCAAGCAAATGGAGAAAGAAAGGCATCGACAACAGCACCATCTGCAGCAATCACCCTTAAGCCATCATGAGCCTGAATCGCCTCAACTGAGACATCTTTCAGAGCAGACTGTTGATCACCTATCCCAGGACCATGAAGGGGACTTGGACCATCACACAAATCATGTGGACAAGAGCCTTCAAGAAGACATAGAAGCAGAAAATGGGTCTGATATTTCCAGTGCAGAAAATGAACAAACAGAAGCTGACCAAGCAACAGCAGCAGAAAGTAATAATGGGTGGTTTGGCCATAACAGGGTGGAAGAGGGTATGACATTTTATTGTCTAAAGGGATTATTATTATTTCTATTTCAGTAAATAAAACCTAACAGACACATTGTCAGCAGACCTTGATACAAGGATTATGGTTTCTTTAACAAGCTGCTTTGTAGTCACAGGTTACTGTCTTGAAATGTGGTCATGGTAGGTAGATAATTGTTAGAAAATCAAATTTATTATATGTGACGAATAACTGTTGAAGAGTAGTTTAAGAGCTGTGTAGGGTTTATCGTGTAATAAAACTGACTGGAATGCAAGCATAATAAACTCTGAGTAAAGCAGTTCCTGTTTTTATTTTATAGCTCTTTCCAAAAATGATGGAGAACCATATGATGGAGAAAGTAGTCAATGTGAAGAAACAGCACAGGATGTTGTACAAAGTATAGTCCGGGAAATGGTGAACATAGTTGTTGGAGGTACCTATATTAAAGCATATGATTAAATTGGGAGGTAGCTCAAGAACCTTGTGGGAAATGGTGGTAAAGATCTGGGGAAGCAGTAGGAAATACTATATGATTAGATAGCAAAGTTGTACTTTAAGCAGCACAATTATTATTAGTACTTTAGTTTAAAATATTGTACTATACTTAGAAGTGCTGCTAACTTTGTCTTACAGTGATTAAGTCCTTATAATTCTAACAAATATATTTTATTAAAGAATTACAGTTGGTGGCAATTAAGAGGTGGTTAAAGAGAACATATATTTCCATTCTGTCTGTTCATTGTATTGCCTGTAGCTGAACATAGGAATATAAGACAATATTCCTACTAAGGCAAGCAGAAATGTCAGTTTAGGGTTAATAAAATTAACAAAATTTCAAGGACAAAATATTTAAGTGGTGGTTGAGATGATGATATACCAGGATTTGATAATTACTACTTTTTTGTTCACTGTTAATTTTTTCCTGCATGTGTGAGCTTTACAAACTAGGTTGTCTACTGAGAAGTTTATAGCCAATCCTATTGACTCCCCCACCCCGCCTTCCCCCTGCAATTCAGCTGCACCACCGGAGTGCACAATGCATTCTGCCCCGGGGGGGGGATCCTGAAGGTCTCCTTTTGGATAAGGGAAAATTTGTTCCCTTGCCTGGAGGTAAGCTCTCACTGTCTCTGGGTCTACTTGAACCTCTGCCAGTGATACAGCTGACATAGGTCTGGACTGCATAGCTGGCACAAGTCTGAGTGAACCTGGAAAAGTGAGTTGAGGCTAGAAAGGGGGAATTGAAGCAGCGCCGCTGCTGCCAATGCTGCACCTTTCCTGGCCTC
Source organism: Lerista edwardsae (assembly GCA_029204185.1). Taxonomy (NCBI): domain Eukaryota; kingdom Metazoa; phylum Chordata; class Lepidosauria; order Squamata; family Scincidae; genus Lerista; species Lerista edwardsae. Next base: position 11,259,612 of record JAJKFI010000021.1, read on the forward strand.
AATCCATCCTTTTCCCTGTTCCCCCCTGCCCCTACCTACCTCCTGCCCTCCCCACCCCTTTGCTAACTTATCAGCGTCAGGGCTGTTCTTCAGGCTGCTGGCTTGTGGCTGCTTGCAGGGACGGCCCGGCCACCCAAATGGAATATTGCATTTGCTACAGCCATAATGGATCTAGCACTGCCACAACTCTAGTTCCGGTAGCACAAGTCACCTCATAGGATTGGGCCTCCCAATTTGTGATACTTCATTAAACTGTTTGAGCACAGCTAGGCAAATATTATAGATTTTGGGGTTCCAGCTTTATGGTTGAAAAATCAGTTGTTTGTTTATTGTTCAGTTTGTCATAACAAATACTATACTAATCATAGTACTGTATAAGTAAATACAGTTCTATGACTAGAACCCAGTGTTCTAGGTTTCTCCTCAAGCTAGATCCCAGAATCAGCCTGTAAGATTTCTGGTTCAAAACCTACAGTTACTGACACCCCAGCTGAATTTTATTTAATCATCTTTTTTATTAGGAGCCAACATCATGCTTCTCGAAGTCAGATATCAGATTTTTACCAACTCATAGCTCTAATGTGGAAACGTATTGCCTGACTTAATTTGATATAGTAGCATTGTATGTAATCTGATATGGCATCAAGGACATTTTTTCAAGGGATTGATAATCTTAAGGGGCCTGTCTTTTGGCAGTGTACAATAAATAGTTGAAATCCTATGTTGCTTGTGACAATATATATTTCCAGTTGTGTTAAAACGCCTTTTAAATACCATTCTTTTTAATTGTTTCATATTCCTTTTTCTCTCTCTTCCAGATGTAGTAGATAGAACTGCTGAAAAAACTGATGGACCAATTGGGACTTCAGAAGATGGTAGTGATAGTGAAAACATCCAGGCAAATGGAATTCCAGGGACACCCATTTCTGTTGTTTATACACCATCTTTACCTGATGACAGGTTATCAGTCTCTTCCAATGATACTCAGGTATTAGGACGTATGCAAAGCCTTAAAGTAGTCTTGAACATGATAGGTCTTTTGAATATATTGAGGGTAATTATGGTTTAACATGGCTTGGGATACTTCATTATAACACATTTTTATAGTGCGTAAACAAAGCTTGGATTAGACATCAATTTTTACCCTGCAGAGCAGATGCTTTAATTGTTAATTATTTGTAAGTCAATACAAACACAGGACAAAGATTGGTATATCCTATAGACCAGTGGTCAGGGAACAGGGGTAAATTACCCCAAATGGGGTAAAAATGAAATTCCTGGGGGTAATGGACAGATAGGAGTATGCCCTGCCCCCTTTTCCCTCATCCTTCCTTCATGACCAACGTTCTCTCTTCTGACCAATGGGAAGGTCCTCCCATGCTTGATGGATTTCCCTTGCTTCCAATAGGACATTAGAAGCGGCAAGGTACTTGTCCCCCAATAGGCAGCGTTCCCCTCCCTTCCCAGGCGGCAAAGAAGGCCGTGGTTATCGGTCCCGCTGCTGGTAGAGGGAGAAGGAAGCAACAGCAGGGAAAATGGCGGCCGTGGCTGCAACTGCGGTGGTGCCGGGTGATGGGGGAGCCGGCAAGGCCAAGCCTATTCCGGGTAGCGAGGCCGGTGCAGATCTGCTCCCGGCTGGCACTCAGGCAGCCGTGGAGTTGGCGGTGCTTGATCCAGGGAACAGCCCAAACCAGCTCCGGGTGGGGAGGCCGAGGAGCTGCCGCCGTTGCCGTCACCCAGGAGCCCGGCAGGGATGCAAGACGTGCAGGCGTGGGGGAGGCTCTGGTGAGCAGCTGAGGTGTGTGTGTGTGTGCATGTGCCCGCAGGCGCGCACGTGTGTGTTAGGGTTCTCCCTGGGTTTGCCTTGTCTTGCTGTCCCAAGGAGTGGGGCGGGCGGGCAAGCGAGTGGGGGGGAGGACTGGGGTGCCTGCGCAGGGAGTCAGGGGCACAAAGAGAGGCGGGAGGCAACGAGGCAAAGCAAACAGCAGAAAACAAAATCAGAACTGCTGTTGCTGGCCTCTCTCTCTGAGAGAGAGAGAGAGAGAGAGAGAGAGAGAGAGAGAGAGAGAGCACGAGAGAGAGCACGCCAGCCAGCCCCAATCTGAATTCATTATAGAGAGAAATCTTAAATCCAAGCACCTAAACCTGTTGTCAAAAAGGTAAGCTAGTTGTAACCCAGAAGGGTTGAATTCTATTCTCTCAAGGTCTGCAGATGTACCCAAACTCTTTACAACTTCATATTTACATAGCATTAATTAAGTTCATTAATCTATATATATAAAAATGGACGTTTGTGTGTGTGTATGTATGCGGGTATGTATGTATGTATGTTCCTTATACAAATCTCCGTCCCTTGACCCACGGCCACGAAACTTGGCACACACGTTCCTTGCAGCCTGGAAGGAATCACTGCGGGGGTCAGACCCCCCTACGGCCCCCCGGTTTTCAGGGAGGGGGCCCAGATCGTCAGGAACCAAGGGGATTGCATGGGGCTACAGGTCTGCTGCCACCCTGTGGTCACAGACGATTCTGCAGGTTCTGTGGGAGGGCTGAGCAGATCAGCTACCAGACAGAGGCAGAACAGAAAGCGAAACTAAATGCTTTGCCTGCATTGCCTGAGTGGCCCAGGGTGGAAAGAGCAGGATCCAGAGACTTCCAGCACCCAGTCGGATCTGAGAGGGGCCTATGTCCAGGGAGCTAACAGGCCTCCTCTGCCTGTTTCTCATACGTCAGGGCTATCCTGCAACATAACAGGACCTGCAGACAGTAAGTGGGACCTTCATATTGCTCTCTTAGGTTAGGGTGTCCCTGTTTCCTCATTCATTTCACAGTGATAGTGTGCGTTTTGGGTTCCACATCAGCAATACTGTGTTATTTCAGGGACGAGTTCTATATGTCTATATATGCATCGCACTATGTCATACTGTTGAGGGAGGTTTGTATATTTGTGTGTATGTTCCACCATTACTCTGGAACGCCTGGAACGATGTGCACCACACGTGGTGCACTTCTTCCTTACGATCTGGACAGATATACTGTGGGGGTAGGGCCCCCCTTATGCCCCCAGAGGTGAGGGTGCACTGCAGAACAAACTCATTCCTCCTCCTAATAGAGCCTGGGGATAATGTCTGCCCCCGGGCAACGCCGGGTCACAAAAAGCTAGTTAATCAAATAAAAAGCAATGGGCTCCAATATGTAATTTTTTTTTGTTCTGGCGGGGGGGGGAACGTCAAGGGGGTAATGTCGGCGTATCTAAATATATTTTGGGGTAAAAGGTAAAAAAGTTCCCTGACCCCTGCTATAGACCAATGTTGGGATGATACCAGTTGTGGGATTCAGGGGGTTCGCCCAGGTTCTATAGAACCGGTTGTTAAATGGCCGGGCCCCGCCCACTCGCTTACCTCGGCTGGCCTCGGGTTTTTTTTTGGCTCCGGCTATGACATCAGAGAACCGGTTGTTAATTCATTTGAATCTCACCACTGAATGATACTATAACATAAATGTAGGAATATCTCCTGGCTCAAAGATTACAAAAGCATATATTTTTTCCTTTTTTTTAAAGGAAAAAAACCCCTGCTAACTGGGCAAGAGGCACTTTTTCAAGTGGTGTCCTCTTATATTTAGCAGGGGGAGAGCAATTGTCCCTCTTCACCCCAGCACAGTGTCTTTCTCATGGCTGTTGCTGGTGGTGTTCTCCATTCTTTTAGATTGTGAGCCCTTTTGGGACAGGGAGCCATTTAACTTTAATGTTATTATTTGCCTGTAAACCGCTTTGTGAACTTTGTGTTGAAAAGCGGTATATAAATACTAGTGATTGATTGATTTTAAATGTCCATAGTCACTTCAAGAATGTTAGTTTTTATGTCTAAATGTTCTTTTTAATGGTCACTCCCCAAGACATTCTCTGATGTCCCTATTTGTTTGTTTACAGTATTTTTATCCCGCTTTTCTCCCTTGTGGGACCCAAGGGGCTCTGCATGTGAACACATATTCATAGAGGGTCCATAATCGTCAATTACAAATTTTTAAAAATATATACAAGTGGATTATCCTTTATGCAGACATTCAAAATCCAGGCTGTTCTTAAATTCAGACATTTGTCCAATAGTGTTATCTTTAATGTGAACATAGAAGCACTAGCCTTGTGCTCCTTCCCATGTGCAGGCTGTAAGTTCTATTCTCTGCTCTGTGGTGTATACCTGTACGGACTTCGTTGAAAAATGTCAGAGGCCAGCAGATACCCATATTAGTAACAGTGAAAAGAGCAAGCAGACGCATTTCTCATTGTATTTATGTAATTATTTAGAAATCCAGACACCATCCTATTCCAAGCAGTCTGGATAAGGGATAACCTGTAATTCAAATACAAATGTTGATGGGGAGGGGAGAAAGTTGCTATTTTCTTTCAACTGCACTTCACAGAACTCACAGAACTCTAGATGTCCTCTTCAGAAGGCTTAAAGGCACTTCAATTTACTCATGTAAAAGTATTTTACTTGAAACATTTTAAAACAAATGGCATTCATGTAAAATGCATGACTGATATCAATTAAAAACAAGATATAAAAAGGTACTAATCAAAATACGTTGAATTGTTGAGCTTAAAAATAGTCATGTGATTTTCAAGAATAACAGCTTTAAAAGGTTCAGTAATCAAATTTATCTTGTATTGAGAATGTTGTATCCTTGTTGCTACAAGCTAAGTACTCAGTATGCCCTTCTAATGCTAAATGGAATACTACTAAATATGTGAACTTCTTTAGGAATCTGGAAATTCTTCAGGACCTACCCCTGGTGCTAAATTTTCCCATATTCTACAAAAAGATGCCTTCCTAGTATTCAGGTCACTGTGTAAACTCTCTATGAAACCTCTGTCAGATGGGCCACCCGATCCAAAGTAAGTTTTTATTAATTTGCTATGAAATTCTTAGAGAATGTTTTGAATACACAGTAGCAGTCCCTACTTTTGTCTTTATCCCATGTAATATAGTATCTAAAATCCCCTATTTAGTGCAAGGTTCACTATACAATAAGTCAGTGAGTCAATAAGTCAATATATGCAACCTTTTGCATGACACGATTCCAATGAATACAGACCGCAGACCCATCACTGATCTTGCCGCCCCTCCCAGGACCCAATCTGTCCATTGTCTGCCCAGTGTGTTAACCCCTACCACTTGTCTTCACAACAACAACCTTATGAGGTAGAAGCCTGAGTGGGGCCAGCCTTTGGAGCTGCAGGGCATGTCATGAGAAGAGGCTGTGCAGGATTTTATAAAGAACTCTGTTTTTGATAAGGCAGTACCATTATTGGATTGGATCCAAGCACTGTCTTGCACAGGCTTTGAAAGGTTGCCATGACCCTCCCAGATGAGGCTTCGCAACTGCATTGGGGTCATGACCAATAGGTTGAAGAACACTGCAATAAGTTATTCACTTTGCAATGTGCTCACAATTGCCATCAACAGGACCTCTTGGATGATAGATAAGCCAATCAGCAGTGTGAATACAATATTTGGTAGCCAGGTTTTTTTGGCCAAGAGTAGCATATTCAACATTGTGGCTATTGAGAGAAGGATATAGCCTTCTGGTAACCATGGCCCCTAAAGAGTTCACCTTTTAAATCACCTTTTAGAGAGGGAAGGAACTTAGTTCTGTGGGAGAGGCTTGAACTACAAAGGTCATGGAACAAATTACCAAAAAAACAATTCATTATTAAGTTCTCATTACAGTATTTTCACAATGCCTGTCTCTGGGACAGGTAACCATTTTAAAGCGAGGGTTCACTGAGTATTTTTTTTTTTGAATGGCTGATAAGCAAAATACAGGAATTTATTCACAGAAGAGGCAGAAGACTAGAAGAAAGATTAGCAAGTAACAGTAGTATAAATTTTGGAATTGAGAAATACACCAGTAAGTCATCAGCATTACAGTGATCATTTTTAATGAATTTGTAAGAGGTGCAAGTGAGGCAGTTACAGCTGTGAGGTGGTTTGCTGAGACTGGCCCACTCTCTGGCTGCTTGGCTACAGCTTCATCCATGTGGCAGCACCAGGACCACTTGGGGATGGGTCTTTAAAGCACTCACCGTGAAGGAGAGTGAGATGGAGGCAAGCCAGAGTGGGGAAGGAACTGGTGGGAGCGAGGAGCTTCAATTTTCCCTGTTGTCTGGATGTTCTTGCCCAACCGGCTGGCCTGCCTGTTTGCTTCACTCTCACCACCTCCAAACAGACCGAGCTTCCAATGATCACCAGGAGACACCCAGTGAAACTGATTTCCAAAGGGAAGGGATGCTAAGTTGAGACCACTCTTCTCTCCTTCTGTGCCCCTTGTGGGCATACGGCCAGCTTCCCCTGGAACTGTAAGACTCCAGCCAAGGGAGTGGGGAGGGGGCTCCACGAGAGCACAACTGAACTCCAAACTTCCAGCTTGCCATGTGACATTAAGGGAGGATTTTTTCCTTGCATACACTTTTTGAAGGTTTTTTTTAGCACCATAGCAATCTGCGTTGAGTCAAATCTGTGGTTCAAAAATCAGCATATAACTAGGTTAAACCTGAAAAGAGTCAAAACAAGGTGTTCCAGTACAAGACCCTGGGAAGATATCAAAACAAGGTGTTCAAAACAAGGTGTTCCAGTACAAGACCCTGTAGTATATTAAAATGAGAAGCAATCTACCGATAAACACAGAAAGAATGGCTAGACTATGATAAAACAATTTGGAATAGGATGCTGGACACGAAACTTGTGCAAAGATTATAAAGAATTGTATGACCATTGATACCTCTTGCAAACTGTTGATGTAACTGTTATTTTTTTTAGGTCTCATGAATTGCGGTCAAAGATTCTTTCATTGCAGTTGCTGCTGTCCATCTTACAGAATGCAGGACCTGTGTTCCGGACAAATGAAATGTTTATTAATGCTATTAAGCAGTATCTTTGTGTTGCACTGTCTAAGAATGGCGTTTCATCTGTTCCTGAAGTATTTGAACTTTCACTTTCCATATTCCTGACTCTGCTTTCAAATTTTAAGACTCATCTGAAAATGCAGATTGAGGTAAGAATACCTTTAGTAATTTTACGTAGGGCCCAATCCTATCCGTCTTTCCAGGGCCAAAGCAGTCTCAGTGCAACCCCAAGTTAAGAGAACAAACACTCCCTTATATTGAGGGACTTCTGTGACTGTCCCTCCACCACAGGATTCAGCACATGCCCTGTTTGCACTGCTGCATCAATGCTGGGATGTTGGGTAAGAGCAGGCCTTTATTTCATTCCATATTCGCAGTAGGGAACTTGGGTTTTATGCTCTTTGCTTTCTCTGCTTTATAGTCACACGTTGGACCTCACACACAGCACCACATGTATTTAGACCCCGGAAATGTGATCTCTATATATCAGGTTTTTAATTGCATAGATGTGACCTGTATAAGTTGGATTCTGTGTATGAACACTGTTAATGCAAACTTGGAAGTCCAACTAGTGAATTTAGGACAGAGGCAGGCTGGAAGATACAAACTCCCAAATTCTCTACTACATATGAGTTGAATAAGTGTATGTGGCTTAGTTATTTCCATATTAGTCAGAAACTTTGAACTGTGTAACAAATTTCTATATATCCAGACACTTCTCAGATGATGTGAACCAAACAAAGATCAAGATTAAGGGCTGCTAAATTGCTATTGAGAAAATTACGGCTGGTGGTGGTGGTGGGGAGGTATGTTTGGCTAATTACCCTAATCACACCTGTTAAATATTTTTTACTCTTCAGATTCTGAAAACAAATATCTGGGGAGGAGGGGAAAATGTAGCCTATTCTTACTTCCAATTAGAACTGCCACTGCCTGAGCTGAGTGTGCGATCAGGGAAAGGATCACCTATATGTTTATAGGTGTTCAGGTCTTTACTTTGAAATGACCACTGTAAAGCATCAACGTATTTTCCCATCATATACATTTTTCTCATATTTGTCTATCGCACTGTATTTTTTTACTGACAAGAATACATGGAGACAATCCCCTTCTGTCACCACCAGTAGTCTCAGTAGTCTCAACCAATAGAAAATGCCTGAAAACCATCTTCTTTCCAGGGTCAAGCTGAGATCAACTATCTGGTCCAGTGTTTCTGCTGCCTTGTGCAATTGGCTTACTACATAGCAATGGGGCTAGGCATCTGTTTGGAGTCTTTTTCATGCTAGCTTTGTCTATTGGACTCTTTCCTCCCTAGTGCCTCTGTAGGCACATACATATATATGCAGATTCAGATTGTTTACCAGTGGATTCAGAACCTGTAGTTTTGTCTAACCGTGGGTTCTGAATGTGCAGTTAAGGACAAGGATCTCCCAGGCACAACCAGAACCTTGTTCTGGTCTTGTCTGGAAGCCTTTTGCACCACCTCTATGGGCCTCAGAAAGCCTCCTGGAGGTCTTGAAAGGCTACTTCTGTTTTTCAGCAAAAACCAGAAGTGGGCTGCCTCTGGGGCCTCAGAATGGTTTTGGACATAACTAGAACAAGATTTTAGTTATGTTTGGAGCCCCTGTCAGTCTGCGATCTGTAGACTTTGGTATCCGTGGGGGTCCTGGAACAGAACCCCCTCAAATACTGAGGTTGGATTCTGTGTATGAACCTATTCAGTTGTATATTTTTAATTGTGTGGGGAATTGATGCTTCCCTTTGGAATCATTTCTCTTGAAATCTCATCCCTGAACTAGTGATGGAATTTTTTTAATGAGCCAACAGTGCCAATAGTGGGGTGTGTGTGTGTGTGTGTGTGTGTGTGTGTGTGTGTGTGTGTGTGTGGCCAGATTCTAACACATTTTAAAGCAAAAATGCTATGAGACAAAGCTTCAAAGAACCATGAAACTAATTTTGTAAACCTAAGAGTACTTTGTACTTGTTTTTCTAGAATAGCAACCTCCCATTCAGCATGATAAACTGCTTTTGAAACTGAACGGAGTGTGAAAATCAATTTGTGAAATAACATGGGGATTCGCTGCTCTGTGGAAAAATAAAAAATAAAGATTCTGCTGCGTTGGTGCCAGTCTCTTTTATGAACCTAAGTAGCTCTTTGGATTCTAGCCCAAGGAAAGTGTTAGATGACTGACATGCATTTTTTATATGGTTCCATTCAGTGTCCTGCATACAATTGACTAAAGGTCTCTTGGAAGTGATTGATCTGAAGCATATAGCATCTGTTGTTTATCTGATCGCTTTCTGTGATAGGTGAAGAAAGAATTGTTTCTAGTCTTTTTTTTTAAATGCAAAAAAGGATGTTAGGTGGTCTATGAAGAATTAGAGCTCTCTGTGTATTTGATCAGAACAGTGGCACAATAATATTTGCTGAGTCTCTCCCAGATTTGCCCACCAGGTTTCCAGGTACTGCAGCAGCCATGATTACAGGGGCAGTGAGTTGGGGTTGCAGTGGTCTATCATAAGACCTTCCATCTCGCCAGGTTGCTGTCCATCAAGTTTGAGTGCCTTCGTGTTATGTTTGAGGGGTGAGACAGAATAGGGTAATCTCAAGTGTGATGTTGGAATGCCCTTGCCTATTAGTGCTGGGGGACTTTAATGTCCACACGAAAGCCCTGGGGTCAGCTGCGGTGCAGTATTTCATGGCTTTCATGGCTGCCAAGGCAACCATGGGTCTGTCTCAGAGAATATCTGCCCCGACACATGATGCGGGACACACGTTGGACCTGGTGTTTATGGGCAGGTTGAGGGTGATCTGGTGGAGGAGTTTAAGATCATTTCTTTGTCATGGACAGATCACTTCCTGGTGGGATTTAGGCTGATGTGACCTTGCACCTCCATGCCAGCAGGGGACTACATTGTATGGTCCGCCTCCGGAGACTGATGGATCCAGATGGATTCCTGGGAGCTCTGGAAGATTTTCCCATTGCCAGAGCTGGCGACTCACCCTGTGCCCTGGTTGATCTCTGAAATGAAGAGATGATCAAGGCTCTGGATAAGATCACTCCCGAGCAGCCTCTTCCCACTTGCAGAGTAAGAGCAGGTTGGTTTCCTTGGTTTTCTGAGGAGCTACAGATAATGAAGCAGCAGGGGCAGATGTCTAGAGCAATGGCAGCGAAAAACATCTGCCGATTCTGACTATACATGAGTTTGAGTCCATCTTAGAGCTTACTTGGTGGTGGTGGTGGTGGTGGTGGTGGCAGCCGAGAGTATACTTCCTTGCCACAATTGCATCAGCGGAGAATTGTCTGGCTGAGCTCTTTCATGTGATCTGTGGCCTACTCCAGCTGGCTCCCCCACTAGGAGGGAGGAACACATGGAGGACCGCTGTGATGAGTTCGCAAAGCGCTTTGCGAAGGTTGATTGGATTCAGCATGACTTTGGATACCATATTAGCAGTATCTAGGGATGCCCCTGGGGCACCTGTCTATCCTACCATTTGGGATTTTTTTTCAACTTGTAGAACCTGAGGATGTGGACTGTGAGGCCAACCACTTGCCCACTTAATCCTTGGCCAGCATGACTAATTAGATCTGCTTGGGGAGGGCTGGCTAAGTGGATGGGGAGGGTGGTGAATTCATCTCTGAGGGAGGGGGTGTTGCTGCCGACCTTGAAGCAGGGAGTGGTTTGCCCTGTCCTGAAGACACCCCCCCCCCATTCTTGGGCAAGGTGATCAAGTAAGTGGTGGCATTCCAGCTTCAGAGGGTCCTGGAGGAAGCAGATTATCTGGATCCATTCCCGTTTCAGATTGCAGTTTGGGATGGAGTCTGCCTTGGTAGATGACCTGCGCCAGGGAATGGACACGGGAAGTGCATCCCTGTTAGTCCTGTTGGACTTCTTAGTAGCCTTCAACACGATCAACTATGGTGTCCTTCTGGGACGGTTGGCTGAGTTGGGGCTTTGAAGCACCATTTTGTGGTGGTTCCTTCTTTGTGGACAGATCCCAGAAGGTGGTGCTGGGAGTTGCTTGTTTGGTATCCTGGCCTCCTAGGTTTGGGGTACCGCAAGATTCCATTCTATCCCCTGTGCTGTTCAACATCTACATGAAGCCGTTGGGAGAAGTTTGGGGGTAGGGTGCCATCAGTGCACTGATTACACCCAGCAACATCTCTCCTTTCCTCCTGATTCTGAGGAGGGCAGTTGAAGTCCTAGATGGTTGTCTGTCAGCAGAGAGGCTGGATGTGGGAGAACAAGCTGAAGTGAAATCCTGATAAGACAGAGGTTCTCCTGGTTTGGAAATCTACAACTCAAGTTTCCTAAAAAAAAGATTTTCTAAATGTGTCCAGCTAGAAGTACTATCCCTGTTGTTACTTACATTGGCCCTGACCTTCTGTACAGTACCTGCGGGGGATCCATGGGGGTAAATACCCCAGGTGGCAAGGAGGGGTGTGTGCAGTGGTGGGATTCAAATAAATTAACAACCAGTTCTATGTCCTTCAGGGCGGCCTTCAGGGCCATCCACTGCCTTTCTTCCCTCTCCCAACCTAAAATTAGCAACCGGTTCTGCAGAATAGGTGAGAACTGGCTGAATTTCACCACTGGGTGTGTGCCAAAAATACCCCTCTTGGTATTCCAGCATTTTGCCCCCCCCCAACGCTCTGGGGGCCATCTGTCCCCCTCCTCCTGTGGGGTGGTAGCGGAACTGTGCCGATGGGGGCTGCATGACCAGCATTTTTCCATGCTACTTGGAGGGCAGCTGACCCTCCCCAGGGGGAGAAGAGAAAGCGGCTTTTCTCTAAGGGGGCAGGCGGTAGCTGCATGGCCAGCATAGGCACAGTACTGGCAGGTGGGAGGGAGTGGGTGGTAAGGGAAGGCTCCAGTGGTGGCTGCGATTGAAAGTCTAATGATTGTGCTGACATTTTGAGAAAGCAGGGAGTGAGACAAGTCTTGTGAGGCTCTTTCTGTTAATGATTGCTCCATTGTTGTTCCGAACATGATACACTGTGCACCAAACAAGCAAGAAATGTATTGATAATGAACCATCTGTTCAGCTCTAGTTGTTGGGTATTACAGAATGTTTGTTTCAAATTTCCCAGGTTATGGCTATGATCTGTCAGGGCCTTTTAGGCATGCAGAGGGTTTGAGGATGTCCAGCAATGCTCAGCTCTTCCATCTTTCATTCACTATACAGTGAACTCTCAATTTAATAGACTAATGAAGGGAAGAAATGCCTGTTAAAGCTGAAAGCCTATTACATCCAAATGCATTTATGGCAATTCACATGTACAGCGCTATAGCATCTATTATCTCTGAAGTCTTTTAAATTGAAGTTTGTTAAATCAAGGGGTATATGTATGGCACATTGCTTTTGAAATTATCAGAATCTAAAGAACACTGTCCAGTTTGAGAAGGGGGCGAAAGGATTGCATCCTTACTGGGTATATGTTATTACTGCCAGGCATGCTCAGATTGTGATTATTCCCTGTTTTTGCAAATTGAAAAAAGTAATGTCATTGAAAAAGTAATGTGGCATGCTCTTTGTTTTTTACTGCAGAAATGTCCAGTATTTTCAAATGAGTTATCTCCTTTCTGCTGCTCAGAAAAAATGGTTTTCCTACTTCCTGAATGGGACTGAACCTATGTCAAATGATTTTTTGTTTTTGTTTTTTTCTTTGCCTAGCAGGAAACCCAAATTCAGTTTAATTAAATGAAACTGTTAAAGTTACTGTGAACTTCACGGCCACATATAACCATAGACTAAGGTGCAATGCCCTGCTGTCCGCCCTATTGTACGGCAGATTTAATGGGTGCCATATGTAGAAAGGTCCTGTCAATGTGAGCATGACATAGAAACCGCATAACATTTACTTCTTGACTGTCCACTTCTTGAAGAGCTGTGATCAATGTTCTTAGGATCAATTCTGGCCAGTTTGGGAGACTGGTTGGCTCAGGATAAGGTCCAGCTTGTTCAGTCTACAGAGGTGGTTGACATAGTGGAGAGAACAGTAACGTTTTTGTATAATTGTTAAGAGTCAGACTAGTGATACTGTGTTAATAGGTGGGCCTGTATGGAATATATGCAGCACTGTATTGATGCCAGTAAAGATTTTATCTATATAACCATAGGCTCCTCCCTGAAGCGTTTCCCTTTAAGATAATCATTACACTGGATATCAGAGTTCTAAACATGAAAGTAATAAATATGTACATAAAACAAGATTAAAATGCCAATTCACAGCAAGATATTTTTGTCTAATGAATACACCTCTTATACTAGCTGTACCGTAACGCATTTTATATATAATGTGTATATTTACATATGATATCCTAACTCTGTGTGTACAGCTTTTTGTAAATCAGATGCTGGTTTTCAGGGAGTAATTAGGGGAAAATATTTTCGCATATGAATTGTAAGTTCTTAGAAATAAGTAACTTTTCTTTGTTCCTACTACTTTTCCTAGGTTTTCTTCAAAGAGATTTTTCTGTATATCTTAGAAACCTCCACTAGCTCCTTTGATCATAAATGGATGGTTATACAAACACTGACAAGGATATGTGCAGGTATTACTCCATTGGGCATACCTACATGCTTTAAAAATAGTCTCTGGGATCACCTGTTGGAGGATTTTTGTTACTATGCCCATAAATATATCTGACAAAAGCTCTTCAATGTATACATTTTATTTTTGTTACAGATGCCCAAAGTGTGGTGGACATCTATGTAAATTACGATTGTGATCTAAATGCTGCAAATATATTTGAAAGACTAGTTAATGATCTGTCTAAGATTGCTCAAGGAAGAGGCAGCCAAGAACTTGGCATGAGCAACATTCAGGTAGGAACTATGTTGGGTCTTATTACAATTTAGCAACATCTGTGTTATAAAAATTGATTACTCCCTAAATCTTGCAGGAGCTAAGTTTGAGAAAGAAAGGACTGGAATGCCTAGTATCTATTTTGAAGTGCATGGTGGAATGGAGTAAGGATCAGTATGTAAATCCCAATTCCCAGACAACACTAGGTAAGTAGCTGCTTTTGGTATTTCACTTTCCTAGTGAAATACACTGTATTTTATAGTCCTGTTTGCTGATTACCTGAGCTACAGGATTAATTTGGGTTTAGCACTCATGTGTAGTACCTTGAAATAATACAGATTCTGAAGTATAGTCGCTCATTCACTACAACTCCCAAAGCAGTTGTAAGGTATGTCTTTGTGACATGACATATATTGGACTGCACTATCTACAGTGCCTAGAATTATAACTTTTGGAGTTGGCATCCTGAGATCCTGCAAAATGCTGAATCATCCCTTATAATGATTATATAATTCTTATAAAGAATTTTAAATCTTTCTGCTTGTTATTGTGTTTTTAATTCAGATCTGAGATTGCTATATAAATCCATAGTTCAGAAATATCTTTACGTTTTTAGATTGTGAGCCCTTTGGGGATTAGGGCATTATTTACTATTACTACACAAATTATTACATGTGGACTATTTTTTGTTTTAAAATAGAATATAAATATTCTTTAATAAATAATGGCTGTCTATGGACTGTCTGCATGAAATAAATTTCTTGTTCATGTACATTTTAAAATGTTATTAACACCTGGAACTGAACCTACAAATAGGTGATTCTAGGGGAAAAAATTAAAACAAATTTTTAACAATGGTTCAATCAATCAGTCAGCAGTATTTATATACCACTTTTCAACACAAAGTTCACAAAGCAGTTTACAAGCTAATAATAATAATAATAATAATAATAATAATAATGGCTCCCTGTCCCAAAAGGGCTCACAATCTAAAAAATGCAGAATGCCACCAGCAACAACCACTATGTACTGAAGTGAATAGGGACACTTTCCCCCTGCTAAATATAAGAGGAACATCACTTGAAAAAGTGCCTCTTGCCCAGTTAGCAAGCATTACCAAATAAGTATTGTACTATCTTTAAAAAGCACATGTAACTTTTCTTTTTCTTTGCTGGTTCAGGACAGGAAAAACCTACAGAGCAAGACAGCAGTGAAACAAAACACCCTGAGACAATTAACAGATATGGAAGCTTAAATTCTCTTGATTCCACTGCCTCATCTGGAATCGGCAGCTACAGCACACAGATGTCTGGTACTGACAATCCAGAGCAGTTTGAAGTTCTAAAGCAACAAAAAGAAATAATAGAACAAGGGATAGATTTGTAAGTATATTTGATAAATTCTCAAATGCTGAGAATTCTCCTGTTTATCGCTTCCTTCTGTTACCATCTTAATCGCTTGACAAAATTAGGGCTGGGGCCATAGCTTAGTCATAGAGCACATATCTTGGGTATCTGCAGCCAAGGAAGGAACAGATAGCAGGTGATGGGAAAGACTTCTGCCTGAGGCTTTGGCAGAGTCACATAGCATTCAGAATATAATACTGGGCTTACATGGACTAGTAGGCTGACTTGGTGTAAGGTACCTTCTTAATGCTGAAAGTGCCATTTGCCCCAGTACATTCATTCAGTTGTGCTGAGCCAGCACTTTGCAATCGTGCAGCCAAGTATAAGCATGTTTACTCCACAGGAGTGCAGTGAGGCTTATGTTCTGCTGCTTAGTATTTGTTCCTGAATGATAGCAAGGTTTGTTTTGTTTAGGGCCTTTCCCCTTACTTTTAACTGTGTTAGATTTAAATAAGCAGAAAGCATGTAGTATTGTCTCTTTATTCTAATGCAGTGGTTCTCAAACTTTTTAGCACTGGAACCAACTTTTTAGAATCTAAAAAGATTGGTTTTTTCCGCTGGGACCCAATGGAAGTGATGTCACAGCCGGAAGTGCCGTCATTGCTGTGCCGGTTGGCTGCTTTTCTGAGAATATAGCAATAAGTTACGTTATTTCTCAGCCTTTTTTCCAAAAGCAAAGTGAATCATAAAGGAAAAAAGCCTATTTATAACCTTGGCACAAGCAGCCCTCCCCCTTCCCAGCACGTCATCTTCCCATATTTTCAGTACGGCTGTTCTATGGGCTTTGCGACCTACCTGAAATTAGCTCATGACCCACTGGTGGTTCCTGACCTACAGTTTGGGAACCACTGTTCTAATGATTAAGAAGAACTTATTTTTAGAAAGAACCTTGCTATCACACGATGGAAATATGTAGGTTTGATTTTACATACACACACCCTGCTTTGAAGCCCTGCATATTTAGCCCTTCCTGCACGCACACACTTTCATTGAGGTCAATTAATTGGGACTTCTGTTGTCAAAAGATTGTTGATTGGAAATTGTCTTTTGTTGTCTTAGATATTTTTCTTTCTCTTTTCAAATTAGGTGTTTAAATACATATTTTTAACCTGTCTTTGAATTGTTATGATGCTAAATAAATAATTGTGCATGGGTGTTTGTTTTATATAATTGATTTTCTATTTCAAATGTAGATTTAATAAGAAACCAAAGAGAGGAATTCAGTATCTACAAGAGCAAGGGATGCTTGGTACTACTCCTGAAGATATTGCCCAGTTCTTACATCAAGAGGAAAGATTAGACTCTGTAAGAAAACGATTTTAATTTTCAATGTATTGAACTACTGTGCTTACTTTACAGTTACAGCTTTTGTAGACGTATTGTTTATTAACCTTAAATCCTGATAATAGTTTCTAATGGGAAACCATTATAATGGGAAACTTTCTTATGGTCCCAATTCAGAGAGCACATTTATATATGGCCAAGGGCTTCATCTGTCTGAGACTTAGGACAGTATCCTTCTGTAACCTCTGTCCCACTGCTTTGGAAACTCCCTTGAGTGGATTTGCCATGTGGGGCATGGGGCTGCTGTTCAAAAAGAATTAAGATGTGGAACTTGTGTATAAGCTTAGTGTCATTCCTTCTATGAATTAATAATAAATGGAGAAATAATCCCATTTCAAGCCCATTAAGATTGTCACTACAAATAAAAGGAACCTTTGTTTCTCTGTTTCTGTGCTAAGATCTGGAATTAAAATTAAACTTGCTTTCATTAGTTTTCTTCCTGGCCCTGTTGTGAAGGTTTAAAGCAGGCTATGGTATCTGAAGCGAGTTCTAAAACCTTGACCTAAAGATTTTAAGAGAAGCCCCCATTAAATCTCCCAGAAGCACAAAACATTTCAGGTAACCCAAATCACATCTCAAGCATCTGCTCAGCTCCCCTAAAAACTTGAGACTAGGATTATAGTGAAACAGCAACAACAACAAAAATCAAGGAATTTTTAACAACTCTTATGAGGGTGACTTTGATTTTTTTAAAGTTCTAACAATTCCCAAACATGCTGTTTGTATTTTACATATCAGTTCCCTACAGTAGGCAGTCAGCGGCATCATAGGCAAACTACTACTAGGGACAAGTGTTTTTACTGGCTCCAAGAATACAAAGCACTGGTAACATGAACACATATCCTGGAGGCTAGTCTGAAATAGCATTTAAAAAAAATTAAAACGTTTTGACATGATGACCATTTCAAAAAGGGAAGTCACTCTTTGGAAAATAATAACCAGAACAGCATTAGCCACTTTTCTGTTCAACTAAAAAAATTTTAAACTGTGATTATAGTGTAGAGTTGGGAAAATTCTGTTATTGCAGGACAGCCATCTTGAGCACTTCCATTTGCCTTTTGTGGACTTGGCATGCAGTTGCAAAAGTTAGAAATACATTCACCTTTGATCAAAAACAATTCTTCTCAAACTGGGGCAATGAGCAGAACATGAGTGGTAATGATTATAAATAACTTTCGTACGTTGTTATAGTAGTAGGCCTATAAACAGTTAAGAACAAGGTTTTATAAGTGAGATTTGTGATTCCACAGGGGTTGTTGGAAGGGAAAAATAAGGTTATGCATAAAGTGACAGGCTTGGTTTGAGATGGGCCAGAAAGAGAAATGCTTTGGCAAGTTGAAGGAACTGAAAAAAGAATAAAGCAAATTGAGGGATACATATTAACTGGACTATGGCAAGAATTTGGATATACACATGACAATGTTTATGGAGGCTCCCCTACTTATGAATGCTCAACTTACAACTGAACACTATCAGTCCTGATTTCCCATTTGCAGCTGATGTTGCAGAGTATAGAAACAGCCCAGGAACATTTTGAGCAGCTCTACGATGAAACTGACAATGTGTCAGTTGTCCAAGTTCATAAGCAGCACCCCAAGTGAATTTGACAACTGGAATGAAACCGACAACTTCCAGCATACAATGGACAATGTTGACTGTGGAAAGGACAAAACGTTAGAGTGAATTTGACAAGTTGGGAGTGACCTAAACTACTAGTATGACATTGACAGCTTCTCCAAACTACTAGATAGCCTTGGGTGTGAAGCCAAAAGTGTCTGAGTGAATCTGACAAGGTTGGGAGTGAAACTCACAGCAACAGAGACGGGGGCATTAGTGTTCTTATGAATAAAATGTCTTACCAACAGGCTCTTCCCAATCTAACGTATAAGTAAGGGTGCTTTTTTTCTCTGTATGTAAGTACACTTTGAAAATAGAATGCAAGAACCTCAGAATCTGAACCTTTTAAAAATAACGTTGTATGGCTGACAGCCCAATCCTATCCTGTGCTAGAATAGACCAACTGGTCTACATTGTATTCAGTGCAGTGTAGAGGTGGCTGCTGTGTGACTCTGAGTAAGGGGATTTATTTTCCCTTGCACTGTGTCATGCGGCAGCTACCCCAATGTCCAGCAAAATCGCTAGCGCAGATCTGAGCAGCCTTATGTAATGCTGGGCTGGCAGGAAGGGGGGACTTAAGATCTGGGGACTCGCCTGGGAGGAATCCTACCCTCACTGGGCCCTGTCCATCCTCCCTGCCCCAGTCTTTCCCTTGCTCCAAAAAACCACCAGAGGTGGTTTTCAATCATGGTTTTTTTTTGTTTTTTGTTTTACTGTTTAGGAGGCTTGGGGAGCCCTGCTGAGGCATATCGGGAGGCCAGTACTCCCTTAGCTAAGTAGAAAAAAAGCTCCTCTCCCTGGCAGCAGCATGATGGAGAGGTCACATTACTACCTTACCTGCACCTTACTACTACCTTACTACTATCCCCTGCACCTTAAAGGAATGGGGACAAATGCTTCCCTGGCTGGTGGATTGCGACCCACCAGTTTGGGATACACTGACCTAAAATAACATTGCTCAAAGCTAACTGAAAAAGGAGTTTAGTAAACCTCATTGAAAAGCAGTATACCATGGGCCCCCAGTATCTGTGGGAGATCTGTTCCCAGACCCTCCATTGATACCAATTTGCAGAAAGCGCCTTTCAGCAAAAACTGGAAGTGCCTTTTAGAGGCCTGCTTGAGGCCCTTCTGACAGGGTTGGCACCTGTGCTGTGTCTAATCCACAGTTGCTGAAACTGGACAGTAGACTGGACAAATATTCTTCACCACCACCCTTGGATAATGCAGACACAGGGCAAGAGTGTTATAGCACTATATTGGCAGTCAGCCACAGTTTCTTGTCTTCATGAAAGGCAGTTTCCTTGTCCTGCCAAATTTTTCAATGTATCTAATAAATCTTAGAATTCCAGTGGGATCGTATTAATCAACCACCAGCATCAGTATAAGAATATTTTGGATGTCTCACTTTATTCTTATAGTGGAAAGCAAATGTAGCACCATTTGATTGCTTTCCTGTTTGTATATATGTGTGATGGTTGAGTTGATTTATAATTTGTCTTTTTCATCTAGACGCAAGTTGGGGAATTTCTAGGAGACAATGATAAATTTAACAAGGAAGTGATGTATGCATATGTAGACCAACATGACTTTTCAGCAAAGGATTTTGTTTCGGCACTGCGCATGTTTTTGGAAGGATTCCGTCTTCCAGGAGAGGCACAGAAGATTGATAGATTAATGGAAAAGTTTGCTGCTAGATATCTGGAATGTAATCAAGGGTGAGCAGCTTTCTCTTGCACTTATATATCTATTAAACTAAGTAAGTAAGGAAAACTTGATTAAATATTGTTTTATTTGTTTCAGGCAAACTCTCTTTGCTAGTGCAGACACTGCATATGTCTTGGCTTATTCAATTATCATGTTGACAACAGATCTCCACAGCCCACAGGTAGATCCTCTTAATGTTAGAAATTAAAATTTTAAAACCTTTTTTCATGCCATGTTAAAAAAAAAATCAATGCATTGCACAGGGTGAAATGACATGTTCCACAAAATTTTCTCATACCCTAATCACCTTCATCTTCCTGTTCTTTTCCCTATGATGATTTGCTTGTATCTTTTAAATTTTTATTTTCCATGAATTTGCACAACTGCACCTATGCATTTGAATCCACTTGTTGGTAATAAGGTGTCTATGTGAATTGTTGCTCCTGTTCATTAACTGTTTAAAAAAGTGAAGTCTCTGTTAATGAGGGGGAAGGGACAGAACAATGCCCGTGTCTGAATCTACTGTCTGACTAGTCACTGACGCTTTTACCCCATAGGTATAAGCTCATCCAGATATCAAAAGATGCGGTATAGAATACACTAACTTTTCAATGTAATTGTATGAAGTATACTGTGCTTGAAAGAGCAGGCTTGGTTGCACCGTAATATTTTTTAATTTTGTACTGCTGTTTCATTTAGCCAAAATACATTATGTATAATCAGTTTCATTATGATGTTTCCATTAGGAACTTGGATTACATTCAAGACAATGTCATGTAGTTATTGATGACTATATTTTTAGCCTTAGGTCTAACTGTTTTAGCTAGCAGAAAGATGGAATGCACTTCAGATGAGTGTACCATTTTAGGGAATATTGTTGAAAGATCTGAAAGGTATGTTGGAGACTAGTGAGCTGATTCTGAAAGCTGAAAAATTTATCAATTCTGTCATATGCTATTGGAAAATAGAGTTCAGTCTGTCTTAGTATTCAGTCTTAGTATTCTCAAATTGTCACTTGTATTTTGTGACTTACACCCAGTTTGTATTAGCATATAACTGATAAGAACAACATATGTCAGGTGATCATTTTGTAGAACTAGTTCTCTGCTTTGTCCTTGGATTTTAGCTTGCTCAACTAAAATGAATCTGAGAATTGAGAATTTACAGGGTTGTGAAACTAGTTCATCCAAACTTGAGTTTTTCCCCCTTTGGGATTTTACACTAGGAGTATTTAACTACAGGATTTGGGCAGGACATTTTTGGATAGGGAACTGGCATACTATATCGGGCATTGTCTGAAAGTACATGATAAAGCAGCCTTGTTGGAAGCTAAGTGGAACTGGCCTGTATCTGGATGGGGTACCACTAGGGAACCCAATGTACCTGTTGTCAAGGGTGGTCTGTATTGCTGGCCCCTGCAGGCCATCCTCCAGAGCCCTGGATTCAGTCATTGCTAGGCCTGCTGGGGCAAGGTTGGCTGGTTGACGCAGTAAGTGTCTGACCCAGCAACCACCCCCAGGTTCGCAGTTCTGTCTGACCTTAGCTCTGCAGACCGTACCGCTGTCTTGGGTTTCATGATGAAAAGGCAGGATATAATGAAAGCAAATAATGAGATTTTCTTATTTTTCCTTTACTGTTAGTGATGCCTGTCTCTACAGCACAATCTAAGACATAAGCTCAACTATGTGTTCCATGGGACTTGCTCCCAAGTAAGTGTACATAGGATTGCTGCCTTAGTGTGTATTACTCAAATGCAATCACAGGTGAACTAGAGAAGTTTTGGTAACTACTGAATGATAGGCCAATTTAGTGCAAAGTATGGTGATAAATCAGACAAGATTTATACTTTGAAATATATTTGAAATATACTTTGAAATTATATACTTTGAAAGGATTGGGCCCCTACTGTACCAGCCAGCTTTGTTTGTATGAATATTAAACAGATTTTCCTTTTTTCTAGGTAAAGAATAAAATGACAAAGGAGCAATATATTAAGATGAACAGAGGTATCAATGATAGTAAGGATCTTCCTGAAGAATATCTGTCTGCCATATATAATGAAATAGCAGGAAAAAAGATCTCAATGAAGGAAACAAAAGAGTTAACAATACCTACAAAGACAAGTAAACAAAGTAAGTGCCTACAACATACCAATCTCCACAGGATAGTTGTTGATTCATCTATACTGATGAGCTAATAAAATTGTCCGACATTGTGAAAACTTTATTTTTGAACTCTCAGTATAAAGTAATATTCAAGTGCTATATACCAGTGGTCTCCAAATGCTTTAGCATCAGAACTCAGATGCTCTGAGTTCATCAGTTTCATTCATCAGAATGAAAAAGTTTCATTTTACCAGCTGCTCAAGCCTCTGTAGTTAAATTGATTGGGCAGCAGTGTTCCCACCCACCCGCAGCAGCTTGTTTAACCCTTGATGCACATAGCTTAATCTGCCCTGTCAGTTTCGTGAACCAACAAAAATTGGGTTGTGACCCACTGGTGGGCCACAGACCGCAGTTTAGGAAACACTGCAATATACAATAGCACTATTGTATATAGTTGCAAACTATTGTAATTATACAGTTTAGGGGCAAAGCTCAGAATAAGCACATTTTAATTGGTTATTCCTTCTCTCATTGGGTTAATAATGTTGACAAAATCTGTGAGCTTCTGTAAGCTACTTGCTGTTCAAGGTTACTATTGTGAATGTGAAAGTAGCAATTTGGGTTGCGTTTCAAGGAGAATATCAAGGATTTCAAGGAGAAACTTTCAATTCACCTTGGTCAAGGTAGCCAAAGATTCTTTGCTCCTTAATCTTAGCAGTTCATTTTCTTTTATTTACATTTTGTAAGGAGAGAGTTTATTTATATTATCCAGAAATCTGAATACTTGGCTATAGTATGGATGAGAGATCTCAATGTTATTTCACTAATAAATAGTAGTTCACTAAATGCATATTTTTTCTGATTAATAACACATATAGTTGTTTCAGCAGTCTGCTAAGATGGGATATGAATAAGAACATTTAATATCCTTGGTTTCAAAATATGATTTCTGTACATTTATATGTAATTTCAAAACTGTTTAAGAAATGTTTTTGCTTTGAGATATGGATTGTGAAAGTTTTAATAGGAAAAAATGTGTTTGCAGACGTAGCAAGTGAAAAGCAGAGACGACTTCTTTACAATCTAGAGATGGAGCAGATGGCTAAAACAGCTAAAGCTCTGATGGAAGCAGTGAGTCATGTTCAAGCTCCCTTCACCAGTGCAACACACTTGGAGCATGTAAGACCAATGTTCAAGGTAAGTCTTTATTTATTGAAGTCAAGAATATTCTATCCTTCCCATATGTGTTTCATCTGAGTAAATATTTTCTCTCTTAAAAACTTTTTGGCAAACAGATCTCCTTATTTTCTAAAACTGGTAGTGCCGCTACAGCTTTAACTTCAGATTTGCAGCTAACTTATTATGTTTACTGTATTTAATAAGGTTTCACAGTATATGTGAGTGTTTCAGAATGAAATGAAAGCTTACCATTTTGTCACCCTTGTCCTATGTATATAATTATTTAAAATTTCCATGTCCTGGCTCAGTCATCAGATTCATTCCTCATTACTGACTTTCACTTAAATAATTATCCTTTTTCTCCAGCTCTATGATCATGGCATTGTGTGCGTTAGATTTGGTACTGGCAAGTATATATTGCCGCATTTTGTTGCAGTCAGCTGTAGCATTGGATAAATTACAAAAGAAGTATAAGTAGTATTGCAATCTAAAGTTTAGGCTAGTGTTTCTATTCGTATATTTTGGAGACACACACTTACGAAGTTTAAACATTTCTAAATCATGTCTATCCTATGTAAAGTTTTTTTTGATGCAGTGCACATTACCTGTGATAGAAATTAAAATGGGTTTTTCTATTTGTATTAATTCTATATTTTAGTTGGCATGGACCCCATTCTTAGCTGCATTCAGTGTGGGTTTACAAGACTGTGATGACACAGAAGTTGCCTCTCTTTGTTTGGAAGGCATACGATGTGCAATAAGGATAGCATGTATTTTCAGCATCCAGGTAATCACTAGTTCATTCTAAAGCTTTATAAGAACATAAAATGTCAATAACGTAATTATTTCCTTTTTTAAAACTTAAAATGAGATAAACTTATTTCTACATTGTATCTATTATAAATAAGCTTATTTCTTCATATAAGTAGAAAGTAGTGGTTCTCTGGCAGAGGAAGGGGGCATTCTCAGTCCTTTGGGAATGCCAATCCCTTTATCAGGAGGCAGGACCTGTTGTGAAACAAATCTCCTCTTTGTGGGAAGGTATCTCTCCTTCGACTGTCCTGCCTCTCCAGGAGCACACCCTTGTTGAGCTCTTGCTCAACATTTTTTCTACCTCCTTTTCTACTTGTCTCCTCTTAGATCTGCTTCTTCCCCCTCTCAACCTGGGGGGTGGGGGAAGGACCCTTTCAAGGAAAGGTAGGATGAACAGCAAGGGCTCGCCTCACCAGCCACTGCTGTGGCTAGGAGCCTGTTTGCACTTGTGTGAAAAGAGAGTGAGTGCCCTGATGCCAGAGCTGAACACTGGCACACAGCGAGAGTACTGTCCAGAGAGCCCGATGGCCCAGTTCCAGAGGCCCACTGCGCTGTTAGGAGTTCCTCTGAGCAGGAAGATTCAAAGCAATGTATAAAAGAGGCTCAGTCAAAAACATGCAAAACATGATGTGTCTGAGAAATATAGGAAAGGAGTTGGTCTTTTTAATTTTCTTAATTGATTTTAATAGCCTAATTTTGCTTCATGTGAAATGCTATAGTGAAACAATTCCATAGTATGAAAAAATAATGTGCTGTTTAAGCAAATGGACTGTATACATATTTATAGATTAACTACTTTTGTCTTCCTATAGCTTGAAAGGGATGCTTATGTCCAAGCACTAGCAAGATTTACTTTACTTACAGTGAGTTCTGGTATTACTGAAATGAAACAGAAGAACATTGACACAATAAAAACACTCATCACAGTGGCTCATACGGATGGAAATTACTTGGGAAATTCCTGGCATGAGGTAGATTTTTTTTAATACTGTAAAATAACTGAATATACATATACTGAGGTCTTTGCATAGAGATGTTTGTAGAATAATTTGTTAAGAACATATTGTACAATTTTATGCCGAAGTGTTTGGACTGTTTGTATTGCACAGTGCCAATTCAAGCTAACAAAAGGGTTTAATGCATTTGGGGTTTAGTGGGCCCTCTTTATTCATGTGCTCAGCACCTGCAGATCTGAGTATCCACAGATGCCAAGGCTTGAGCTGGTGCACCTCAGAATATCTCAAAGATGTGACCAGAAGTGCCTATGGTTGTGTGTGGAAGGTGTTCTCAGGTGAAGAGGTCGCATGTGGCATCCCTACGCCTCAGACGGCCTCCCAGATGTGATCAGAAGGCACTTCCAGTTTGTGCTAGTGACTTCCAGTCACATCCAGGATGTGTTCTGAGGAGGTTGTGCACTCCTCCCCCCCCCCCCAGGCAGACTTCATTATCTGTAGAATTCGGTATCCACGGGGATCCTGGAACAGATCCCTCACAAATACCAAGAACCCATCTTATATGATTGAAATATGGATGGATAACTGCTGTTAGGTTATAATAAAGTATTGTGTTTTTCAGTGGATTGGTTAGTTGGTTTAATTTAGTAGTGTTTTGTTCTTAATTTCAGATTTTGAAATGCATTAGTCAGCTTGAACTAGCACAGCTAATAGGTACTGGAGTAAAACCCCGTTACATCTCTGGGACTGTGAGAGGCCGGGAAGGCTCTTTTACAGGAACAAAGGATCAGGCACCAGATGAATTTGCAAGTCTAGGACTGGGTGAGTATTTTAAACAACTAAGTCCAGGATGGTAGACTTGCTGTCTTGACCATGGTTTTGTCTTTTATATAGATCAGCAGTCTCCAAACTGGAGACCTCTGCAGTAACGACTCTTGGGAACTGTAGGCAGCTGTGAAAAGGCTCTCTAGTGCAACCCATGCTTACTGTTCGGCTGGGGAGCAAAGCAATGGTCGTGCCTACAGCTTCCAAGTGTTGCTGTGGCCAGCTGCGCCTGCCCAGAATGGCAGGCACTCAGCCTGCTGGCGTGACAGAACCAGGAAGCAGCAGGTCATGATGACACTTGGGAACTGTAGGCATGACCGTCACTTCATTCCCCGGCAGAACAGTAATCGCAGATCACCAGGGGGAAGGAAAAAGCGGGCACTGTATCTAGCCCACTGGCTGGAATTTGGAGCCCCTTGGTCAAGATGGAATAGAAAAAGAGAATGCTTTAAATAAGAGAAAAAAGAGAATGCTTAAAGAAACCTATGTTTTTCTTGCTAATTAATCATTGTCATATTTTTTAATTTTTTAAATACGATTTTTTTTAAAATTGTTCAAGAAAATACCTTAATGAGTTTAATATCTGTATCTTACTATGTGATGTTCCAGTATTTCCATCTCTTTGTGTGGATAACTGCATCTTGGGAAGAGGGTCTTTGCCCCAGGCCTCCAAATCATCCTGTAACACCACATGCACATTAGTTGTAATCTGTCAAAACTGTCCTGGCAATTGATTTGGCCAGTGCTCTAAAAACAATGTTAGGGGAAAAATAGAATCCTAGAGTTAGAAGAGGGTTTGGATGTCATCACGTCTACCCCTCCTGCTCAATGCAGGATATATCATCCTTGACAGATATATTCAACCTCTGCTTGAAAATCTCCAGTGAGGTAGAGCCTACAACTGCTCAAAGCGAGTTTTTACAGTGCTGGACAGCTCTTATAGTTGGGACATTCTTCTTCCTACATAGTCTAAATCAAGTTCCCTGTGGTTTCAACTCATTGGTTCTAGTCCTGCCCTCAGGAATTACTGAAAGCAACCCCCCCCCCCAATCTATTGTGTGACAGCTCTTCGGGTAATTGAAGATGGCTATCCAATCTCTCCAGGCTAAACCTACCAATCTCCTTTAACTGTTCCTCATAAGATTTGGTTTCCAGACCCCTCATCATCCTGGTTCTCTTAACCTGCTTCAGTTTAACAGGGCCCTCCTTAAAGCACAGTGTCTAATACTTGACACAATATTCCATTTGATGTCTGCTTAGTGCAGTGCAGAATGGAATTATTACTTCTCATAATCTGGACTCTCTGCTAATGCAGCCCAGCTGTGCTTTTTGCATTTTTTGCAGCCTCATCACACTGCTGACTCGTGTTCAACTTAGGAATCACTAAGACACCTAGATCGTTTTTATATATGCAGCTACCCGGCCAGGTTTCCCACATCCTGTACTTGTGCTTCTGATTTTTTTGTTTTTGTCCCTACATGGAGAGCCTTACATGTGACTGTATTGAACTTCATCTTGTCGGTATCACCCCACTGAGGGAACTTGCTAGTATCACTTTGATTCCTAATTTTGTCTTTGAGGATGTTAGCCAAGCCCTCCAGCATCCCTTCTCCTCCCTCATCCAGGTCATTAATAAAAACAACACAGGGCTTCTCTTACACAAACTCTCACATCCAACCCAACAAAGAGCCAATTTGCTTGCAAACCAAATGTGGTAGAACATGTGAATAGAATAGTATAGCATGGCAGGTCCCTGAGTTAAGTATGAATTGGCAGCTGTCTTCCTGTTCCCTGTCAGCGTAGAGAAGACCTTGATGCTGCAGCTGCTAGCTTACCTGACCCAGGACTTATTGGATCAGCAGTGGCATTAGCTCTTGGACTCCATTCTGAATCAACTCAGAGTTTAGTTGCAGTTTGCTCTTTCTTCCCCATCCCATTTGTGTGATGATGCCAACTAGTCATGAAAACAGTGCAACAATTATTTGACAATCCTGAATGAAATCAATATGCTGGCTATAATCTCATGGTCTTTGAGTGGAAAACTGCTGTGTGTCTGGGCTTATAGTGTTGCCAAGCAGCAGATCTCAGCAACTAGCAAATTGAGGAGAAAAAATGATTTTCCATTTGCATAAATGAACCAGTTTAAAACTGCGGCTGCTGTTGGGCAAGAAGACTGTGGACTAATCATTATATGCATGCATGCATCCATCTCTTTAGTACATAAGTTGCATAACTGCAACCATTTTTATCATTGTCCTAATGTGCTAAATCTGCCACTCTTTGATAATACTAAGAAACTATTCTTTTAACGGTCACAAAGTAACTTTTCTTCCTCTCTACAATCTCTTACTTTTTATGTATCTGATATAGTTGGAGGAAATATGGACTGGAAACAAATAGCAAGCATTCAGGAATCCATTGGAGAAACTAGTTCTCAAAGTGTTGTTGTTGCTGTAGACAGGTACAGTACTGTTTGATGTCTTTCCATTGATAACACTGTGTGATTTGATATAACAATATCAGTGCCTCACATCAGAAAATAACAGTGGACAAAGGTTATTTGTTTGGTAATTTTTTAAGACTTGTGCCACTGTCTCTAATAACATTAGGGGGCAGTGGGTAGGGTGTTAAAGATAAAAGTCTAGGTACATATAGAAGTGAATTTAGCATGAAGAATTTTCAATTTTTATTTTTGCAGAATATTTACAGGATCTACAAGGCTAGATGGAAATGCTATTGGTAAGTTTTGTTAGTAGTTTATCTAATTAATGTAACACAGTTTTTTGGAAAAGCATACTTAGTGGATTCTCTATGGATTTCACAGTGGATTTTGTCCGATGGCTTTGTGCTGTGTCTATGGATGAACTGCTGTCTGCAACTCATCCTCGGATGTTTAGCCTTCAGAAGATAGTAGAAATTTCTTACTATAACATGGGTCGAATAAGGCTACAGTGGTCTAGAATCTGGGAAGTTATTGGAGATCATTTCAATAAGGTATGTTTGAGCATCACAGTTTAAATGAATTCTTGAAATATAAAACATTTATGATAAACAAATATAATACAAAAGCCTGTTGGATCATAACCTGTTATGTTGATATTAATGACAAAAAAGACTAAACTACCAAACTAAGGAAAACGTAATTCTCTGTGATGGTGGGGTAGTACCTGAACAGGCAGAATAAACTTCACTGGAATCAAAGAAATACATATAATACATCACTCTAAAAGGCAAACCTCCAATCAGACATACTGCACCTGCACAAATGTGCCAATCACTAAATTTGATGTCTATAACTCGGGGAGCCAGTATATTAATATTCTAAGAGTTGTCATTGGTTCCAATTAATTTCTCATCCATTTTTATAAACATTTGAGAGAAGTTCCATGAATTACAGTGGGCCCTCATTACCTGTGGATTTGAGCATCCATGGGTACCAAGGCCTGGCTCAGAGGGCCTCCCAGACACAACTGGAAGTGGCTTCTAGTCATATCCAGGCGGTTTTATGAGGCCAGGGAAGGTCCATAGAGTAGGCTGCAGGCCTTCCCTGGCTTCAGCAGGGAATGCAACCAAACGCCACAGCACAAACTGGAAATAACTTCCAGTCATGATTGGAAGGCCTTCTGAAGAGGCCGGTGCAGTCTCTGGAGGGCCCAGCGTGGCCCCCAGGTGAGTCCCTGTGGCACTATGAATCTACCACCACCACCACCCCTGGTGGATTCTCATTAGCTGCAGATTTTGGAATCTGGGTGTGTGTGTTGGAACTGATTCGAAAGGCATACTGTACTTATTTGAAGATTAGGCATTGAGAAATGTGTTCAGAAAACAATTGTGCTACTGAATACTACTACTGAGAGGAAATTATTTCAGTGTTTGTGTATAATGCCTACTATTTTTGTCAAACGGATCTTAGACTTTTTGCTGATGGTGATAATTCATCACGAGTTTCTAACTTGGTTTGCTAGGTTGGTTGTAATCCCAATGAAGATGTAGCTATTTTTGCAGTGGACTCCTTAAGGCAGTTATCAATGAAGTTCTTAGAAAAGGGCGAACTTGCTAATTTCCGATTCCAAAAAGACTTCTTAAGACCATTTGAACATATCATGAAGAGAAACAGGTAAATAATTGGTAGTGAATGAAACTTTTGAAATCATTCTCACTTAAATTGCATAAAATTAATTCTTAGGCAAAGATAGACTTTAACCAATAAATGTGACAGTTTGTAAAATGGTCTTGTGTTGTAGATCTCCAACTATTCGTGACATGGTTGTACGCTGCATAGCTCAGATGGTAAATTCTCAAGCTGCAAACATCCGCTCGGGCTGGAAGAATATCTTCTCAGTATTTCATTTGGCGGCATCAGATCAGGATGAAAGTATAGTGGAACTTGCTTTTCAAACTACAGGCCATATAGTCAGTAAGTGCTAATGAGTAATTTACAGCATGTCACAAGGAGGTCTAATAGGTTCTTCTCCTTTTCTCATATTACTTCTTAGCTTTAGAATGTATATAGTAGGACTTAATAAATATGTTTTGGGTTTGTTCTTTAAAAGTATGTGCTAGCAATATGTAAAGCTTGTGCTTTACTGAGAAAATGCTTGTACATTAAAAACTTAGAAAGTAAGAAGTTATCTACTGCAGGTTAAAGGACAAGTCTTTTAACTATTTATATGTATTATGTTTTCTAGCACTTGTGTTTGAGAAACACTTCCCGGCAACCATTGATTCTTTCCAAGATGCAGTAAAATGCTTGTCTGAATTTGCATGCAATGCAGCTTTTCCAGATACAAGTATGGAAGCAATTCGCCTAATTCGCCATTGCGCAAAATACGTGTCAGAAAGGCCTCAGGTATAGTTTTATAGGTGATGTTCATGTACAGCTTAATTTAGAGTTGAACATTTTATATGCGAATAGAACATGAGATGACAAATGTTTTGAATGCTGACATCAACAATTGTGGCAATTGTCAACCACTTAAGAAAGGCACTTAAAAGAGGCATGTAATGGGTTCTTGTACTACAAAAAGCAATATAATGTTTAGAAGCCACAAGCAATGGATAGCATCCAGATTTTTCACAGAACACTGTTCTCCCATTGGAAACTCCCTCCCTGATGGGATGTTCCATTTGTGCAAGGAGTCTTTGCATGAGCAGAACACTCCTTCCAGTCACAAAGGCAGTTTCCAGTAGCAGAACAGAGATCCATGAAAGGCTGGTTATGCTTCTTTTATAGCGAGTGTGGTGTACTGTAGTGTAGCACTATAGGATGCTCCAACAGGGGATTGCAAGATGGAATTCTAAATTGTAGCATTCGTGTCAGATTTGTTTCCGCGCAGACTAATATGTATGACATCAAATTGCCTTGTATTTCACATGCACTGTTTTCTAATATGTTAAGAATTGCTCAGGTTCTCTAGCTGCTACAGCTAGAAGTTACAGCTGCTTTGGAGAAATTAGTCAATTGGCTCCTATTCCAGCTTTACTCATGATAATGAGAGAAGTGTGTATGCGGGGAATTTTGGCGGTAACGGGGAAAAATCCACTTGAGTCTGACTCTGAGACTAAGAACATAAGAAGAGCCCTGCTGGATCAGGCCAAAGGCCCATCTAGTCCAGCTTCCTGTATCTCACAGCGGCCCACCAGGTGCCCCAGGGAGCCATGAGACAGCAAGATGCTTGCATCCTGTTGCCACTCCAGGTTGCTCTGGCCCTTACCAAAGTTTTAGACATGCAACTAAAGCCATCCTACTATCGTGGGTTCTGGGTGCCATTTCATAATACTATGACATTATAGCATGTAAAGATACTAATATTAATATCTTTACTATTTAAAAATATTTAACTAGTAAAGACACTGAGGAAGACACTGAGCATTTTTCTTGACTTATTACTGTGGTCTGGCATGGGTGGGATTGGTACTTAGAAAACAGATATTTGGGCATAGATTGCCCTTCTGGATCAAGCCCTTACACATGAAAGGGAGCTGAACATGGAAAGGGTTATATCTAATGCTTATAATGTTCCTATACTGTGTGCACCACTGAACACCATTTTTAGTAGAGCCTATCAATTCTCTGGATCTGTAGGACAGGTGTTCCATTCCTCCCTTTACCAAGAGGGAGATAATTGCAATTGAAGCTTTGGCTATCGATCATAAAAGATCCTTATACATAGCTGCAGAAACACAGCTGCCCTGCACAGCTGCTCTGTACAGAAGGCTGCCTTGATCAAGGCCTTACACCTGACAGTTGAGCAGTTTTAGCTAGTAAATGTGCTATAATGTTTTGCAGGACTACTTGCCATGATGACTTTCTGTAGAAATAGAACTTGCTACTGACAGCATTTTTGCTGCATTAATCTTGTGTTTGCTTGTAAAGGCTTTCAAGGAATACACCAGTGATGATATGAATGTAGCTCCTGAAGACAGAGTATGGGTGAGAGGATGGTTTCCAATTCTCTTTGAGCTGTCCTGTATCATCAATAGATGCAAATTAGATGTAAGAACCAGGTAACAATCCATATTTGTAATTCAAATTTTAAAGCGTTTTGTTTCACTTGTGAATCTTCAAAGGAATGACGTTGTTGTAATTGCTTTATTTTGCCACAGTTTGATTAACATCATGGCAGCATATTGCACGCTGCAGAAATGTTGAAAAGAAGCATGGATTCTTTTAAATTTTCTCTTAGCAAATTGGTATTAATCCTTTGAATATGTGTATTTGTTTTGATTTGATTTGAGGCATTTATTTTGTGTAGTGACTGCAGAATCTGTGTGTGGTTATGGATTTCTAGCAGCTTTTATAACCAAAAAGGCTACAAAACAACCACACAACCCCACCTTCAAATGGGGAAAAGTGTATTGAAGTTAAAACTGTGTCCAAAGAGCAGTCGCAAATTATTTATATATAACAGTTAAAGAACTTGTTGAGAATGAGGGCAAATATATTTATTGAAGCATATCATCAGGTTGGTGATCTTTAACCATAGATTCTTTAAGATAATATTTGATAAAGCTATTCGCAGCCTCTTCCGTGTAAGAGTTCTAAAACGGCATAAAAAACCCTGTGGCTCCATGAAAATAATTGGGGGCAGGAAGGCGATACTTACATGGAAGGAGGCAGAAGGAAAACCCTGTGGACTGTAAGGTCTCCTGAAGAACAGAAAGAAGTAAATCAGAAATTATTTGAACTGAGCTTGCAGGCATATGTCTGTCACACCAGAACACACCTGTGAGCAGTGGTGGGTCAGAACCCAGCATCTCATACCACTTGAAGTCTTAGTGCGGTGGGGAAATCTAGTCCGGTGGTTCCCAAACTGTGGGTCGTGAGCCAATTTCAGTGAAACACCTAGAGCAGTCATACTGAAAATATGGGAAGATGGAATGCTGGAAAGGGGAAGAGCGGTGTGGTTGTTTTGCTTGTGTCAGTGTTGTAAATAGGCTTTTTCCCTTTCTGATTCACTTTGTTATTGAGAAATAAGAAACGTTATCTACATTTTCATTACATTAATTACTAACTTCCTATCACCTTTAGAAAACCATACAAATAAATAGAATTTGTGCCCTTGGTTTAGATAAGAGCTTTTATTTATCACATTTACTGTATATTCTACTTTCTTAAATGGAATCCAAAATGACATACAGTACATTTCAATTTCTAGGTAACCTCTCCATCTAGGAACTGTCTTCATAAGACCTGCATAGCTATATCATGTGTTTTTGGACTTGTCCCCTCCTATTCATCAGAAATGTCGATTCTTACTGTTTTCAAGATGCTCCTTCAAGCTTAAATAGAGTTTAAAAGTAACACAATGAGCTGAGACATTCTAGTCCGCTGATGTTTCTCATATTTGCCATTTTTCTTCTATTTTAGAGGCTTAACAGTTATGTTTGAAATAATGAAAACATATGGTCATACTTATGAAAAGCATTGGTGGCAGGATTTGTTTCGAATTGTCTTCCGGATATTTGATAACATGAAACTGCCAGAACAACAGACAGAGGTAAGCGTAGCATTGATGGGATGATTTTTTGCTAATATAAAGGCAGGAGCCAAAGATTTCTTTCAAGTGAGGCAGCATACCCGCAGACTAAATTATAGAATTGTCATTGCTATATTTTAAAACCCATTTCCTTTTTTTTGGGGGGGGGAGGATGAGAAAGTAACAATCTAAGGGTATATCCTTACTGGTGTACCTTACTGACAGATTCCGTTTCAGAAATGTATATCCCTTATTATGCTACTCAAAACACTTTACAATAAAAGAACAAAATACGAACAGAGAATCCATCCATTACTAGAAATTGTCAGTTATTGACTGCAGTTAAAATACTTGAAAAGCAAGTTAAAACATTGAATTTACCTGTGAGTAAAACAAATGGGTTTAATGGTGTAGTAGAAACCCAACAGGAAGGAAGTCGAACTTCCCTGGGGAGGGAATTCCAGAGCTTGGGCTCATCAATTGAAAAGGTCTTCCTATGCATTTCAATCAGTTGAACCTCAACACAGGCAAAATATGAAAAAAGGCTCTCTGGCCAAGCTTCACAAATAGCAAATTCATTCAGTCAGCTGGTCCCAATGGGTTGTCTTGGATCTGCACCCATTATAGCAGACGCAGAACCAAGGAGGCCTGTATTGTGTTCTGCAACTTAGGAGGGGATATAGGATTTGATGGCATAAGAACATAAGAAGAGCCCTGCTGGATCAGGCCAAAGGCCCATCTAGTCCAGCTTCCTGTATCTCACAGTGGCCCACCAAATGCGTAAGGAAGCTCAGTAGACAACAAGATGCTTGCATCCTGTTGCCACTCCCTTGCACCTGGCATTTTGAAGTAGCCTACTACTATATGGCATATAGTCCATGATGGACTTTTCCTCCAGAAATCTGTCCAGTCCCCTTTTAAAGGCATCTAGGCCAGATGCCATAACCACCTCCTGTGACAAGGAGTTCTATAGCTTAATTACCCGCTGGGTAAAAAAGTATTTTCCTTTTATCTGTTTAACTCTCCCAACACTCAATTTCAATGGATGTCTGGTATTGTGAGAGAGGGAAAAGAACATCCCTCTATTGACTCTAATAGACTCTGCCATAATCTCTGCTACCCTCTAGCCCTCCCTCTACCCAGTTCTGCCCCCGTCCCCCCCCCCAGAAGCCTCCTCACTCCCCAGTGGTGATATTTACCATCCGGCACTCTTCTTGAGCATCCTTCTGGCCCTGAGGCCCGGCATTGCACTGGCAGCAAAGTGCCTGATACCAGCTTGGCTGGGGAGGTTAGGATCAGGCCCTAAATATTCTCCAAGCCATCTGAAGGATTTTGACCCTCATTGACGGTATTTCAACTTCCCTTTATGTAATCTCATTTTTAAGAATCTCTCTCTCTCTCTCTCTCTCTCTCTCTCTCATATATATATCCCTAGAAAGCTGAGTGGATGACAACAACTTGCAATCATGCACTTTATGCAATATGTGATGTATTCACACAATATTTGGAAGTGCTTAGTGATGTCCTTTTGGATGATATATTTGCCCAGCTGTACTGGTGTGTTCAGCAAGGTAAGAGTGTTCCAAGTTGTTATATACAATGCAAACCATTTACGCTGTGCAGTATGAACAAACCAGTGCCTTGTCTTATGTTTCAGACAATGAACAACTAGCACGGTCTGGTACAAACTGTTTAGAGAATGTTGTCATTCTAAACGGTGAGAAGTTTACCCTTGAAATCTGGGATAAGACTTGTAACTGTATGCTGGATATCTTCAAAACTACAATTCCCCATGCGTAAGATTTTTTTCTGTTAATATTTGCGAGGAAGGGAATGTTGTGCATTTATAGACTTCATTTATACACATGACAATGGGTTGTATCTTACACGTGGAAATAAAGTGGCTTTTTTGTTGTCGTCCCACATGCAGTTGTGCAATTGCTGGGAAATTTGCAGAACTGACAATGAAGTACTGGCAATTTTATGTGTGACATGTTGCCTAAGTATGAAATCAAGGCATGATTCTTTTGGGTTTCTGTGCACAATAACCTTTTGCTGTCACTTCATTTATTCAAATGAAAAGATACTTTAGGACACATCATCCCAGTACTTCTGTTTCTCCTTCATAGTCCCTATGCAGCTCCATCAGTAGAGATCTGCACATACAAAGGCTAAATTACAGAATTTTACAACTGTCGGCAAAGGCCCCATGTTTTATTTTTTTTACTTTTCCTATATTGCAGAGTAAGCAACCCACCCCTGTTGACACATTGGGAGCAACCCTTGCTACTGATGGTTTTGGTTTGGCCTGGTAGGCCCTCTGATGGGTGTGGGGCTCTTGGCCGCTGCCTGATCTGGCCAACTCCTGATACTCCCCCAGCCAAAGAGCTTGGCACATTAAGGACCACCTTTTCCCTGCATGACCCTGCCTGGATATTATGGTCTTCCTTGCAAGCCCTGCTTTGGGTCTCCTGCCTTCTGAAATGAGGCAGGTGGACCTGTGGAAGGACCTTCTTGGTTGTGGCACACCAGCTTTCAAATGTGCTCCCCAGGGTGGTTTGCTGACGCAGTTTGTCATTTTGCCACCAAGTGAAATCCTTTTTATTTACACAGACCCTTTTTTATTCTTTAGTTTTTACTATCAGTTTTAATCTTGCTTTTTTCCTTTCAGTGCATGTCTTTTCAGTATGTTGTATTTGACATGATTTATTATTTTTAAATTTATGTTCGCTGCTCTGGGAGACATCTCTCTGAGAAGTGGATTACTAATGTACCAAATAAATAAGAAAGGTTTAGTTTTGCCCCAGTCGTTTTGAATTCGATTTGATCTGCTGCTCATTCTAAATGGTAGGCTTAATTTTTGCATTTTGCTTTATGACCCTGTGAGGCTTCTTTAAAACACAATAAAAAGATGTGAGACAAGTACAGGGGCAAAGTTGGTTGCAGAGTTTGCAGAGCTTTTCTTCATTCCTAGAAAAAATCCATAATGTCAGAGCCTGTCTCGGTCAGTCAAAAAATTAAATCAAGAGGCAAAGGCAGATTGTGGCAACTGTGTTGGAAAGTTGCTATCTGCAACCAGGACAAATGTAGCCTTCCGTGTCAATAACATTTATATCTATTTTGGAAGATTTTTATGTACATTGATAGTTGTTAATGATGATTATTTTTGTTCGATCATTTTATATGTAAGTAAACCTTGTGCATTTTTTATTAATTGGATGGGATAGAAATGGTTAATATCGAATATATCTCATGAGTCCCATATCTAAATCACAACAGAATTACCATTCAGCCATGTAAATAGTACTCTTTGGGATGTAACCTATGTATTTTTTTTCTTTTCAAGGCTATTAACTTGGCGACCTTTAGGGGGAGATACCGCTCCTCCATCTCCATCTTCCGTAAGAGAAAAACAGTTGGTATGTGTGCAAAGTGAACATGACAGAAGTGCTTTCAAGTGTATACTTTCTGGTACAAGAAGTGTCTTCAGCTGAAATGTGTAATGTGAAGGAATGTTTGCAGATTGGTGCTTTTGTAACTTGTAGGGTGGCTTTAGAACTGTTTAAAACAAATCCTGACAAGGTTTATTCTCAAGTCAGTCCCAGTGAGTTCCGGGGATCTTACATTCCATATGACAGAAGCTTGAAAAAATTAAGCTGAACTTTTTCAGAAGCACTTTGCTTTTGTTTAGTTTTGATCATGTGTGTTCATAATACTCTTAAATATATATTGATATTATATATGGGTGTTTTTCAGAAATACAGTAGTATGCTTATAAACAAATACAATTTTCACATATTGTGTACATATCTGCTGGGGTTCCATTCCAGACCCCACAGTGGATACCCAAAACTGTGGATACTGGGGATACCTTTTTAAAGATAGGGGAACATCAGTGATTTTCTGGCAAAAGGTTAAAAAAAGATTTGTTTAATGTTCCCCTTTCTTTTTAATAGGCATCCCAATATCCACGGATATCGAATCAGTGGATATCGGGGCACGCCTGTATTTTGAATAACACCTAGATGTAAAATTGGTTTTTAAATTTTAAAATACAGTATAAAAATGTTTATACTGCATACTAAAGAATTAAAAAATAAAATAAAATAAATACACAAAAGTATAGTATACAAAAGTTAGTATACATACAAGGGGGGAGGTAGAGTTCCTGTAACAGGTAACAATTCAGCTGAGAAAGACCAGTCCCAGCCAGAAGCCCTTTCTTTACTCGTTCTCCGTCCATCTAGGAGAAAGAGCCCACCAGACTTACTGAAACGTGCAAGGGAAGACTGGTGGTTCCATCATCCTGGTAATGTCAGAATAATATAAGGAACAGTATTTAGTCAGAAAAAAACATGGATTTGATACTGATTTTAGTTTGTCTTCTCTGCACCTTACAAACACAGTCAAAACTTCTAGCAAGTTAGAGCCCTGAGTTAACAGTGTATGAGGAAGATTCCACAGCACTTCAGTGCTATCTGCTGGCAAGTGGTATTATTGCAGCCTGAATAATTTCAGGTGTGTGTTGCTTAAGGATAATCCGATCCCTTAAGCTTCTGGGAGGCTACTGGTGACAATTGCCTCATTAAGAGCCCCCCTGCCTCCAGGCAGTATGCCTTTTCTGCCAATTCCATTCTCACTGTTTTCATCTTGATTTTATTTTATTATCCACTTTCTTTTTTTTAGACTTCAATAAGCTTTTTACAGTTAACCTGGCAGTGTGCAGTTGCTGGCAGTTCTTCTCTTTGACCCCGATGGATGGTTTGCCCAAGTAATAGTTTGCTGTTTTCAGATGTAACAGCAGATTGTTTTCCGCAGAAATGGAGGAAAGAGGAAGTAGTGAAGGATGATGCATGGTTATTCAAATCATGCCAAATCATGCCAAACCACATATATTCCGCAGGAAGAGGAGGAGACTTCCCTCTATTAAGGAAGGGTTATGACCCATGTGATGACAAATGCACCACCTTCCTTCCCCAGAGAATTTCAGTTTCTGATATGAAAAAAGACTTCAACTCGCTTAACTACAGAAAGTGTCCAAACAATTAATTACTCAGAATAATTTCTCACAGCTGGGTAGCCCACCTGTGATCACTTTGAATGCAGTTATACTCCTAAATAATTTCCATCGCTAAAGGAGGAATCAACATTGAAGTTACTATGACAATTGCATATCCTTGATGAATTGAAGTTATGCAGACTTGCTCAGAGGCTGTCTTGCTGCTGATGTTTAGGTTGGGACATGTATCCAAAGGTAGCTTATGTGGGCTTGCTACCAAAGTCGCAGCCCGCTCAGGACTTCCCATCCATTGAACAAAATGACTCTCCATAGCAAATGTAATGGAGTTTTCTTAAACTTCCCAGTATCATGGTTGCATCTGTAAGGTCATTGCAATACAGTTAATAACCAACATTTTGAATATATAATTAAACAATGTTTATAGTTCTTACTGTAGCTTACAGTGTGAATGAAGCATAA
Organism: Lerista edwardsae; assembly: GCA_029204185.1. Lineage (NCBI taxonomy): Eukaryota > Metazoa > Chordata > Lepidosauria > Squamata > Scincidae > Lerista > Lerista edwardsae. Next base: position 11,298,735 of record JAJKFI010000021.1, read on the forward strand.
TAGTTTTCTATTTGCAGGAGCTTTGTAGCATATGGTGCAACTTTCAAAGGTAGTTCTAAAATAGAGATGAACAATCAACAGTATTTATATACTGCTTTTCCACTCAAGGTTCACAAAGTGATTTACAGGCAAATAATAAGTTAAATGGCTCCCTGTCCCAAAAGGGCTTACAAAAAATGTGCTCCAATATAAGGTTCAGTCACTTCAGTGAAATATCTAGGATATTTACTCTTTTGAGTTCCGGCTGAGGTAATGTGACAATTTTTTTTTCTGTTTTTAGGATACAGTATCACAGAAATCTGTAGATATCCATGACTCTGTGCAACCAAGACCTTCAGATAGACGTCCGTTTCAGCCCATTGTAGGGCCACCAGCAAGTGAGGAGGTCAGCAAAAACAAACCTACGGCAAGTGAGTGTTTCCTTAAGGAAGAAAGGCTGTTCCTTAAGGAGCAATGTTTCACAGAACAGTATCATTTGAATAGATATCATGATAGAATAGATACATGAGCAGCAAGCCTGGTTAGTGCACAGAGGCACTGTGGGCATGCAGCTCTACTTCCTACACTATATAAATGTACATCATTTCTCTACCAGTGGTACTCGCACTGCCAGTGGTACTTGAGGTGGTGTCGCAGGACCCCCCCAAAATGACCCCCAGACTTCGCTGCCTGGCCGAGAAATTAGAAACCAGCAGTGCAACATGACAAGCAGTGGTAAGAGGCTTGGCCTGGCTGGAAGAACTCCAGTGTGCACTTTTTGTGCGCTCAGTATATCCTTCCCAACCACTTTGAGCTTCTTACCAGTGTTTGTTGCATCACATCTGGCCTCTCAGTCTGACATTGCCAGTTACTTCCAGTGGTACTTCCAATAGGTGGACCATGCAAAGTGGTATAGCTGGTGACAAACCTTTAAAAACCCTGCTATCTGGTCAAATTTCCCTTTGGGGGAGAACCCCTGTTGCATGCACACAAGCTGTTTGTGCAGCTTTTTGGATCCTTCTTTTTAGTTTTAAAGTGACGGCAATCAGCATTATTGCCAGCTGCTGCCGGACATCCATCTGGGACTGGAGCTGTGCTCTGGTAGCGTCCAGAGGGTCTTCTGAGGCCCGGGGAGGCTGCAAACAGCTTCCCTGAGCTTCAGAATGCCTTCAAAAGGCATAAGTAGTCACTGCTGGTTTCTGCCAAGACATCAGAAGTGGCCATTTTCAACCTTTAGAAGGCATTCTGAAGGGCAAGGAAGCCCTGCTCAGCCTCCCTGGGCCTCAGGAGATCCTCCAGATGCAACCAGAGTAGAGCTCTGGTCCCATCTGGAGGGCCTGGGGCAGGTGAGGGTGCTGCCTCACCCGCCTCTAATGACCTCACATCCCTGCTAAGCATGTTCTGGCCGCCCTCGGGTGGCCTGCAGCTCCCTACCCCCCCCCCCAGTCCTCACTGGCATGTTCGCCCCACTGAAGCTGACAAGCACAAAGGCACTGTGGAGTGCCTTTGCATTTGTCAGCTGGAGTGGGACAAGGAATGCTGGTGGCTTTTTGGTCTTCATGCTGTTCCAGCTTGTCCTTTGGAGGAGGAGAAGCCAGAACAGTGCGGTGGGGAGGTTGAAAAGTCCCCTCTGCACCCGCCTCCGCCACTTCCATTTTGAGTCTGCCAAATGACTTCAGTGGCTCAGAACACTGAACTAGTTGGCGGTGACATCATCACATCCCCACCAGTTTCTTCTGGGTTGGCACAGCTGGGGGTCATGTGGCTTGCCCAAAGTTGGACAGCAGTCAGATCTCTGCAGGTGGCTTTATCAAAATGAGGCACAGAGTTTCACAGCTGCTTGTGAACCCCCACCCCCAAATCGGAAGACCAAGATGAACAAAGACTATCTGATAAGAGTGCCTCCATGGAAATAATTTAAACCCTTTAAATTATACCAACTTCAAGCAAAACTTCCTGGGTGGGGCAGGGTGGGTGGGTGGGGGGAAGTACAAAGGTCTTACACCTTTATTTCAAAAGGCAAATTCACATTTTAAAAGAACTAGCATTTCAAAGGGACCTGTAACCTAACTTACCCTCTGTGCGTTGATTGTATGCTCCATCTATAGATTCATAACTGGACACAGCTATATCAAAAAATAAGAAATAGAATTAAAAAATAAGAATTAGAATTATATCTATGGGACAATCCTTCTGTTTTGTGTAACAATCTGTAGCTGTCGCATATTTTCATTCAGTGGCAGGCTGTGGCTAGCATACTTGGTTCAGAGGTAGTATGGGATATACTGTGTCACTAAACACAAAAATTGTGTTAGCCATTGCATTGCTATAGATACAGTGTATATATAGATTGTGAATGTCTTCTTAAAGATATAATTAGATCTTTAGCTGTTTTTTATGGTTGCTCCAACCTATTAAATTTTTTTCTCTAAGAATTTCCAGATCAGAAACTGTTTGGTGCTCTGTTGATCAAATGTGTTGTGCAGCTGGAACTTATTCAAACCATCGACAACATTGTGTTCTTCCCAGCAACCAGCAAAAAGGAAGATGCAGAAAATTTAGCTGCAGCACAGGTTAGTTGTTACCATCATTCTAAGAAAAAATTTTGTTCTTAGGTTCCATCTTCCTGTTATGTAAAGTCAGTCTACTTTCTGGGGGAAAAAAATGTTTTAAAGATTTTCAGCAAGAAAATAAGACATTTACTTTTGTGTTTTAAAACTAACTTTGTCTAAACAAGGGTTTAAAGCAGCTAATAATCATTAAAACATCAGTAATATATTTATAATAAATGCAATTATCAAAACAAGGAGGAAAACAGTACTACTCCAAAGCAGTCAACAGAAATCATTCAAGGAACTAGACAGAAATATATAATTAAAGGAGGTCCATCAGGTTCAGTGGCATTCCTGGGGGATGATGTCTAGGGGCACACCTCCAGGGAGGCCGCCTCTCCACCTGAAGGTGCCACCCCCTCCCACTACCTCCCCCTAGAGGCGTTTTGAGGGCTGGGGGGGATGCATGACCTCCCCAGCCCTCAGAAGTCCTTCTGAGACCTTTTGGAGGCTGAAAATGGTTATGTTCTGGTTTTGGCCTTCTGGGGGTCGGGGAGGCTGTGCATGGCTTCCCTGGCTCTCAGAAGACCCTTCCCTGGCTCTCAGAAGTGGAGGAGGGTGGCCCCACAGAGCAGAGTACAGTGAGAGGTGCAACCTAAGGCGGGAGGGGCAGTGTTGCTGCCCTGGCATCCCAGGGCATTTCCCCCCCTGACTCCCCCTAGTTATGCCACTGATCAGGCTATTAGAAAACTGTTCGGAAGCTGCACCAAAGTAAGGCGAGTCAGCAGCTGTATGTCCTCTGATAAGAAGTGTATAGAAAGATTTATATCCCAGTTCTCTAGTCCCTGACAGGGAACTCAAAGCAGTGCACAATAATAGTCAAAATACAGTGGGCTTTTTAGTCCTTTGGGTCTGTTCCCCGCTATGGGTGCCAGCATCCATTATAGTTCATTATAACAAGGCAATACAACAGCATGTGCTCAAGTGCTTTGATTGCACCCATTGTACAAAAGCATCGCCTCTATTGTAAAGAATCCCACTGAATCTGCCATAAAGCAAGGCTGAGGGTAAAAAATATAAAGCAAAAGCACTGAACTAAAAACAAAATTTTAAAAATTTCAAACTGTTAATACTCACAAAAGGACCAAGTGGGTCCTGACCTACAGTTTGAGAAACACTATTTCAGAGGTTCTATTTCTGCCATTCACAGGGCTGGCTCCAGGACTGGTTGGATCCAATTACAGAGCTTTCCTGCGGCCCCCCCCAACCCTCCCCGTGGCCCCCTCCAAACACTTGTGGAGCTGTGCGTGGCTCCTGGAAATAGTTGGTGGTGACATGATGACATTACCACCAACTGCTTCCAGGAGGCCCATTTTGGGCAGTTCAGGGGCAGGTGGAAGAGCCCAAGGTAAAGTTGCTCTGCTCACCCCCCTGACTTACAGTTCATAGAGATTCAGGCTGCAGCAGCAGGCTCAACTCTAGTGGTGCGGGGCCCAATTGATGACATTGGCCTAAGGCCGGCCCTGGCCATTCACACAGAGCTGCATGGGAGCTACTTTTCTGCAACAGGTGCTTTGTGGGAATGACCCATGTGTTCTGCTCTGCCCACATGGTTGCATCAGTCACCTACCAGCTGCATGGAATTGCATCAGTAGAAAAGCAGCACTCATATGGCTTCAAATGCATGGGAAGAGTTCATGTTCTTTGCCATGTGGATATGCAGCAAAAGATATGTGGGTAGACATCAAGAAGTGGCATAGTTCAGATTGACAGGCTTCTGAGGATCAACTTTAAGACTTTTAGGGTTTCTCCCCCTTTAATTACTTTAACAGTTTTCATAGATAATAGATACTGCAACGTTTTATTGTGGTTATCAAAATAGGCAGCTATTGTGAATGTTAATCTCTTGTTTGTTTTTTTTTCCTCAGAGGGATGCAGTAGATTTTAATGTTCATGTAGATACGCAAGATCAAGGAATGTATCGCTTTTTAACATCGCAGCAGCTTTTCAAGCTGCTAGATTGTTTGTTGGAATCTCACAAATTTGCTAAAGCTTTCAATTCTAACAATGAGCAAAGAACTGCTCTGTGGAAAGCAGGTAGGGTTACATGTTGAAGGGCTTTAAAAGAGAATGCCAGCTTTCATTCTATAAAATAATTGCTGTGAAAATCCCATGTAATTTACGCTCCCTTTTTACCCCCTAAACAATCTTTCTAAACATTATTCCAAAGCAAACTTGCAGAAGAAGCTAGTAAAATTTTACTATCTATGTTTTGACAGGTTTTAAAGGCAAGTCTAAGCCTAACTTGTTGAAACAGGAGACCAGTAGTCTTGCCTGCGGGTTGCGCATTCTGTTCCGTATGTACATGGATGAAAGCCGCAAAGATGCTTGGGAAGATGTGCAGAGGCGCCTGCTAAAGTAAGGACCCTTTCTCTAGTTATGCTGGTCTGTGTTAATATTTTAAAAATACATAGTTATTTTAGCAGCATTTTAATACCATGCTGCGATGCAAGAGGCGTTATTATAAAAGAAGCATATATCTAAATACTTAAAACGTTTGACTTTTTCTATAATATGGCCATTAAATTTCCAATAATTTGGTTTCTGGGTTTTAGCAAAAACCATTATCTTGGGTTTTTCATAATTTATCTAATTTGTTAATGATTAAAAAAATTTACACATGTATTGACCATTCTCTTGAGTCCTGTGCGTGACTGTGATAGTAAAGTGGCAATCGGCATATTGCAGTAATGGAACCTTCCAGGTTCCCAGTTTGGGGGAGTGGCCCTCTACTCCTGAGGCTAGGTCATTCAGGAAGAGACTAAACAACAAGGGAGCCAGCAAGCAGCCCTGCATACTGTTGAATTTTGTTTGTAAGCATATGGAGTGTTTACTCAAAAGAAAAATAGCCTGAACAAACACTTAAATTCTTGGTTGATAATACATTTATCTTGTGGAATGAGCTGTATCTTCCTGCTCCTTTCCGTAAGAGGGTAATCTGCAGAAATCCAAGAGCATATGAGCTAACCTTTGGTATTCTGTAATATTAAATTTTCTTTGTATAAGATTTGTAACATATTGGAAATATGCAGATGAAACTGCAAATGTATTTTATGATAGTCTGTCATTTTAACCCAATGTCATTCTTAAAATAATCCACACTATACCATTTGTTGGTTGTTCGACAAATTTTCTGTTGCCATTCAGCTGGTTCTGTGAACAGGAATCTTCTCTTTTTCCCTCCTCCATCCTCAGTCATGCCCTAACATCACTGGTTCTCAGTTTTTGTTGCTCATCTTCCCTTTTGAGATGAAACTACATTTTGTTTTATGCAACTGGCAAATCATTCACATGCAACTGCTCCATATGGCCTGTGGCTGTACTAGCTAGTACTAGCATGCTTCTGTTTTAAATCTAGCCAGATAAAGGTTGTGCCATGTGCTGAGAGTGTATTTGCCCATCAAGAGGGCCTTGGCTTTAACTGTATAATGGGAAACGGTAAGCGTGCGGTCCTATGAAGTTGTATTTAATACATCTCTTTGGGGATGTCCACTTAGTCCTCTTCCTGAATGCCCAGCTGTTCTGATTTAGCATTCTTTTACTATTTTTGTCTTTAATAAAGTTAAATCTGCTGTAGAAAACAGCATCTGCTCTGGTCTGCTACATCTGCTTGCTGCTGTGCTGCTGCTGTGCTGTGCCTTCGGGCACAATAAGGCGGGGTAAAAATCTAATAATAAAAATAAATAAATAAATAAATCTAGTCATGCACTTTATCTGTTGATGTGTTGTTGCAGTGTCTGCAGTGAAGCTCTCAGTTACTTTCTCACTTTGACATCAGAAAGTCACCGGGAAGCTTGGACTAGCCTGTTACTTTTATTCTTGACCAAAGTACTAAAGATAAGTGATGATCGGGTAAGTATTTCTGAATGTAGAGGATTTTCTTCCTAGCCTCCTCATGAGACATTTTTGTAAACTGCAGTTGTCTTAGTGTAAAAACAAGGATGGGTAGATCTTTACCAATCTGATTCTTAGCCGCCTCCTCCTGGATTAATTGTGGGTCAGGCTCCCACAGCAGATGGTGTATAACAGACTTGGACTCCAGGCTCCATCTCACTGCCTCCAGTTCTTTTTATTTCAGCATAGATCAGTTCCTCACTAGCATCAGCACATCAAATGATGATTCTGATTTCAACTGGAGAGGAATCCAGTGAATGTTATGAAAACCCTGGATACCATTTACCACATGTGTACTGTATGTCCACTATACTTGGGTATAATGGAAAACGCAGTTCCTGTTATGTCCAGGTGTAACTCACCACACATTCATGCTAGTGGTGCTGTATTCTGGTAGTTGGTTTGTGCTGATTTTTTTCAAAATGAAAAGCTCAAAGTAACTTCTTTAAAAGTCGATTACACATAGGAATGTGCACAACCTCCCTGCATCTTGAGGCCTCTGGGACTTTAAACTGAACCTTTCCACCATCCCTGCTCCTTCATGTAAATCCAGCTCTTCACCTGGAAGTGGGGGAGTATACTGAGCAAGCTGCAGCCTTATTTTCTTTTTTGAAGTCCCATGTCTGCTTAAGAAATGGGTCTACAAAGTGAACTTTTCACTTCAGACTTAGGATTCTGGTTTTGGCAGCCATTCTACCAAAAATGCAAAGCAAATATAAATGAAAAATAGCACACAATTTTTGTTGACACTGTTGATGTTCTAGCTGTAAGTCGGAATGCTATGTTATCAGGGACAGCAAATCTATAGAAAACTATCACACACCATAAAAGGCAAGGTTATGAGAATGATGGAACCATAAAGAGGACATGATTAAATAGTGTGGCTTGTTTAATTTGAAAGGCATGCACTCTGAAGTAATGGGAGAAGTCGTTCTTTTGTTGTAGTGCCATAATGTTTTCTTCTCCAGTGTATTAGAGGAAATTGTTATTAAAAGAATCTTGAGAGCTTCCTTCAAGAATATAACTTCAGAATATATTAGCCCTGAAAAAGATTTTTTAGATGTTTCACTATTGTATATTCAGCCACAAACAAGCAGACTCACACTACCTTCTTGGTAGTAACTTGAGGCTCTTCTCCCATATATTTTATTTCTAGTGCTGTCACCCTTTTTGCTTTGGAATTAAGAGAATATGGAGTAGTAATATTAAAGGTAAAGGTTTCCCCATGACTGAATGGTCTAGTCATGACCGACTATAGGAGGTGGTGCTCATCTCCATTTCTAAGCAGAAGAGCCGGTGTTTGTCTGAGGACAAGCTTCCATGGTCATGTGGCTGGCATGACTATACGCTGTAGTGCAAGGAATGCTAGTTATCTACTTGCATTTTTGGGTGCTTTTGAACTGCTAGGTTGGCAGGATAGTAATATTAGATATAGCTTAATGCCATAAATTGAACTTACTTCTGAAAGGCTAAGTTGATTCTTAACATAATTCTGTTTTTTCCCCAACAGTTCAAAGCTCATGCATCATTCTACTACCCTCTCTTATGTGAAATAATGCAGTTTGATCTGATCCCTGAGCTTCGAGCTGTTTTAAGAAGGTTTTTTCTGCGGATTGGGGTGGTTTTTCAAATATCCCAACCATCACCAGATCTAGAGGCAGAAGCAGTCAAGCAGTAGAAGTATGTCAAAGGAAACAAAGGACCAAGTAAATTTGCACTGAGTGTCCATGAGAAGAGTTTCTTTGTACGGCAGTGTGCATGTACGGGTTCTCAGTATGATTAGAACTGTAATTTAGGCTTGCGACTCTTTAGTATTCCATTGAGTTACTTCTGTCTCCAGTCCCCATCCCTTTCCTGGCTTGTGCTGAGCATAGAGCCAGTTTTAAACACAGTCTTATTGCCAGCCTGGACTGTGATACCCTCTTACTTTCCTAGACTGTGATATATAATCAAAAGATGCTTATGATGGGTGTGAACGTAAGATGTACCCAAAGAACTAACATTGAGAAGTTTAAACTTCTGCAGAAGTACAACTCAGGAGAGCTGTATTTTGAAAAAAAATATCTGTAGTAAAAAAAATGGAAATAGTGCTCATGGTAAGAGAACTAGCAACTATGTGGAATTCTTATTCTGAAGATTTTTTTTTTGCACACTCAGGCAGTCTGAGATAGGTAATCATCCTTCTGTGAAAAAAAATGTACAGAGATGCAGGTCTGTAATATAAAGTTCTAAAACACTATACAGTTCTTCCTGCATTCTTTTATTTCCTGTATTATTTCTTAGATGCGCAGGTTTGTTTACCAAATGCACTAGTCTGAGTTTGAGTTGTGATTTTTTTTTCTACACCCCAGAAGTTAGGCTTGCTGACTTTTATCAAATGGAGAGGTTAAAATATCACAACTGACTTAACTGTAATATACCTGTGATAGGGCTTTTAAATATAATAAGCCATCGCAATGATCCTTCAGGACTGGAACTTGAATCACTGCAAACAAGTCTAGGTTCGTCCACTGTCACTTTTTTTTGGGTTGTCGTTTGATGTAGATTTCACTCTATGTACAGAATTTAATGTTGAATATATTCAAGTAACAAATCTGGCATGGTTTGGGGATGGTTTTAAATTTATTGGAAATGTATTCATACTGTGAATTGTGCTCTGATGGTTAAAGAAAAGATTGTCAAGCATTCTGTCTTACAGTGGATGTAGAAAAATTTTTCAGATGGAAAAATGTATATGGTACAGCTCTGTAAAGTTTTCTATGTAAATTCTGTACAACTTTCTGTACAATATTGGTTCTCATCTGGCATTCTAATCAGGTTATAGGTCAATAAAGTTTTTGAATTCTTTCATCGGTGCAATCAAAACCAATGTAATGTACAACTACTTGTTTCAGTGTTTTAACTTGAAGCTTTAAAGTACACTGGACCAAAAAGAATCCTCAGCTCTGTGCTGTCTTCACCATTTTTACAAGTAAAGCAATTGTGAGGTCATGTGCTACGGCCCCCTCCAATGGCTGGAGGACTATTGGTATGAAAGAACAAGAAGCACATAAATTAGTTTAGCAGAAGCTTAAGGGGTAGTATTGTCTTGTGCTTCTTTACAAGAAAAGAAACTGCAAATAATACTCAATGTTCTTGAGAAGTAGCCCTTAGTCCAAGCCCTGACAAGGTACCGTGCTTTGAAAGCACAGCATGATGAAGTACTTTCAGATTTAGCTTCCAACCCATGTTCTTATAACGAGCTGAGGTTCACTGTTGAGTTAAATAATGAAAAAAGTGGTAAACTGGAAGTTCTGTCATTTAATATATTAATATTAAAAGCATAGCTTCATAATAAAAAAACTGATTCAAATTTTTAATAACAAAATAATTTATTTTATAACTTTAAAATCATGACCATAAGTTATACATTCAGTAGCACTCTGACAATGTTTACATTGACACACACAAAAACACAGCAATTATCATTTTAGAACAAATGATTGGATAGAAAGAATTGGATGCGTTGTAAAGAAGCAAGAGGAGGAGTTTTTACTCTTAAGTGTCTACTACATATTTGAGAAATCCAAGTCACAATACTCACCTTTTATTTGTTAAATTCAGGACATGTTTCACAATCTTGTAGTAGTACTTGTCTGAGGTAATTTTTCAAAGGAGTAACTGAAAAACTTGCCTTTGTGCTGTTAGCCTAGCTGAAGAGATCCATGTGATTAGCTCTAAGCTGATGATTCCATGTCCAATGTTAGGTCAGATCAGTAACAGACTGACAACTTCATGTTGAAACATCAGTTTGCCTACTTATTCACAACATTCATTAGATCTCTGCTTCTATACACAACATTTACATTTTTAAAAGCAAAGTGCAGTAGTATAGTTGAGAAACATTCTTTTGAAAGGCACAACTGGCTTCAGTACAGATTTATTCAGCCATGCGCAGTTGACAGACCCTGCCAGTTGAAGGGCAAGTTCGTTTCTGAGGAAAGCTTAGCTTGATTTGACTGTTCAGCCATAAACCTTTTAAGCGTTTCTGATGTCCCTGGTCTCAACCATGGCTCAGTTGCCACTGTGTCAATAGAGTTGGATCTTCTGCCGTCTTTGGTTGGCAACTGCTTCAGGATGTCCTCCGTATGTTCCAGGGAAATATCATTACCTTGAGGAAGGGAAACTAACATTTAGCATCTATTTCCTTCAGGTATATACAATTGGGACAATGACAGCTTGTTGGGTGAGGGAAAGATATTTCAAATTTTATAGGAATGTTATTCAATCCATGGATGCACGAAAATGTAATATGATGAAACTACTTAACATGTCTGGACTGCTGGACACCTAGAGTGCTACAACTTTTTTCTAGAAAGTCATGGGTAGAACAGATACGATGTTTAGCCAGACAGGTGGAAAAACTAGCCCCCCGTGTCCCATATTCTGGCATCACACCACACTCTCTCCCCACATTTCTGTTAGAAAGAAAATCTGTAGAGCATGTAAAGGGTAAGAACAACTGATGGTGAATTTTTACTGGACTTTTTAAAAGCCATGCACCTAATGAAATTCACAAATTAGGCTCATGTTTACCCAAAATGGTTTGGTGACCATAGAAACCTTTATCAAGAAATTCAGCTCAAGTGCCTTCAGCTACTTAAAATTATTCTTCTGCAGGAAAAGTGCTTCTTTCATTATCTCTGAAGAATGCACCAGAAACATTCAGGTTTATGACCAATGGAGTTGGCATTAACAGGCCAGTGATGAGATGAACACAGTATACCATGAACATTTTTCTATAGGTATTCAACAAAAAGAGTAAAATATGGCAAAATAGTTAATACTAGAGGCGATATCTTAAAATCAAAAAAGACAGATAATTTGTGCCTCTCCATGAAGGATTTTATTTTTCTGAAAAACGAAATAAAATGTAAATGCAGATTAATTGGAGCTGGAAAACTTGAACATTCCTCCTCCCAATTTTGCATATTTCACTAGATAAAGGATAGATAGAGTATCATAAATAGCCTGTCAAATACCAGTTCTGAAGAATAAAGTTTCACAGCAAATAAATCTTCATTAGACAACATGTGAACACAATTTCTGGTATATAGATATGTTTCTTCTAGGAAATTCAACCATTTTTTAATAGGCAGGCAGCAAACATCACAGCTCCATGGTACTGTTTGAAAAGATGTTCTAAACAGGACTGAAATCTGTGTCACCCGAGAATAGAATGAGAGCACAATCCTACACTGATGATCCATGGACGCAGCTGGCCTAGAGTGTTGCAAACATGCCATAAAGCATTTGACTACTCTAGAGTAAGCAGCACCAGCAGGAAGGGTTGCACTGTCCTGCCAACGCTGTATCAGAGCCACTCACCAAAGTAGGTAAAGCACCTAGTAATAGTGGTGCAGGGGCTGGGAGAGGGTAGCAGGAGGGCATTCCAGAGACAGGGAGGGTGGAACAAGCCCAGGAGAGGGGCGGAATCAGTGGAGCAGGCTTCCACTGTGTCTGGGGCTGCCCTTGAAGGGCTATAGCAGGCACAGATTCTAGTAGCCCAGCGGTGTTATCCGGCAACGAGCTGCCGGAACGCTAGGCAGGACTTACTGCCTGATTGGCTGCCCGTCCGTGACGCGTCGCTGCCTGCCCGCCCACCGCATGGGCACCCCTGGCTTCGGAGGGGGTGCCCACTTGCCTGGGGGGCGCACCGGGTGCCTAGGCAAGCAACAGAGGGGCGCACCACCCGGAGGGAGCCCACATGGCGGGCAGGCGGCAACGTGTCACAGACAGCCTGTCAATCAAGTGGTAAGTCCCGCCTAGCGTTCCGGCAGCTCGTTGCCGGATGACACTACTGTAGTAGCCCCATTGGGCAGGCTGGGATGGCATAAGGGGCGAAACATCCCCTTGCCCTAAGGAAACTCCACCTTGCTCCAAAGCTGTGATGGTTACAGCAGAGGCAATGCAGCCATGTTGCAACAGCACACATTAAGAGTAGGCTGCCCCTTTTCTAAGGGTGGTTTGAAGAGAATTGATTCCCACCAATGCCAACCCTCGAAGGGCCTTGAAGGGCATAAGTAAACTTCCATACACACATTTGAACTCCTTGAAGAGGAGGACTGCACTTCAATGTTATGGAAATAAGAATTTAGATTTTACAACTAAGACAAAATGAAAACAGAAATTAAGACAAAAAGATGCATTCCCCACAATGCTGCTTCAGCAGTGATCAAACAGGGATGGAGGGATTGGAGCAAGAGTAAAGGCAGAATGCTCAATAAAGCTACGGAGGCTTCCAAGGTCAGCTCTGTGTATGTGTAAAACTACTAACACATGATTGTGCAAAGACCATGAAAAGTATTTCTAGACTTCATTTTTCTAGGACAAATCCAAACTAAAATGAAGTCATCATCAAACTACCATAAAGATTCCACTTTGTCATGGTTGTTACAAACAAGTTCCAGGGCCAAGGGTTCTGTCAGTTTGTCATGGCTTAACCCTGGAACACCTACAGCCTGGTCCAGTGAATAAACCATAGATGGCCGCAAGTACATTATGCTGCTCAGGGACATGCAGCGAGCCTGCAGAGAGGCTTCCATGTGGGTGTGGCTATCGGACAGGATTCCATATAAGCAACATGGTTGCTGGATGAAGCCTTTGGTCCCATTACTTCATACACAGGCTTCTGTGCCTCCAATAAGCTGGAAAAGCTGGAAAAGGTGCAGAAGAGAGCGACAAAAACGATTACGGGGCTGGGGCACCTCCCTTATGAAGAAAGACTGTAGCGTTTGGGGCTCTTCAGCCTAGAAAAAAGGCGCCTGAGGGGGGACATGATTGAGGCATACAAAATTATGCATGGAAGGGACAGAGTCGATAGAGGGATGTTCTTTTCCCTCTCTCAAAATACCAGAACCAGGGGGCATCCGCTAAAACTGAGGGTTGGGAGAGTTAAAACAGATAAAAGGAAGTACTTTTTTACCCACCGGGTAGTTAATCTGTGGAACTCTTTGCCACAGGAGGTGGTGATGGCATCTGGTCTTGATGCCTTTAAGAGGGGATTGGACAGATTTCTGGAAGAAAAGTCCATTGTGGGCTATAGGCAATGATGGGTTGTAGCCTCCTTACACTAGTAGTAGGCTACTTCAGAGTACTGGGTGCAAGGGAGTGGCAACAGGATGCAAGCATCTTGTTGTCTCATGCCTCCTTGGGGCACCTGGTGGGCCGCTGTGAGATACAGGAGCTGGACTAGATGGGCCTTTGGCCTGATCCAGCAGGGCTCTTCTTCTGTTCTTATGTTCTTAATAGATGGCCTGTGTGAGAAACCCATTTCTGCATAGGCAACACTGGCTGCAACTGAACATTTGTCTCCAACCATCACCTTCAAATATCTATCTAAAGCTACAAGAAACCAAAAGTTGACCATGTACTCACCCTGACTACCACTTCCTTTCTACCAAGAAAATGTCAAAAGTGAGTCCAGAATTTGGTGTTGCAAAATGCTAACCTATCAAAGAAAGAATATTTGGGGGGAAATCCTTTTAAAATACTTGTAATGTTTCTACAACAAATGGCAATGATACCTGCAAAATTATTAATGCTTAATAACTATTTTTGGTTTATCCTGAGATAGCCTGCAGCGTGCGCACACACACCCAGTGAGATGGACAGCGGAGCCTTGGAACATGTAGTGGGAGAGACCACTTTGCGCTAAAGGCACCGTCCCTGGCACTGTTAAATTAGGCTCATGAGGAGGTGTCTTAAAATTTGATAGGGAAGTTGACAGACAAAGGGAAAAGGGCACAAGTACTTTTAGTCATGCGAAGGAGCCTCACAGAGCTGTGACTGTCTCCTAATTAGCACTTAATTTGTTCTCTGTTGAGTGCAGAGGAGGGGGTGGAGTCTACTGTTGCATTTCCTCAACTTGCTGTAGTTATGAAAAGCAATCAGCTAAACGTGGATTGGGAGCATCTCTGTAAGATTATCTACGACAATTATGACCATATATTGTAGAAGCTCAACAATGGTCATAATATAGAGGGGGCTTTAAATGGCCAGAATCATTTTCCCACTCCCTTTTACGTCTCCCTGCTTAACATTCTGGCTTGAAGTACATTAATATGTCATAATATATAGGTCCTTTTTGCTCTTATAATTCATCGCATCACATACTTCTGCTTCTCAATAGACCTGTTTAAAACAAACCCTAAAATACAAATATAAACAACTTTTGCAGAGGCAGCCAGGTTTTTCTCATGAGGCAGAATCAGTCGCTCCAAATTACTTGGATATACAACTGCTGCTGTAAGAATGTAGCATGGCACACTTTCTGTTGTAGTTGGCACAACTCCATCTGCTGTCTAGAGGGGGCAGTCTAATGTCCACAATGTGATGTCCAGTGACCAGACCCTTCTTACCTGTCCTCTCTGTGATTCCTGCTATTCCTGCAGGGGTGGTGACCTTGACCTTATTCCCTTCCCTTCTCCTCTGAGCACGTCCTCTGACCATCGACCTGATAAGATGTGCAGACCAAGGGCTCTGATGCCCCCGCCATCTTAAGCACACCTCCATTCACGGCGATGCAGCTCTAGGGCCTCGCTTTCCAAGTGTTAGTTGTACCTCTGATCCTACTCAGATGCTGTAGATATGCACTCCATGGAACTGTGAGTAAACCTTTCTTTTTGCATCTTTACCAAGCCTCTGCCTCATGTGTCTTTATAGCAGTCAGCCTGGGTGAGGGAGGCTCCCATGAGGTGATACCCTAAGGGGAAGGAATCTGCTGCTTACTCTGCTTTCCCCCATCACCAATAAGAACTTTCCCCCATCACTTTCTGCTGTGTGGCACAACTGCACCAACAGCATGCTCAGTAATAACACGGGTCAACTAGTACTGCTACCTAGACTATTTTTGTTCCGTTTGTATGTATACATCTTAAATGAAAGTCCACATCAACATCCTCTTTATAACACTTCTCAGATGAGCCATACCTATGTGAATTGCCTTCTTCCGTAGCTCATCCAATCTTTGCAGACGCTCTTCGTTTCTGGCTTTCAACTGATCTATATTGATACTAGAGTTTGAGTACAGAGAGCCATTGTCAGGCTGCGATGGTGGCAGCTGCCTCTGGCTTGAATCATCCTAAGAATTGAAGGAAATGTGACAGATTAAGTGGTGATACTGCATCAGCAAGGGAAACACTGGGTTATAATCAACAAAAGTTGGCCATGTGGCTGTCCTGTTGAAATTAACAGAACTTAAAATTTAGTCAAGATTTTTTCATTGATTTCATTAACAAAGACAGCTTTGCTATACCCAACTTTCTTTGTATTCAATTAACTAAAAACAGTTCTACATTGTTAGCCGCCTTGAGCATTTACTCCTCCAAATGGAAAGGGATACAAATCTTTAAAATAAATAATGCACATACATGAACCTATTAAAATTTACAGCGCAGCACAAGGAAACATGCACACAAATACAGAGAATTGTCTCTATGTTGCCTCACCACATTTGTGTCATATAATGCAGCTGTTTCATTGTTCAGAGTAGGCTTTAACTTTCATGTGGGCCTCCATCCCAATGTTAACAATAAATATTTTAAAGGGGGGAAAACAACAAAAGAGTATTTTGCAAGTAAAAATATGTGTTAACACATGCACAGCTGCTCATTGTCCAATATCTGATTCTGAGCTGATCCTCTTTTGATCCAGTACATCACCACTATTGAAGTATAGTTGAATTTCTTAGGATTGATAACTTGGTCTTGTAGTTCTACTAGTGAAAAAGTCACATTTTTAAAAAGCCTGTTGCACTTAAATAATGTCCTACCTAAGGTTAGTTGTATATATGTGTGGGTTTGCGTGGGAGAAATGTTTGACATAAAATGAGTAAATAAGTAGTCTGAGGGCCAAAGGCTACCCAACTTTCCAGCACTGATGCAGCCCGGCCAATGGGACACACACTGCATGCATTCTGTGGTTTGGGGGGCAGTCACAGAGGCCTTCTCGATGCAAAGGAACATTTGTTCCCTTATCTTGGGACTGGCACTGGAAATTTGGATAATTTCCACAATGAGAAAAAAATGGGACTAGTTAGTCAAATTAACAGATTCCACAGAGAGTTTCAATGAGAGTTTGGTGCAACTAATGTTATAAATACAATGAACCCTCAGTTTAACAGACTGAAAAACAATGGATGTTTTTTGCTTCATTAAAGTCTAGTCATACTAGCTTTGTGCATGCACATCTCCATCTAGTTCCAAGCATTTGTATTTAATGGACTTCCAGCATTAAACAGAAACCCCCTCCCCTCATTCATTCATCAACTAGAGGGTCCATCATATATACCCTATCTTTAGTTGGATGGGAACCCATGAATTCTATTACCTTTTTCTTCTCTCGCCTCCTTTCTCTTGCAGTTACAGGTGGTGTTGGTGGTGTTAAATTTGTACTGATGTCGTATTCTTCTTGAATAGGAAAGGTCTCGCCGTCAGTACCTAGAAAAGAAAGAATCTGAAAATTATCACAAAGTTTTTTCAGCCATCTCTATAAACACTTATTTGGAGAAACGTGTTCAAGGCAGCTTCAAATGAATTGACATTTATGTATCTGATAACACTTCAAAAGCAAATATACAGGGCAAATGTTTGGCTGGTAGACCTGCTAGGGCAGGTGACTCAACAGAAGGCCCACCACCACCACCCTATTGATGGACCAGGAAAACAGAAAGTAGGAAGCAACTGTGCTTCTTCCTTCCCACTAATGGGAGCATTTCTCCCAGCCAGCAGTATAGTAGTTTGGTAGAAAAAAATTGGTCTCATCTCATTGGTCAACAAGGAAGTGAAGGAGGACAAACTGATACAACTTGACATTCATGCTGGTGCTTTCCCTTTCCCTTGCTAGTCAGTGGAGATATTCTTGCCAGCCTACCCAGACCAATAAGGGAAAAATTGGAGGTACAGCCATGAACTGGTTTGAGTGCTGGACTGTGGTGTCCTGGAGTCAAATTCCTCGCCAGCCTTGAACAGAGCTGTAATGAGTGAAAACAGCACCTGGAGCAAGAAAATACTTTGCGCCCCCCCCTTTCCAAACTCACCACCAGCACCTGGCTGTTTGCTCTCCGAGTTGCAATGACATCACGTCACCACCCACTTCCTTATTTGGAGGCTCTCCAACAAAGAGTTTAATGAACAAGGCATTCCAACCCACCCTTACTTCTGGTTCCTCCAGGTGTCCTAAGGAGGCACTTGAGTGGAAAGGAGGGTGGAAGCAACAGAAAAAACAGTATGAAAGAAGTCATACTTTGAAGTCTACTCAGAAGTAAGTCCCATTGTTGGCAATGGGTTTTACTCCCAGGTAATTGTGCATAGAGAAATGCCTGTGAGTAGTTGGGGATTCAGAAAAACGCATGCTGGAGGTGCTGTATTTTCTCCAATAGGCTTGCGAGCTCTTGACATTTGAGAGCTGAAAATGGAACACAGGCTTTACACAGCTGAGTGGAAAAGAGGGTGGAAGCAGCAGAAAAAAACAGTATGAAAGACGTCATAGGCAGAAAGAAGTCTACTCAGAAGTAAGTCCCATTGTTGGCAATAGGTCTTACTTCCAGGTAATTGTGCATAGAATTGTTGACTTACATGTAAATGTAAATTGATCTGGCTACTGAAATGGTGGCTGCCTGTTAGCAGTCTGACCCCTTCCAGCTTTCCTTCCCCCCCACCCCAGTATTTCATGAATAAAATCTATGCACTGTATTGATCCCCTTTCATGGATCACTTGCCTTGTTGTGGTGAAGGGGCTTGAGTTGCTCAATGAAGCTGTGAGCTATGCCATGTAGGGTTACCCAAGATGGACAGGTCATAGTAGAGAGTTCTGACTAAACGTGATCCGCTGGAGAAGGAAATGGCAACCCACTCCAGTACTCTTGCCAAGAAAACCCCATGGATTACAGAACAAAAAGGCTAAACGATACGACACTGGAAGATGAGCCCCTCAGGTCGGAAGGTGTCCATTATGCTACTGGGGAAGAGCAGAACACGAGTACTAGTAGCTCCAGAAAGAGTGAAGTAGCTGGGCCAAAACCGAAAGGAAGCTCAGCTGTGGATGTGTCTGGAAGTGAAAGGAAAGTACAATGCTGCAAAGAACAATACTGCATAGGAACCTGGAACGTCAGATCTATGAATGAAGGTAAGCTAGATGTGGTCAAACGCGAGATGTCAAGACTGAACATCGACATCATGGGAGTTAGTGAACTGAAATGGACAGGAATGGGAGAATTTAATTCAGATGACCATTACATCTACTATTGTGGGCAGGAATTCCTTAGAAGAAATGGAGTAGCCTTCATAGTGAACAAGAGAGAGGGAACAGCAGTACTGGGGTATAACCTCAACAATGATAGAATGATTTCAATTCCGATCCAAGGCAAACCTTTCAACATCACAGTTATCTAAGTCTATGCCCCAACCACTGATGCTGAAGAGGAAGAAGTTGACCGTTTCTATGAAGCTGACCGTTTCTTCTACAACACCTTCTAGAATTAACACCCAAAAAAGATGTCGTCCTCATCATAGGGGATTGGAATGCTGAAGAGGTAATAGGAATAACAGGCAATTTTGGTCTTGGAGTACAAAATGGAGCAGGGCAAAGACTGACAGAGTTTTGTCAGGAGAACACATTAGTCACAGCAAACACCCTTTTCCAGCAACACAATCGACGACTGTACACATGGACTTCACCAGATGGTTTACACCGAAATCAGATTGATTACCTTTTTTGCAGCCAAAGATGGAGAAGTTCTGTACAGTTAATGCAAATAAGGTTTGGAAATGGATGGAAGTTCTGTACAGGCAGTAAAAACAAGACCTGGAGCTGACTATGGCTCAGATCATGAGCTTCTTATTGCAAAATTCAGGCTTAAACTGAAAAATGTAGGGAAAATCACTAGGCCCTCCACGTATGACCTAAATCAGATCCCATACAAATATGCAGTGGAGGTGACAAACAGATTTAGGGGCTTAGATTTGGTAGACAGAGTGCCTGAAGAACTTTGGACAGAGGTCTGTAACATTGTACAGTAAGCAGCAACTAGAACCATCCCAAAAAAGAAAGAAAGAAGGCAAAGTGGCTATCTGAAGAGGCTTTACAAATAGCTGAGGAAAGAAGGGAAGCCAAAAGCAAGGGAGAAAGGGAAAGATATACCCAACTGAATGCAGATTTCCAGAGAACAGCAAGGAGAGATAGGAAGGCCTTCTTAAATGAGCAATGCAAAGAAATAGAGGAAAACAATAGAATGGGAAAGACTAGAGATCTTTTCAAGAACATTGGAGATGTCAAAGGACAATTTCATGCTAAGGTAGGCACAATAAAGGACAAGAACGGCGAGGACCTAAGAGAAGCAGATGAGATTAAGAAAAGGTGGCAAGAATACAGAGGAACTATATAAGGCCGATCTAAATGTTCCTGATAACCACAATGGTGTGGTCACTGAGCTCGAACCTGACATCCTGGAGTGTGAAGTCAAGTGGGCCTTAGAAAGCATCACGAACAACAAAGCCAGTGGAGGTGACAGCATTCCAGCTGAGTTACTCAAAATCTTAAAAGATGATGCTGTCAAAGTGCTGCACTCCATATGCCAGCAAATTGGGAAAACCCAGCTGTGGCCACAAGACTGGAAAAGATCAGTTTACATTCCAATCCCAAAGAAGGGCAATGCCAAAGATTGTTCCAACTACCGCACCATTGCACTCATTTCACATGCTAGCAGGGTCATGCTCAAAATCCTACAAGCTAGGCTTCAGCAGTATGTGAATCAAGAACTACCAGATGTACAAGCTGGTTTCCGAAGAGGCAGAGGAACTAGAGATCAAATTGCCAACCTTCGCTGGATCATGGAGAAAGCAAGAGAGTTCCAGAAAAACATCTACTTCTGCTTCATTGACTATGCCAAAGCCTTTGATTGTGTGGATCACAACGAACTGTGGCAAGTTCTTGAAGAGATGGGAGTACCAGACCACCTTATCTGTCTGTACAGATGTACAGATCTGTCTGTACAGACATAACCTGTATGTGGGCCAGGAAGCAACAGTTAGAACTGGACATGGAACAACTGATTGGTTTAAAATTGGGAAAGGAGTACGACAAGGCTGTATACTGTCACCCTCTTATTTAACTTGTATGCAGAGTACATCATGAGAAAGGCTGGGCTGGATGATTCACAAGCTGGAATCAAATTGCTGGGAGAAATATCAACAACCTCAGATATGCAGACGATACCACTCTAATGGCAGAAAGTGAGGAAGACCTAAAGAACCTTCTGATGAGGTAAAAGAGGAAAGTGCCAAAATTGGCTTGAAGCTCAACATTTAAAAAAACTAAGATCATGGCAACCACTCCCATCACTTCCAGGCAAATAGAAAGGAAAGAAATGGAAGCAGTGACAGAGATTATTTTCCTGGGCTCCAAGATCACCGCAGATGGTGACTGCAGCCATGAAATTAAAAGACGTTTACTTCTTGGGAGGAAAGCTATGGCGAACCTAGACAACTTAAGAAAAAGCCAAGACAACCTGCCAACCAAAAGCAGTACAAAGCATACATAGTCAAAGCAATGTATGGCTGTGAGAGCTGGACCATAAGAAAGGCAGAGTGCCGAAGAATAGATGCTTTTGAATTATGGTGTTCAAAAGAGAAGACTCTTGAGAGTCCCCTGGACTGCAAGGAGATCCCATTGGTCCATCCTACAGGAAGTCAAGCAGATTGCTCCCTGGAAGGACAAATCCTGAAGCTGAAGCTCAAATACTTTGGCCACCTCATGAGAAGAGAGGACTCTTTAGAGAAGACCCTCATGCTGGGAAAGATGCAAGGCAAAAGGAGAAGGGGGCGGCAGAGGATGAGATGGTTAGATAGTGTCACCGAAGCAATGAACATGAAATTGAGTGAACTCCGGAAGCTAGTGGAGGACAGGGAGGCCTGGCATGCTGTGGTCCATGGGGTCGCAAAGAGTTGGACACGACTTAGCGACTGAACATCAACAACTGTATTGGTTTATTATCATTCTGTTCATCCTGCCAAGCAGTTGTCTTTTTCTTCTTTTTACTAAGTCTACAATCCTATGCACAATTACCTGGGAGTAAAACTCATTGCCAACAATGGGACTTACTTCTGAGTAGACTTCTTGCTGAGTATGACTTCTTTCATACTGTTTTTTCTGTTGCTTTCACCCTCCTTTCCACTCAAGTGCCTCCTTAAGACACCTGGAAGAACCGGAAGTGAGGGCAGATTGGAATGCCTTGTTCATTAAACTCTTTGTTGGAGAGCCTCCAAATAAGGAAGTGGGTGGTGACGTGACATCATCACAACTCCGAGAATTGTTCGTATCGCATACAGCCACACACTGCTAATGAGTTTGGAAAGGAGGGGCGCAAAATATTTGCAGGTGCTGTTATTTGCATTTTGATATTGCAAAAATTGTGCCCACCCTTTGAACTGCTCCTCAGGCTCCACCCACGATACATCACTGGCCTTGAAGCTCACTGGATGATGGCAAGCCAGTCACTAGCCACCAGATTAGACTATCTGCCTGAAGTGTTGTAAGGATGAAATGGAGAAAGGAGAGAAAACACTTTTCCTTGGAGAAAGATGAAGGTTTTAAAGCAGTGGTCTCCAAACTGGTCTCCAAAACTCCCTCCCTGTCCCGAACAGCACTTGCTGTTCCATTTTCAGTGCTGTAGTGCTGCTCCATTTTCAAGCCAATCTGGTGCCAGGAATGTTCTGAGCAGTCATGTCTATTGACTGTTTCCCAGAAGGCCATGCAGCAGCAGCATGTCTAGGCAGACACGACTGCCCAGAGTGTGTCTGTCACTAGATCGGTTTGAAAGTGGAGTAACGCTACAGTGGAGCAGTCAGCAACACTCACAGGGGGGAGGGAGTTCTCCAAACGTTGAATCCGGCCCGTGGGCCAGGGTTTGGAGAATGCTGATTTAAAGTAAGGAAATACAAGTCTTCTTTTCTGGTTCTTTTTATTCCTCATTATATTTCCAACAAATACAGACATACTCCACCAGATCAAGGTCTGAAGGTCACACACTAGTCACTCATCTCCTTAATTTTTTTTAATTTTTTTTTTGGAAAACCTTCCCATGAATGAGATATGCATGGAGACCATTAAATCAAAGATAGGAAAAAATTGGTTAAAGCCTTCACTCTGTTCTCCTTACACAAGTTCATATCTTTCCAGGCCAGGATGTCTGTTCATGCACACAGTTTCAGTAACTTGTTTTTCAAGTAGACTTGATTTTTAATCGTTTCCTCCCATCAACTTCAACACAGCTTCATAATCAAAATTATAGATTCAGCACAGTCAAACTTGTGCAACAATGTTTTTGAATTTGAACTGCTGGTAAAGGTCACTGTTTAATCCCAAGTACTTTAAACCAGCAAAAGAGGAATAGGTTTCTCCCAATCACCATAGGCATCCCTCAAGCAACTAATGCTGGTTTAGGATAAGATGCCACACACATGCTTGGAAGAAAAAATGCACTTCAAGCATCAGAGGGACAACACCAATACCTAGTGTTTGTTATAGGATAAGCATTCTTTAATGCCCATCAAATGTATAGCAAAACTATACATTGAACAAGCACTACTGAAAAATGTACTTGCCGATAAAAGCACTCTCAGACTCCAAAAGGGAATTTTTCATAGATTCATTCGACTCATCATGCCTGACCTGCAAAAGAAAACAGTTCAGATAAAAATAAAAGTATCCGTGAAAGGATGTTTACAAAGTGAACAGAACTTGTGCAAGTTGACAGCTGTTCAACTCTTCCTTATAAAACAAGATTCACCCATTTTCCATTCTAGTCTTGTAATCCACAACCACTGTGCTGTCTGGACCCTTTACCAAAGTTCAACTCTTGGCACAAGTAATATAACCATCCCGGAATACACTTCAAGTCCCGTATGGTGCAGGAGAGGTGTCCTAGTGACTCATCTTCAGACTTAGTGTTTTGGACAATACATGTACCAAATTTTGGTTTTCCACTAGTTGGAAGTACCTAATGATAAGCAGCCAGAGGGACTGTTCCAACACTGGTGAGTTATGTTCTCTGAAACTAGCACCGGCCAATAGCCTAGGCTTTCCGGCAACTGAAGTCCCCAAATGGTTTTCAAAGGCAGCCCCATGTACAGTGGCACAATCTGAATGTTGCCAGGTCATGGGTAGCATTTGAAGATGGAGCAGGAAAGAGAGGCCAGAACCAAAAAAAAGTTGGGGCTATAATATATGCTTTAAGAAAAAGCAACATTTTTTGAGGAGCGATTGGAAGGAAGAGTGGGAAAATAAAAGTGGCCAATTCAGGCTAAGGAACTCAAGTACGTGCGCATGAGTATGCACCTGGTCCGCAAGCTGCTACACTCCCATTTTGGAACAAAAACCCAGCAATGAATTTGATTTCTGCTTACCATTTGCCTGTCTCTTGATTTAAAGCCAGACACAGGATCGTCAAACTCAAGGCCAGCTATTAAAGCAAATAAGTGTTGGGGGGGAGAAAGAGTAAGAACAGTGGCTATAAAAGAGCATCCTTAAATCACTTACATTCAGCTACTATAAAAAGTCTGGCTGAAGAGATTCATTGAAGATCACACTAACATCAACAACAGCTACTCTACCAAAAATGATTGTCAGATAATTCAGATAATGATTCAGATAATCGTTGAGGAAGAGAAATAAGATTGAGAATTGCAGAAGAAGCATACACTGCACTGTACAAAAAACTGGTTTATTGGTTTACCAAAAGAAGTTTCAAGTACATGCACATCTGTATTCTCTCTGTGGTCATTCAATTTAAATCAGCTGGCTTTTGAGATCCTGAGGCCCTGACTCACAAGCTACACAAAACTATTGCCAGCTATTGGCACAGACTGATGGGTAGGTAGCAATGATTCATATATGAACTTCAGACAGTACAACAGGTTTGGTCTGTATTTAGCAGAGCTATTTACTTTTCAATAAACATGGCATAGCGTCTTCTGAACAAACCGAGAAGCTTCACCTGAAGAGTAATACTTTGTTCAACATCACATATTTTGAAAAATTGTTCCTGCTCTCTCCACTCTGCATGTAATAAACCAGAAAAATTATAGAGAGCCTCTTTTCTTGGTCACCTATGGACATTCTGGGTATCTATAAAATTAAAAACAGGCCCCACGAATGCCAGGAAAGCAGGTTGCTTTTACTTGCCAGGAAACAGTTGATATCAATCAGCACATGGGCAACATCACACCACCTGGCCTAAATGTACTTGCCAAAGTCCAGAAATAGCACAAGGAAGCCGGCACATGTTCTTGTGCCAGCCTCCTCAACTCCACAGGAGGCGCCAACATGTCTTCTAGCACATTTGTGACAGTCTTGGGCTGGCCCAAGAGACTTCTGCTTTGGGATTGCTCTCTCAGTTTTGACAAAATATTTTGCTTACCTTCAGCATTCTTCCTCATTTTGTTAAGTTTCTTTTTCTGCTCTCTCAACAGTGCCTGCTGCTGAATGTCCAGCGTTTCATCAGTGGTAGGGGGTTCAGGATACATATGTCTCACTTCTACTCGTGTCTCTGAATCTATTATATAAAATTGGAAGCTTTAGGGTCTGGCAGCACCATTTTCTTCAAAGTTTTATGAAACAGGTTTAAATACCTGATTTAAATTGTCAGAATCAGCATTAGTTCTCATTTCAACAAGCTCTGATTATGATGAGCAAATGCTTCCCAATTCAAGATCCTATAATTCCACGCATCCATAAAAATGTATTTTGAACACTGTGTTCAACCATCATGATGTAGTTACGCACTGAGGTCCCTATGTGCAGTACACATAAATCCACTGAAAAAAAACTAAGCTCATAATCGACTTCTGCTATGAACGTGCATGTACTGGGCCCTAGTGCATATACCCATACAGGTTCCTGTAGCACTACAGAGGATCACATCATTTTATATATAGCAACAGCCTCAATAAATCACTAAAAAGTTATGAAGTATAACCATGTTCATTTGTTTAAATCTCTCATTAAAGCCAAGGACACTGTTGGGAGTCCTTTTGTATCCCCTCATTAGTAAAACAATGGACTGACCTTTGTATTTAAGTTCATTAAATTCACGGATGTTTTGTGGATTGACAGGATCAACTTCCTTTGATGACGGCCGTCTAACTGGAGCCTGCATACGAAGCCTAGCCATTTCAAACACATCCATTTTATCTTTCCTCTTGCTAAAAGAGACCAAATCATGCTTTAAATAGCTACTTTTACAGAAAAATGCAGGTTCATTTAAAACCAAATCCAAACTGAAAACTAGAGTGCTGGCAAGACATTCCATTCAAACTGGGATTTGGTACCAAGACAGTGTGGAGGATTTAAAAATCATTCGCAGCTTCTGTGATCTCCAAGAAACCAACACAAAAGAAAGGCGAAGAACACTAGCTACACACTTTTTAGATAGTGGAGGGGCGAACAGTGCAATGTAGAAAAGCCCTTTGCACAGAGGCAGGCACTTTTCCATGTAAAGCGAAGTATTTGTAGATTATGCAGAATGTAAACAAACATGGAAATATGCAAATAAATAAATTGTGGCCAAGCTTTGAAAGAAAAGGAGGTTATAGGTACAAACATTATTGTGGTTCATCACATTTATGAAATACATCATTGTTGTTGTTCAGTTGCTAAGTCGTGTCCAACTCTTTGCGACCCCATGGACCATAGCACACCAGGCCCTCCATTAGCTTCTGGAGTTCACCCAATTTCATGTTCATCACTTCGGTGACACTATCTAACCATCTCATCCTCTGCCACCCCCTTCTCATTTTGCCTTGCATCTTTCCCAGCATCTTTTCTAAAGAGTCCTCTCTTCTCATGAGGTGGCCAAAGTATTTGAGCTTCAGCTTCAGGATTTGTCCTTCCAGGGAGCAATCAGGCTTGACTTCCTGTAGGATGGACCGATGGGATCTCCTTGCAGTCCAGGGGACTCTCAAGAGTCTTCTCTTTTGAACACCATAATTCAAAAGCATCTATTCTTCGGCGCTCTGCCTTTCTTATGGTCCAGCTCTCACAGCCATACATTGCTTTGACTATGTATGCTTTGTACTGCTTTTGGTTGGCAGGGTGATGTCTTGGCTTTTTCTTGTCTAGGTTCGTCATAGCTTTCCTCCCAAGAAGTAAACGTCTTTTAATTTCATGGCTGCAGTCACCATCTGCGGTGATCTTGGAGCCCAGGAAAATAATCTCTGTCACTGCTTCCATTTCTTTCCTTTCTATTTGCCAGGAAGTGATGGGAGTGACTTAGAGCGCAATCCTAAACTTACCTTACGTCTGCGTAGCGGGCTCCCAAGTGTTACAAACATGCCATAAAGCATGTGGGGTGTGCACCGGTCTGCACTTGCTAGATCCTGTCCTTGCGCCAGCCAAGGAAGGTAGGTTTGCACAGGCTGAGGGCAGCCAGTGTGGGGGATGGGGGAGGATGGTGGGAGGGCATTTTGGGGCATGCCGAACACATACGAGTTGGCAGACTGGACCCAGGAGAGGCTTGAGACCAGCCTGAGCAACCTAGGCTGTATCCTAACCTCTCCCCGGAGCAGCCCAGCATTACACTAGATGCTAAGATTTGTGCCAACTATTTTGCTGGTGTAGATCCGAGTAGCCCCATTGAGGTGGCTGCCATGAGACACAGGGTACAGGGAAATAATTTCCCTTATTCCAAGTTGTGCTGCAGCTAGGTACTACCCTGCGCTGTATACAGCAGGCTTGCCTGCTCCAGCACAGAATAGGACTGGACTGACCATTTCATTTTCTGTAAAAGACCTTATAAGTGGCTTGTATACAAGAAGAGCTCTGCAACCATCAGGAGTTAGTCACCTTTCACAGTTTGTCTGTCTACCCACTTATTGAGGTTTGGAGGTCAGAAGAACTTTAAAAGCAGGCCTGCCTGCCATCTTACTAGGGCCTGAAGCCACTGCATTCACACTGGTCTGCTCACTTGGCAAGGTCTGGAAACCGCAGACTCATAGCTGCATCCTTCCTAGGGTGCTGAGGGATCAAAAAAGCCTCTGTGGGGATCAGAGGTCACCAAAGGTGAAAAGAAAGGGAGGGAAGAATCAAGAACTTTCATTGCAAAGACCCAGTACAAGAGTTCCTGGGACTGAAGCAACCATTGACAGGACATAAGAAGCTGTTACATGAGCCTAACTAAGAGTGCAATCCTAACCTCGAGTTAGGCTGGCACAGTTAGGCCAGCAAAGTTTGGCTGGCACAAAGGACACCATAAAGCGTGATTGAACCACTCTTGGAGTCAGAGAGGATGGCACATATCTGTGTGCTGGCCTCTCTGACCTTAGACTTTTGCTGGCCTAATTGTGCCAGCCTAACTCTAGGTTAGGATTACACCCACAGTAGCTTATTTCAGCCACCGTCAGCCTCTTGCCTTGCACCCATACCAAGGCCTATAAGATCAATCAATCAACAGTACTTATATACTGGTTTTCAACACAAATCCTGCTGCATTACCCTTTCAATCAGCATTTCATTTTAAGGAATTTAAATTCCACTCAATATTGGTTCAACTGCATATCCCTTGTTAGAGCCATTAAGTAATTTAGAAAATGCCCTAGAACAAAAAGGAAGCGCCTCACCCTTTCACTTGTGAATCATCATCATCACTGTGCACTTTTAACAATTGCTCCTGTAGTCGTCGCTCTTCACTACGGAGCTGCTTTCTCATCTCTGATAGCTCACTGATGACATTCTTCTTTTCTTCTACAATTCAGTATTTTTTTAATAAAAAAGTTATACAAAATATTAACAGACCAATGCCAGCTTCCCCCCCCCCAAGAAGTCTCAGATAAGACTTGCTCTTTGCCAGGAGCACAACCAAAGGAATTAGGGCCCAATCCTATAGCACGCTGACACCAGGTGGCATGAAAATGCTGTAAAGCATTTACCCACCAGCAGTAAGGGAGTTCCATTGGTGCTGTGCCTCAGCACCATGAAGACCCAGCATGGCAGCAACCGGGCTAAGCATTGCCACTGGTTGGCACTGAGGCTTTACTGGGTGGGAGAAGGCAGGAAGACGGTGCAACTGGGCAGAGGAAGGGCAGCCAGAGGGGAGGATCGGGCCTAGTGGCAGAGTCTGCCACTGAATCCTAACCCCTTTCCCAGGCTGCAGAACCCTACACAGGCCTCCTCGGTTCTGCACCTGGTCAATAATGGGCACAGATCTAAGTAGACCCATTGGAGCCACCAGGGCTTTACATGGGGTAAGGGAACAAATGTTCCTTTACCCCAAGGAGGCTCTGGCAGCCATTCCAGCCCCATAGGATAAAGCAGCTGCCATTTTGGCGCCACTGTTCCTCTGGGCACAGCCAGGGCTTAGGACTGGGCTGTTAGACATTGCATCACCACATATAGCTGTCTTACCGTAGGCCCGTATCTGGTTTCTTCTAGCTGGGACTGGCGGAGATGGAACTCTGGGTTGTGGAACATCCTAGGAAAACATGAAAAAGACATTTTAACTTAAAATAAACTTCACAAACAGCGGTGGAAACTCTCTACTCTTATTTTCAAGCATCCACCTGTTACAAGTTAAACTTAAATTTTCTCAAAATAACAGCACAAACTATGCTACCAAGTAACTGCTTTTCAAACCAAGAGTCAAATTAAACATGCTTGCATGATGGCCAGATGATGGTTCAGTATGTTTGAAAAATAGCATGCTGGGGAGGGCCTGTGGGGGCAGTGCGGGAGGCTATTAGTTTGCTGTCCTTGCCATACTTTAGTTCAGATGCCAAACATAAAGCCTGCACGCCAGATGCAGCCCCCAGACGCTCTTTATCCAACCTCTGTGATGATTGGGCTCTCCTAGCACTGTTCTTTCAGCAATGCTGCTTTTGCTGAGGCTCTGGGAGAAAGAGATGGAGGGAGGCCTTAGAAGGCAGAGAATGCTACACAGGATGGGGCAGTTACCAAGAGGATGTTGGGATAGTCCAATTATCATGTGGGCTGCCCTCTCAGCAGTGCTGCTTCTGCCATCACTTCACACAGAATTTCTCAGCTACTGAGGTGCAAAGTGACACTGGGGTCCATGTGATAATTGGGCTCTCTGATACCTTGAAAATATGATCAAGATTTGCACATTTTCTCTTCTTGACAGAGAAGCTAATGAGTTTCTCTTTGAGAACCAAGTGCTTATTTCTTGGCCATCATCTTCTTAATGACGTCATGTCCTGCTTAATAGTATCACTTTCAGTCCTTAGCAGTCGCCATTCAGGGTGCAATCCTAACCTGGAATTAGGCCAACAATGTTTGGCTGGCACAAAGGACACCGTAAAGTATGTTTGGAGCACTCTTGAAGTCAGAGAGGCTAACACCTAGACATGTACCATCCTCCCTGACTCCGAGAGCGGTTCAAACGTGCTTTACGGTGGCCCTTATGCCAGCCAAACTTTGCTGGCCTAACTGTGCCAGCTTAACTCCAGGTTAGGGTTGTGCCCTAAAGCTATTTGGCCCAGTATATGAAATAGGTTTGACATCCCTGGTTTAGATCCTGATGATGGCTGCCTCTTCACACTGTTTATCTAAACATTAATTCCAGTGCGTGTACATCTAAATAACTATGATGGAATTTAAATCTTGTGATTGGACTAATTGTCTCACTCACAAACATTTAAGACAATCCATTTGGGATTGCTTATCAGTTAACCTTATTAAGATTCAGTACAAAGATCTCTCACACGCTGCAATCCTATCCATGTCTACTTAGAAGTAAGTTCTATTAGACTCAATTTGGCTTACACCCAGGTAAGTGTGGATAGGATTGGGCTCTCAATTGTACAATAAAAGATTGGCTCTACATAAGCAATAAATCACAACCTTTTTCAATTTTGTCGTCACCAGGGGGTAGAATCTCTGTACAACGTGGCTACAGAAAGAAGTTCAATTAACTCCTGAGACCCAGAATGTCAGCAAAATAGCTTATTTCCAGTAAGGCCAAAGCACAGTGGCTGTGGAGTTCACTCTACAGTGGTCATATAATTTAGCCTAGTTCCTTGGGGATGAATATCTGAAAATGTAATACGAGTTCCTGCATTGGTATTCTTGTTACTAGGTACAATACTGCAATATTTCTCTGCAATTAAGCATGCTGGATACAATTGTAAGCCTGAAGGCAAGGCATAAGAACAGTATCTAAGAGAGTATCAGAACAGACATCAGAAATTATTAGAATTCAGTTGGTCCTTGGTATTGGCGGGGGGGGGGGGAAGGAGGAGTCCATTCCCAGACCCTCTGCAAATAGCAAACCTTGTAGATAATTGAATCAGTGGATCTGCCCCTCAGAGGATCACTGGACATGATCAAAAGCGCCTTCCAATCATGTCTGGAAGTGTCTTGCAGCCAAGAGAGGCCATGTGTAGCCTCCCTGGGCCTCAGAAAGCTTTGCGGGTGTAAAAGTACCTTCCAGTCACATCTGGGAGGTCAGGTGATGCTCTCCAGCACAGATCCAGCACCCGTGCCTAATCAAATCTACAGGTGCTAAACCCATGGTTAAAAAGGCCCCACCTGGTATTGTCAAATTAATGTATTGGTACTTTTCCCTTAAGGAAGCAAACCTTCCCTTTGGTTTGAACAACAGCAGGTTTACACCTACTAAAAATTGGTTGTGCTATTCTATCAGAAAGTGCAAAGTGCTAGAATTCTAGTTACTGATCACATCTGAAGAACATACATACATGAGTATAGTACGACATACGGCTGTCCATCAAAAGTGTCCTATCTTCGTTTACCTTGTCCTGCAGAGATGGAAAAAGAGGATAAGGTTGTCTAGAAAGCTGAAAAGTGGTAGGGGAAAACCAAAAGTTGCTCTGTGATTAATAAGAGTTTACTATAAAAATAATAGGATCCCTTTTTAAAAAATGTTTAAATTTAACATAATATGTTTTAACACATAGGTGTTCTGTGGCCAAAGACAGCTTTAGTTAACCGTTTTAGAAATTTACTGTGGTCAAGGAGATATGGTAAAGGTAAAGGTTTCCCCACGACCGAATGGTCTAGTTGTGACTGACTGTAGGGGGCGGTGCTCAACGCCGTTTCAAAGCCTGTAGAGCCGGCGTTTTGTCCAAGGACAAATTTCTGTGGTCAAATGGCCAGCATGACTCTATGCCGTAGCGCACGGAACGCCGTTACCTTCCCACCGAAGTGGTCCCTATTTATCTACTTGCATTTAGGTGCTTTTGAACTGCTAGGTTGGCAGGAGCTGGGACAAGCAACGGGAGCTCACTCCGTCACACAGTCTTGAACTCCCAACCTTCCAGTCGGAAAGCCCAGCAGCAGCAGATTAACCCGCTGCACCACCTCGTCCCTAAAGATATAGGACCCTAAAGATATAAAGTCAAAGGTCTTAAGGGTCCTAAAGGTCCTAAAGATATAGGTCAAAGAGATAGGACCCTAGAAAACAAAATCACAGAAGGCATAGATCTGCAAGTGACCCAACCTTTTTTCCTTGAAGCAATTTAACTACTTTCTCTCTCTTTCTCTTGTAAAAACAGGCTCAGTAGAGCAGGGAATGCATGTGCAAATGTTGCAGTGTGCACATTAGTACGCAGATAGTGAGTAGTCTGGGCTGCAAATGAATGTACAGGAAGGGCTTTTTTATCCACGTGTGCTCCGTTTGCAGAACACTCATTAAAAAATGTCACTTCCGGTTTCGCCAAAAACCAAACGTTACTTTTTTTGGCTGAAATGGCCATTCTGAGCCCTGCCGAGACCACGTGCCATGTGCATGCAGCCTCAGCAGAGCCTCTGGAGGCAACCAGAGCACAGTTCCGGTCACAAGGCTCATATTGAGCCTAATTTGGCTGAACTGGTTTTCAGGGGACCCGCGTTGAGTCAAAACTGTGGATATAAAGCAGAAGGAATACATAGCAAAAGATGAAGAGATAGTGAGATCTTCATCAAACGTATGAATAAGCACAAACATATGAATAAGAATAAGACTTATTTAAAATTCTGTATCTCCTTTCCGAAGGCTAAAAGCCTGGTGCTCAAGGTGGTTTACAACAAAGTTAAAAAACATACAGAAAAACAATACTTACAATCAGATTGGTCAGAAACAGATGAATAAAACATCAGGCTAATAGCAAGTAAAAGGTCAGATTTAAAAATCAGATAAAAATTGACACCTCTAACTGTCAAGGTTTGCAAAGCACCCAAACTTAAAACAATTTGTAGGCCTGAAGAATACAAAGCCGGACAGAGGCAATCACGAACAGCTGTGAGTGTAAAAGCGCTGAATCACAGCACAGGTGAAAGCACTTGCCTCGTTAGGCAAATCAGAGTGTTCTGGTTGGAGCAAGAGCTGTATATAACCAGAACGCTCCCAACACTGGGTGTGGGTCATAGCTGGTGTGTAGTGTTCGACATCTGTGTTTGCTGTGCTGTACTGCTGTAAATATCTACAAGTAATATTATATAGATATTTGTTGGTGGAGGAATCCTTCGCTTCAGTGTGTTCCTTTTGCCTGGTGTCCTTGGCTGCGAATTCCACTACTCTGCCTGTATAGCTTCACATCTATCCCCGACACTAACATCAGCTTTCAGCTACTTCAGTTCATTTTCTACCCAGACGCAGCCTACCGAATCAGACCGTGTAGGCTACAATCCTATCCATGCTTACCTGGGAGTAAGCCCCATTGACTATAGTGGAATTTACTTCTGAGTAGACATGCTTGTGGCACGTCAAGGGACATGGTGGCGCAGTGGGTTAATCTGCTGCTGCTGGGCTTTCCGACTGGAAGGTTGGGAGTTCAAGACTGTGTGATGGAGTGAGCTCCCGTTGCTTGTCCCAGCTCCTGCCAACCTAGCAGTTCAAAAGCACCTAAATGCAAGTAGATAAATAGGGACCACTTCGGTGGGAAGGTAACAGTGTTCCGTGTGCTATGGCGTAGAGTCATGCCGGCCACATGACCACGGAAGCTTGTCCTTGGACAAAACGCCGGCTCTACAGGCTTTGAAACGGAGTTGAGCACCGCCCCCTACAGTCGGTCACGACTAGACCATCCGATCGTGGGGAAACCTTTACCTTGACACTTAAGATTGGGATCTCAGTCCCTCTAGATCATAATTGCTTACAGTGGTCTTTACCAGCCCTACCTGGACATACCAAGGATTGAACCTAGTACTTTCTGTATGCACTCCAACACTGCCCCTCCTCATGTGGCTTCAACTTACTAGAGTTTTATTTTAAAGGAGAAGATATCCTTAATTTTACAGAAGGATTATACTATGCAATGCAATGTAAATTCTTCTGCAGATAAAGAGATATCTGGGGCAGAACTGTGGGGAGGTGTATGAAGAAGGCAGAAGCTGGCTTCCCCCCTCCTCTGATAAAACACACTGGCTGGAATGTACCAGTGCTTTCAACTATTGCTTTCAACCATTTGTCCTGATTATTCCAATTTGCCAGCATACAGATCACATAGGCCAACTATGCCCACATGCTGTCCAGCATATGAACATCAAGTTGTAAATGCATCAAGACCTGCCACCATGATCACAATATTTCACCCCTCACACATACAGAATGGGCTAACCCAGTGGTTCTTAAACTTTTTAAAGGCCCTATAGGCCAAGGGGTGTGGCTATAATGGTGACTGGGCAGCATTGCTCCCGACCAAGTAACAGCTTGTTTAATCCTTGATGCACATAGCCTAACTTGCCCTGTCAGTTTTCAGAACCACCAAAAACTGGGTCATAACCCACTGGTGGGCCCTGGACCCACCGTTTGAGAACCACTGAGCTAACCCAAACATCCTCACAAAACCTTTGCAACTATCATTAGCAAGCACATCCAAGTAACCGTTATTCAAAAGCAGGCAATGAATTGATCATAAAGAAAACACAGTATAAAGTGGTATGATCTCACGTGACAAGTAGAATTTGAGGAAGGATCAAGGTTGCTTAAATTAAGATAGATGACAGACTTACTGGCTTTGGTATGATTTAGTTAAAAGGAAATATACATTTCCTTAACTGTCACACAGACAAAGCTGTCTATGGACACTGAATGCCTTGGTCAGAAGGCCTGTAGAACCCTCTGGAAAACTGTGTCTGTTGAGGGTGCTCATGCCCCTCCCTCCTTCTCACAGTTCCACCACCTAACAGCAGAAGCATTTGAAGAAGTCACAGTTCAAAGACTTCAAGCACTGGTCATATGGTAGGATTATTGACACTTAAGTTAATTTGTCTGTATGAAGCGCCAAAGTCTGTGTGAAACTTCCAGAACATTCTCCTGTCACTTTCTGTGCACAATTGTTGTTCTGCTTGCAGCAGCTTTTAAAAGGTTGCTCACCAGACAACGCTAACTGCCCTATGACTGTTCTAGGGACTATGCTCAGTTTAAGTGGTACTTTATTACGGGCACAGTCTAAAAAATTTTGGCTCTATGAAGAGAAGACTGATAATATTTCAAAAGCTTTTATACAGGCCTTTGGAAAAAAATGTTAAGAGCCAAACCACACACTACTTAAATTAAAAAAAAACTGTATAGCGGCTGTACAGCATGCCCGTAAATAACTTATATTGGGTTGGGTCACACAATCTGGATCACCCCACAATGTGCTATTTAACAAAGAAAAAAATGGGATGTTGGGATGTTTTGTATTTCTTCTGTAAAATGCAATTTTTCATTTACTAAAGAGACTTAGAAGATCTGATTGGTCAAGGCTCCAAAGCGACTTGTGCCTGTTGTGCTGTAATGAGTAAAGCAGTCTGTGGTTTCCAGTTGCACATTCTGTGCTTGTGTTTTTTTCTTTAATGTGTCAAAACGTAACAGTGGCTTTCACAGCTAAGCTTTAATTACTGAGAAGTATCCATAATAGAGATCTGCATGGTCCATATGGTTAAAACCAGGTTGAGTGGGGCTTGGCCCCCTTGGAAGCGAAGTGCTGCTGTGGTTGTCCTCGGGGCTTGAAAGCCGGCTTGCGCTGCCAGGAGCATCCAGAGCCTCAAAAGGAGGAGGAGGAGGGAGCTGAGGACACAGCCGCACCCCCGGGTTGAAACTTGTTACCTCAAAAAAAGCGGGAGGACTGCTTGCCTGAAGGCCTGGTTGTCTTTTCCCTTGTAGGTATGGCCCGTTTCTTTCCCTTGGTCTCCACCAAGAGAGGGTCGAGGCCCTCCCCCAAAAGCTTGTCCCTCTTAAAAGGGATGCCAACCACCTTGACCTGCGAGGTTGTGTCTACATCCCAGTGACGCAGCCACATGTTGCGCCAAATGGCGATGCTGGCAGCTATGGCACGGGCAGACAGTTGCATGGTATCTGCACTGGCGTCTGATACAAAGGCTGTTGCCGTGGACATTTTGCTGATGTCTTTTCTGGCATCCTGTGGTATGTCGAAGTCTCTCATGAGTTCCCGGGTCCAAAGGTAGATTGCCCTAGAAAAAAGCGAACCAGCCACTGATGCCTTCAACGCACCTGCCGCTGCCTCAAAAGCTTTTTGGACCACCATTTCAATGCGGTAATCAACTGCATCTTTGGGAAGGCCCTCAAAATCGGTCAGGAGAACCGAGACAGAACCTAGAGCAGCAGTGGGCGCATCTATGACCGGAAGCTTGAGGCGTTGCATGTCATTGCTATTAAGGGCATATAATTTTGTAGAAGGTTTCTGGTTGTCCTTATTCTTGGCAGGGAATTTCCACTCTTTGTTAATGAGTTGGCGGCAGTGTTCCAGTAGAGGGAACCCCTTGGGAGCCTTCTGCTGGGCAGGGAAGGCAGCCGCTGCCCCCTACACCTTGTCAGATGATGTGGATGTGTGTGTGGGGGGGGGGGTCTTGTTCCTTCAACCACTTGAGAACTCTAAGGACCTTTGGGAACATTGGAGGGAACATCTCCTATTTAAATAGTCTAGTGCTCTAAGTCTCTGGGGTGTCTTCCTCCAAGATCTCCCCCTCCTCCAAGAAAACAGAGGATGTGTCCTCTACTTTGTCCCCAGACTCCGTTTGTCTAGGACGCTGGGCAGATGGAATAAGGTCCAGGCTATCCCCGCTTAGGGACCTGGATCTCTTCTGCCGTGGGGAGGGGTGTGTGATCCCATCCTTCTGGGTCCCTGTGTCTCTGCCTGAGGAGACAGGCTGACTTAAGGCACTGCAAGAGGGCTGCTGCTCTGCTTGGGTCTCCGCAGACTGCAAGAGTGGCTGGGATTCCTGGGTCCCCTCGGGTTGCTCCGCGGCATCCAGCCCTCGTCCCACATTGTCCTGGGAAGCAGTCTGTGCATGCAGGGCGAATTGGAGACCCCCCAAGGTGGAATGGATGGCCGCAATGACCATCCGTTGCAACGTGGACTCAATGTCCCTCCAGGGAAGAGCAAGTGGTACTTCCGCAGCTGGGACCTGCTCTGGGGTGCCCACTGGGCTTGCCAAGGCCGTTCACTGGATCGGGGAGCCATTCACCACCAAAACACTGAGGCTGTGTTAAAGCTTCGTGCTTCCTCCTACTGATCGCACAGCACAATCTAAGATGGCGGCTGCCGTCCCCACTCCCGGCTGGATGTGGGGGCCGTAGCTCGAGGGCTGGTGAAAACCCTCCGTAGCACCCTCTCCCCACCTCCAGCTGAGCGAGGAGGTTGGGTGGTTGCCAATCTGCGACCTGTCCCCATCCTGGAGCGAGCACAGGGGTCAGGTGCAATCAGGGCGCTTTATGCCAAAATCCAAAATGGCGGCCGCAAGTCCGCAAATCGGCCCGGAGGCCTCCGGGACTGAGTCTTTGCTGCCGAGGGTGTCTGTGGCCAAGGATAGCCCTTGTAGTGTCTGAAAACAAGCCACGATTCAGGTTCTTTTGTTGTCTTCTGTCTGTTCCTCCATTGCGCTGTATCTATGCTCCGTTGAGCAACAGAGAACTGCGACCTACCAGCCACGAGGCTAGGTCAGACTGGGCGGATCCAGGAGCCCCTCCCTGCTCTGCAAGTCTTCTGTAATCTGACCTGCCTATCTGAGAGGGAGGAGCTTCCCAGATGTGCCACGCTGACCCTGACTGGAACTACGGGAGAAGGAATCAGTTCATTTGGAGGTACCTTTGGTTGGGTTCTGGCTGGTTTTCAGATGCTCAAAAACTGGTTACAATATAATTGGACATCTTATTTACCCGACATGCCCATCTGGGTTTCTTTTGATGACTGGCACACTAAATAATGGGCCCACAATTCAAAACATAGTTAAGTGTCTTAGTTCATTGTAATAAATAGTTCCAAATGGAATTAGTTTTATCATGGATTAGGACCATAACAGTTCAATGCAATCAGGATTGCTCCCATATGTACCTTGCTTGGAGAATCACAGCCAAATCTTAACCTATGTTGGAGCAAGCAGGCCGCCAGGCCAGTGCTGTACCTTAATGCAGGCTAGAAGGCAGCTGGAGCTCACCACAGGGCAAGGGGATATTTTCCCCTTGCCCTGGGATAAGCCCTAACCAGCCCCTAGCAGGCACAAGTCTGAGTAGCCAGGAACAGCCCAGATTGGGGCTTTCCAGCCCAGGGATGGGAGTTAGGATATAGTCTAATGGCTGTGTCCTGTCTCCTCCCTCTCCCCAGGCTGGCTTGCCCACAGATCTACCCTCCTTCCGCCCCATAGTGCTTCCATCCACCTCCACCACACCCTCAGCATGGGCTCGCGCTGGCAGAACTCAGACAGCACTCGGCCAGTGCAGCTGACAGATGGCACAGAGTTTGTGGGTTGGCACTGCTGCCTGCACCAGCCCAGTGCCAAAATCCGTGGTGCAGACATGCCTTACGCCACTTTGTGACAGTGCTGGGCAACAGAAGAGCACTTTGTGCATTGAGATATGCACTAAATGTCTCTATACATATATACAGTACAACTTCAGATGTTTTATAAATCATCAGAACAGAGCTTTTCAGGAAAGTGGCAATGTCATACTGTACTGAGATATCAGGAAATGGGACTGGATTGATACACTGAATTTTCAGAATCTACGTAATTAAGAAAAATGAAAATTTTGACACATTTCAAGTTTTAACCTGTTTTTCACAGTAACAAAGCTTGCAAGTGGAGGGTAAACGGTAATTGACATGATTGCTGGTAATTTAAATGAGTGGCACTTTAAACTGGCACTTTAAATGAGTGCCAGTTTTAGGTTTTTCAAGATAGGTTTTAATAGGCCAACAAGTAGAGTAATTAATGAGAAGAGAATCCAAATTTCTGTAGAAATGTAAGTTATTTCTACGTATTGTACCACTTGTTCCACAATTTTCAAAATAGTGATCGGTTTGGATTCAAAGACCCCTAGACAAGTAGAACGCACTCAAGGAAGAAGGTCATCCACTTTAGTCCCTTTTTAAAAATTCCTCCCCCAATTATTATTATTATTATTAATTTGATTTTTACCCCGCCTTTTCGCCTAGAGGCGCTCAAGGCAGCATTACAGTATAAAAAAGATAAAATATAAAATTAACATTACAAAGCAGTTAAAAACAATGTTAAAAAAAATACAAACAACAAAATTAAAACAGATACAATTTAAAACAACACGCCCAGTGGATCATATATAAAAATGAACAAACCAGCCAGCCAGCCAGCCTGTCAACAGTTAAAAGCTTTTTGGAATAAAAAGGTCTTCAGCCCCCGCCGAAATGTAAACAAAGAGGGAGCAGTTCTCAATTCTAAGGGGAGGGTGTTCCAGAGTTGGGGGGCCACCACCGAGAAAGCCCTCTTCCTGGCCGCCGCCCCTCTCACTTCTCCCGGTGGCGGCACAGTCAGAAGGGCCCCCCCCAGATGATCTAAGAGTACGGGTTGGATTATATGGAAGGAGGCGGTTCCTCAAATACCCTGGACCCGAGCCGTAAAGGGCTTTAAAAGTCAAAACTAGCACCTTGAATTGGGCCCGGAACAGAACCGGCAGCCAGTGCAGTCGCCGAAGCAGCGGCTCGACAGAGTCAAACCGACATGCCCCAGCAACCACCCGAGCCGCCGCGTTCTGTACTAGTTGTAATTTCCGGACCGTCTTCAAAGGCAGCCCCACGTAGAGCGCATTGCAATAATCTAACCTAGATGTCACTAGGGCGTGGGTCACTGTGGCCAGGTCCGCACAGCTCAGGTACGGCCGCAGCTGGCGAATCAGCCGAAGCTGAGCAAAGGCTCCCCTGGCCACTGCTGCCACCTGGGAGTCCAGGTGTAGCTGTGAATCCAGGAGAACCCCCAAGCTGCGAACCTGCTCTTTCAGAGGAAGTGCAACCCCATTCAGAGCAGGGCGATAGTCCAATACCCGAGCTGTGGATTTCCGAACCAAAAGCACCTCTGTCTTATCCGGATTTAATTTCAGCTTGTTCGCCCACATCCAGCCCCCAACCGCCTCCAGACAGCGATCCAGGACCTCAACCGCCTCCTCAGAATCGGGGGGAAAGGAGAGATAAAGTTGGGTGTCATCAGCATATTGATGACACCCCACTCCAAACCCCCGGATGACCTCTCCCAGCGGTTTCATGTAGATGTTAAACAGCATGGGGGATAAGATGGAACCTTGTGGCACCCCAAACCTAAGAGGTCGGGGTGCCGAACAAGCGTCCCCCAGCACCACCTTCTGGGATCTATCAGCCAGGAAGGAGCGGAACCACTTCAAAACAGTGCCTCCAAGCCCCAACCCAGCCAGCCGACCCAGAAGGACACCATGGTCGATGGTGTCGAAAGCCGCCGAGAGGTCCAGCAGGACTAACAGGGTCGCACTTCCCCTGTCCATCCCCCGGCGCAGGTCATCCACCAAGGCGACCAAGGCAGTCTCCGTCCCGAACCCCGGCGTGAAGCCAGATTGGAATGGGTCCAGATAATCCGTTTCCTCCAGTACCCTCTGAAGCTGGGACGCCACCAATCCACCAAAAGCGGGGTGGGAGGTTCCCCAAGACCTGGAAGCCAATTTTCAGAAGACACAAGGGGCTGCAAATGGGAGAAAGGGAGCACCACAAATGAGCATCCCTGAATCTGTGGGTCCAAGACAACAAGAATAGAATCTATGAAAATAACATATGAAAAATAACCTTTTCTTCTTCAGTCATTCTAGGCCTCTGTCTTTTGCTGGACTCCTCAAACCGTTTATCCAACTTCTCTTCGTCATCCCTTTTCTTTTTCTCTGCCTCCATTTTTCTTTCCTCAGCTAATCGATATAGTTCTTCATTTTTTAATCTTTGCTACAAGGGTAAAAATGTAATGCAAATAAAGTCGTGGCAAACTTTGACTGCAGTTTAAACTGC
Organism: Lerista edwardsae; assembly: GCA_029204185.1. Lineage (NCBI taxonomy): Eukaryota > Metazoa > Chordata > Lepidosauria > Squamata > Scincidae > Lerista > Lerista edwardsae. The sequence goes on from JAJKFI010000021.1 coordinate 11,339,482, forward strand.
CAAAAAAACAACCCACCCATATTCACAAAGCAAACTACAAAACAAACCACGGGCATGCTTTTTTCTGCTGAAATTTCCAACTGTAATGTTGGAGCGGTTGTGTGCAGGGCTGAACAAAACAAAAAGTCAAACCAGGTTTCAGATTCTCAATAGAATGTTTGCAACCCATTAGTTACATGCTTACAAGGAAGCTGCATCTAACAAAGCATTTGTTGTCTGGTACCCATTGGCACCCAGCACCCATGGTGGTAGAAGGGTCTTAGTTATGTGATGTGCCTTTGGTGAAAGCCAGAGTGATATGACCTGAAGTCATGGTTGTTTTGATCAAAAACCTAAATAGGAGAAACAATAGTAATTTCAAAGCAGCAGTAACTGCTGGTCCCAGTACCCTCCCTGGGCCAGTTCACCCACCAGCCCACCCCAGCATCGGCACTTTCTTACCTTCTCCAGATGGTGCGGGCCTGGATCCAGCCTCGCTGAGCAAGTGCATGTCCATGTCTGTGACTACTCAGGAGTTGGCTGCGCCAGGGCGGGCCCAGCCAACTCCTGAGTAGTCACAGACATGCCTTATGGCAACTTTGCAACGCTCCCAGCCCTGCACATGGGACTTGTGCCAATCAATTGAGCACTTAGGATTGCATTCTTAAAAACACCTCAAAGGACAATTTTGACTATTTGTCAAAATGAATATACCACGGAGAAAAGAACCCGGCCTCCATTTTCCAACACATTGTATGCATCAAGCCATTGACCCACCCTCACACCTTGGCCAAACTCTCCATTTCTTTGTGCCTAATGTTTGTTGGGGTTCCCCCCCCCCGTCTCTCCATTCCCGCTTTCCCCGCTTGCTCTAGAGCCTGTGTCTCTCAAAAACACGCTTGCACTTCTGGGTAAGCTGCCTGATAACCACTGTATCCCTCTGTTCAACATAATCTCCGGGCTTTTTTAGTCTCCTATCCTCCAAAGGAAACAAATTAATATCCCTCATGTCTCCTTCTCAGCTTCAAGGCACCTTTAAAAGAGTTCTTTGAGCCAAAAAAAACACATGCATCTTATAGGATTATTGGTATATGATCCTGAATTTATTTTGCCTCTCTTTGCATTATTGTTTAAACTGTGCACTGTATTTTGAACCCTCTGGATTCTCCCTTTTGTTTTCTCTCTGAGTCGAAGATAGCATAATTCAGGTCGGACTTTGATATCCATGGGGTAGGTGGGTCCAGAACAGAGCTCCTGTGGATACGGAAATCCGCAGATACCAACATCCCCATTTAATTTTTTTTTAAAAGAAAAAAAAGCACAAAAATATCTTTTCCTGTATTTGTGTGGTCAAACATTCAGCCCCAACAAGTGGCTGAATCACTGTAGTACATCTACACTGATGCATTCTGCAGCAAATCAGGAAGTCGGTCTTTTAGCTCTAACGCTTGGGAAACTGCGCAGTTTGACCATGCGAAGGTATGAAACGAAATTTTGGCACTTTTCCTCTTTTTAAAAGCATTTAAATGAGGACCCTGGTATCCGCTCGGATCCATGGTAAGTCAAATCCACGGATACAGAGGTCACAACAGACACTTGTTTGGATACACATGCAGATCTTTTCCTATGTGTTTCTCAGCAGTTGTGGTAACACAACACTGAAGTGAATTGAAAAACTGAAATCCATGTAAAGGGGCTCACAAATGAAGAAATCCTCAGAATCAGAGATATACACTTAGAAATACATCTCACTGAAACCAGTATGGCTTACTTCCAAGTAAGTGAATGAGAGTTGTTGTTGTTGTTGTTCAGTCGCTAAGTCGTGTCCGACTCTTCGCGACCCCATGGACCACAGCACGCCAGGCCTCCCTGTCCTCCACTAGCTTCCGGAGTTCGCCCAATTTCATATTCATTGCTTCGGTGACACTATCTAACCATCCTCTGTCGCCCCCTTCTCCTTTTGCCTTCAATCTTTCCCAGCATGAGGGTCTTTTCTAAAGAGTCCTCTCTTCTCATCAGGTGGCCAAAGTATTGGAGCTTCAGCTTCAGCATTTGTCCTTCCAGGGAGCAATCAGGCTTGACTTCCTGGAGAATTGACCGATTGGATCTCTTTGCAGTCCAGGGGACTCTCAAGAGTCTTCTCCAACACCATAATTCAAAAGCATCGATTCTTCGACGCTCTGCCTTTCTTATGGTCCAGCTCTCACAGCCATACATGGCTACTGGGAAAACCATCGCTTTGACTATGCGAACCTTTGTTGGCAGGGTGATGTCTCGGCTTTTGATTAAGCTATCTAGGTTCACCATAGCTTTCTTCCCAAGAAGTAAACGTCTTTTAATTTCATGGCTGCAGTCACCATCTGCGGTGATCTTGGAGCCCAGGAAAATAAAGTCTGTCACTGCTTCCATTTCTTCCCCTCCTATTTGCCAGGAAGTGATGGGAGTGGTTGCCATGATCTTAGTCTTTTTAATGTTGAGCTTCAAACCAATTTTGGCACTTTCCTCTTTCACCCTCATCAAAAGGTCCTTTAGGTCTTCCTCACTTTCTGCCAGTAAAGTGGTATCGTCTGCATATCTGAGGTTGTTGATGTTTCTCCCAGCAATCTTGATTCCAGCTTGTGAGTCATCCAGCCCTGCCTTCCTCATGATGTACTCTGCGTATAAGTTAAATAAGCAGGGTGACAATATACAGCCTTGTCGTACTCCTTTCCCAATTTTAAACCAGTCGGTTGTTCCATGTCCAGTTCTAACTGTTGCTTCCTGACCCGCATAAAGGTTTCTCAGAAGGCAGATCAGGTGGTCTGGAACTCCCATCTCTTCAAGAACTTGCCACAGTTTGTTGTGATCCACACAATCAAAGGCTTTAGCATAATCAATGAAGCAGAGGTAGATGTTTTTCTGGAACTCTCTTGCTTTCTCCATGATCCAGCGAAGGTTGGCAATTTGATCTCTAGTTCCTCTGCCTCTTCGGAAACCAGCTTGTACATCTGGTAGTTCTCGATTCGCATACTGCTGAAGCCGAGCTTGTAGGATTTTGAGCATGACCTTGCTAGCATGTGAAATGAGTGCAATGGTGCGGTAGTTCGAGCAATCTTTGGCATTGCCCTTCTTTGGGATTGGAATGTAAACTGATCTTTTCCAGTCTTGTGGCCACTGTTGGGTTTTCCAAATTTGCTGGCATATGGAGAGCAGCACTTGGACAGCATCATCTTTTAAGATTTTGTGATTAAGATTTTAAGATTTTAAGATCTTTTAAGATTTTAAGATTAAGATTAAGATCTTTTAAGATTTTAAGATCTTTTAAGATTAAGTGAATGAGAGATTGGGTTATAAATGTCCTTCAACTGTTTGTGGGTTTGTTTGTTTTTGGGGTGGGGTGTTAAAAATCACTAGATAGATAGTAACGTGAAAGAATGTACTAAAAGATAATGCTAGGCACACAACTAAGAAAGATGGGTTCTTGACAATTCCCACCCTGACGTCTTTTACATACAGTCTGTCTTTGTTATTTCACTAACTACTCTCTAATGAGATTCCCTAAGAAGCTATACACAGGCACCCACACTTTCTGGGACAGAATAAAGGAGAGGCATCCCATTTTCTCATATCAAAGCCAGAAAAGTTAGACCCCGCACCTCCTCCTCTTTCCTTTTCCTCTTCTCCAATTCCTCTTCGTATTCTCTCTGTATTCTTGCCCTCTGCTCAGCTAGTATTCTTTCTTCCTTTTCTTCTTCCAGTTTTCGTTTTTCACGCTCTGCTTCTTCTCTTAGTCTTTTTTCATCAATCTAGAAAGAAAAATAAGACTATCCGGTGAACAACAAAAAGAACATTCCTAAACATTTACCCGGGGGGGGGGGGCTACACAGTAAGTTATGATGCACATCATCATTGTTAATTAGCAGAAGCCAGATTGGCTCCATTCAGTGATAAATAAAAACCTTCTTCTTTGGTTAGCCTTTTAACGTTCTGGAGATTATGTTGATACCAACCAGCCAATTCACATGTGACTTTACGCACCTCCCACATTTCATACAGGCTGCCCGCCCTAACAGTTTGAGAACCTTCCTGCTTTCTTTCGGCCCCTAGCCCTTCTTACTGCAAAAATGGCAAAAAAAAGAAAAAAAAAAAAAGGCCATATATGTGGGATAACAAATTTGGCTAGTTTGGGGAAATGAAAGTGATTATTTAAATACGTATTGGCTCTTTCAACTGGGGCCTAGATTCGGAAGAATGCAAGACAGGCAATGATGGCAGAACTACAGGCATATTTGAATGGCAATGGACCTGAGGCAACCTGCAAGTGGGTGCAGTGAGACAGATTTTTAGGGCGCAATCCGCCCTGCAAATAGCACTGACATAACGTGCTTGCATCAGCGCTACGTTGTTAGCACCGACGCTCTACGACCATCACTGCCTTTCCTAGTCCGGCAAAGAAAACATGGAAAGCCAAGAAGAATCTATTTTTGGCCTTGGTAGTAGCACTCTGTGAGAGGCAAACATGGAACAGAAAGTTAAGTCCACTGCAGACATGTTAAGAAGGGGAGCAATTAAGCTTGTGGACCAGAGGCTCTCTGCTCTGACTTACAGGGCAATCCTATCCGACACAGAGTCATTAGCGCCAACGCGGGGGTGCCGAGTGGCACCTCCGCGTTGGCGCTAAAGCTATCAAGGGCGACGCTACAAGTAGTGTCAGCCTGAGAGCGCCAACGGGGAACCTCCCTTGGATCAGCCGAACTCGCAACTACGGAGAAAACACATCCATTAAAAAATAGTATGAATAGTATGTAAAAAAATGCATGTTCCTGTCTAGAGGCCACAAACAGCACTGCTTGGCCAAAAAGAAGTTGTTTACGTCAATTCAAGTTGGCTAATTAGAAAAACCTTTTGCGTAATTTAATACTGAAATATACACTGACCTGAAAACGAAGGAAGTTCTTGTAGGATTCTTGACGCCTAAGCTGTTCTGGTGTCGGGGGCTCACCAAAAACGTTACCTCGAGCAAATGGGGATGTTTGTGTATATGTAAAACCTAGTTTTTTTAAGAAAAAGAAGTTGCAAGCATAGGTAAAACTGCCCTTTCATTAAAAAAATTTAAACTGACATTTGGTATCATGTCCAAAGAATGCTATTTGATCTCATTTTTCAATTAATATAACTTGTAGTTGATGTTATATGACCATTCCACTTCCATAAAAAGCACCACCCAAAATTATTCAGCAACTCCTATAGCAAAAAACAAACAAACCCAAATCCAAATTCTTCCAGGTTAGAAATACCAAGCAAGCACAATATTTGTGCACAGAGAAGTCCCATCATCTCAAAAGAATGTTGTTTCTCCACATCCTTCTTACATATGCACTCAAGAAAGTGCTCAGAAAGCAAAACAGTCCACTAGAGCAGTGGTTCCCAAACATTTTAGCACTGGGACCCACTTTTCAAAACTACATTCTATCAGTCTTTAAGAGACTAAGGGCGCAATCCTAACCTGGAGTTAGGCCAGCATAGTTGGGCCAGCAAAGTTTGGCCAGCACAAGAAACACCCTAAAGTGTGTTTGGACCACTCTCAGAGTGAGCGAGGCCAGCACACAGACGTTCACCATCCTCCCCGACTCTGAAACGTGCTTTACTGTGGCCCTGGTGTCAGCCAACCTTTGCTGGCCTAACTATGCCAGCTTAACTCCAGGTTAGGATTGTGCCCTAAAACAAGTTTCCCTTTAACAGCCATTCAAGCCTTTGTTTTTATCCTTTTTACTATGTTGGGGGACCGACTTGTAGAGTGTTTGTTGAGCTCCACATGCATTGGACTGGGACCATTCTGGCATGTGTTCCCCTTCACCTGGTCTCTATTCATAAACAAACATGCACATGTGGCTCACTTTCACTTTCCATAGAGCTCAATAAATTTTATTTAGCATAGCGGACGTTCCTTCTTGAGCATTTTTACAGATCGGGACTATTCTGGTGGCATTGTGCTCCTCTCAAGCTGCCCTGCAATCAAGGCACAGTCACCTACTTGTGAGTAAAAGTGAATGTGCCGCTCCTTTTTGGTTGCCATAGGGCTCAATATATATTCCTTCTCCACTATCAGCTTGTCAGTTTCGTGACCCACCAACAATCAGGTCGCAACCCACAGTTTCGGAACCACTGCACTAGAGGAATTAGAGGTCTGTACATATTTTGCCTGTCCCCATCAAACCCTCTCCATCCAACCATAACTAACCGATACAAGGAGTGGGAGGGAGAAAAAGATGAAGAGATGCGAGGTGTGCACAAACCTCCCATTCCCCCTTCCACTATCTGGGAATGTATCTGTACACTCATGCAGACAAGAGAAAACAGCCCTATACTGAGTCTGTGGGAATTCTCTGCCTGCAAGGGCTATGCCCATGGAGGACCACATTGCACTCAAAATATTCTGAAACAAAACAAATATAATTTTTTGAGTCAATAATGACACTATATATAAAAAAATTAAAACTAATGGTAAACTGATATCTACTTTTAACACTTTAAACCACTATTAAAAATAACATTTAATACTATTTTAAAAATTGCATCTAGCAATACCATCCACATGGGCAACTTCAGTTTTTGGTTTGTCTCTGTTGTAATTTTTCCCCTTATTTGTACTATCTAATGATATATAAATAATATTTATAATTTTTATTTATAAAATTTTATATAAATATAAATTTAAATTTAATAATAATTATTTGCAATAATAAATAATGTAATTGTTTATTACATTAAGATGTAATAAATCCACAGAAGATGTCTATTTTCAAACGTTTCACTTGCAGGATAGCAAGACCCTTAAGAAGCACAGCACAACTCAAAAAGAATCAATTAATGGCTTGGCACGTGTGTCTTTTCTAAAAACTAAAAATACATTTTAACTTTTTATATACCTTTTCATGTTTCATGTTTTTCAACCCTGATGGATAATTCTATGTTGGAAATTGTGCCAGAAAGTTTTCAGCATAACTGATTCAGTAATGTCAACCTAAATAGTGTAGCACACTGCACCTATTTCACTGAGGTATCTGCACACAACCATGCACGCCTTAAATATTGACATGAGCTGCAGCTATTTACTATCTAGAAAATGGGACACAATTAAGTTCCCTCTATCACATTCCCAATTGTACTATTTGTTAAAATATTCTGAACTAATTAAAAGACCAGCTTTTCCATTTCAGTAATTCAACGTAAAACCCAAAATGCAACCAGTTTTTAAAATGCCAGCTCTTCTATCTGTGCACGCAGACCTCCATTTAGGTTCTGAAACAGAACTGTCACCTTTTTTCCCCTGATAGAGCCTCAACACATCATTAGAGGAACAGGAAAGCAAGGAAGCAACTCTATTTCAGAACCTACTGGAGGTTTGATACACGATCCACTGGGTTCCAATGCCATTTTCCTGATCTCTTCATTTGGCAGTGGATACTATACATGTTTTGGGGAAACCCCTTAGGCCTACACAGAGCACTTTGTATTGACGAACAGAAAGCTACAAGTACATTTATAACGACAGTGATATAGACAATGTTTAACTCAACAAGTACACCAAATTTAAGATGCCTGAAAGAGGAAAAAAAACAGGACTGTCTTCAGTGGAAAGTACAGCATAGGAAGAATGTGCAACAAATTTTGACCAGTGATGGAACACACATTTACAACTGAAAATACAGTATTCTTTAAACCTGCTAGTTTATTTGTAGATTCATCTGTATTCTCATGTCTTGGGGAGGCCAAACTTAGGTCAACAGATACTATAGCCCTTTTATCTTCATATACTCTTGATTCTGGATTATGATATGCATCTTCATTTTGCTTGTGCATCATATTCAAGTCAGCTGAAGAAAAGGGGGAAACAGCCATTTATAATGCTTTATTCAAACAAGAGGCATGTTTACGACATAGTTTCAAGAAACAGGAGGACACACAAACGTCACAATCCGACAAAATTAAATGTGCTGCATGGTGAATGCTTTTAAAAACCCACTGAAAAGGGAAAAAAACATTCTGAAAAAAAGGAATTTTGTTATTATTCCTTTTCCCTATTGTATTGCTGCTATGCTCTCGTCTGTGTTTCAAACTGCCTAATTATCATGCATGATTATCCCTATCACCTCTACTTTTTTTACTTTTAGAGTAATTAAAAAAAAACTTTATATGCAACCTCTCCAAATGCTCAACATCACCAACAATTCAGATCAACATACATTTTAAACACGCCTAATGAAAGTTTCAAACTGTTTGCAAGTCAACAATCCACAGTATTTTACACAGAATCTGACAACCTAGTAAAAAGCTTTAATAATTATTAATCATCAATCTAAATGTGGGAATAGCTAATATGTTCATCTCAAGAAACAATCACTGCCAACATCACAGAAACAAGTAGTTCTCAGTCACAAACACACAAGCACCCACACAAAACATCTTTGGATAGCAATTGATATTTAATGTACTTTAATTAAACTCTAGCATGTCACACTTTGAGGAAAAAGCTGCAAAATTCACCTGGGACATTGATGAGAATGTTAACAAAAGGCATACAAATAAATACTCCTTTCATGAGCCTGTCCTAAACGTAGAATTTAGAATTCCCTCTCCCAATTTTTAAGTCTCTTCCTTTTATTGCTACATCTTGCCAGCAAATTGTTTCGTTTTTAAATTTTTGTTCTTACAGAAGTAACATCCAACAATAGCTTAAATAACCAGAACAGATTTCTTCTATGCTGTAAATTCGCTGTAGTACATCCATTTGTCTAAGTGTATCTTTTACTACAAAATATATGTCTATCCAATATAAATATAAGCAAATATAAAGATCCCCCAACATTCAAACATACTTATGAGGTTTCCTTTTTTATCTCTGAGAGGAGCACCGCCACCTCCTTTTCCCCAAGGATTGTAATTTCTCATTTCAGCTTCTAATTTGGCTTCATACCGTTCCTTTTCTTCCTTCTCTTGCCTACGACGTTCTTCTCTTTCCTTTATCTGCAAAAAAAAAAATTAGAAGTTAACTGCAAGTATTAATAATAAAAGGAGATTTTAAATAAATATAGAAACTAAGCAAGGCGGTTCAACTGCCAATTTATCAGACTTTCCTCCTGTGATAATCAGTTACATCAATTCCATTTGTAATTCTTTTATGGAATTCTTTCAACAGAGTATAGTGCATCTTCCAGTACAAAGACAAAGTAAATAGTAATATACAGTCTGAAGTTATATAGACAAACACACTGAATAGGTTTATTATAATGCATGTATCATTCTGAGAAAGTAAGATCTCTAGAAAAAAATTAAATTAGAAGTTTGATTCCTAGCCCAGGCATTTGGCCTTGTATCAGTAGTGAATCATGTTTATTTAACAGCACAGACAGATTTTTAAACCCACTAGAAAAAGCAATTCCTAGGAGCACATTAGAAAGCCACATATTTTTGAGAATTAAATATTGGCTAAACTTCACCATAGCATTTAATTCCAAAATAAACAGTCCAATAAAAAAGGTTCTCCTTTTTTAAGTATTTGGGATTTTCCCCCCCAATACTTTTTTATAGACAATCATATTTATTTATTTAATTTATTTATTTATTTATTATTAAATTTCTACCCCGCCTTTTAGCCCGGAGGCACACAAGGCGGCACTACAATACAAAAACACAATTATTTATTTATTATCCCCTATATATCCCCTGTATAATTATTAAATTGCAAAAACAAAGAATATAGATGCTAGTTTAGTCACAATGTTCTATGCTTTTAAGAAGCCTTACTGGCTTTCTACCCTAAGGGCTCAATCCTAACCAACTTTCCAGCCCTGATACAGCCACTGTGCAGCCTTGAGGTAAGAGAACAAAGGTTCCCTTACCTTGAGGAGGCCTCCAGGACTGACCCCCTCTCCACCGCAGGATGTAGCACACACCCTGTCATCATGGATGCATCCATGCTGGAAAGTTGGATAAGATTGGGCCCTAAGAAATAGAAACAGGCGTTTAAAAAAAAAAAAAAGCCTGAATAATCCATATTGCAAGAACAATAATAAAAGCTGAGAAAGGCATCTTTTAGGACACTGGTAACCATATCATTTTGCTAAAAATGACAACCAATAGTAATCATTCAACAGCTGCAAAATCAAACACAAACACTATTCTAAGAGCAAGAAGCATCAAAAAGAACAGCTCTGACACACACACACACACACACACACACACACACACACACACACAGTTTCCAAAAGAACTGCAGGAAAGAGACTGAACAAACCTCTCTGGACAATTGCAGAGATTTGGGGATGTCACAATGTCCTGCCTCCTTGCAGAGGCTAATCTAGCCTCTACATGGAAGCTAGTTTCCTCAGAAAATCCTAAAGGTCTTAAACGTCAAACACAACATTTTGAATCCCTTCTCCCTCTGCAGCATGCCTACACATGAGTCTCAATGCCAAAAGAAGTTGGAAGGTTGTACATAAGGTCAGTTCTCGTTGATCCTCAAGGGTTAGGTTCCTTGTATTTATTTAATAAAAAGGTGCATGAACCCATCTAGACTTCAAGTTCACACACACACTTACCTGGAAGTTAGTCCCATAAACTGAATTGGACTTACTCCTGAGCAAACATGGAGAGGATTGCACTGCTAGAAGTATTCAATAGTGAGAGCACATGTAGACCAGATCTTCTGTGTGATTTGTCACATTTCTCTTCTTCATTTGGGTAACTTAAAAAATAAATTCAAACTTTAAACAAAAATCCATTTCTGAACTTATAGCAGGTTCCTCCTACCTGCTGTTGCAATTCTTGTTGATAAGCTAAAGTAACCTCTCTTGAGGGCTTTGGTTTTTCTTCAGGAAACATTCCCAGGCCTCTTGGTCTATCATTTGTTACCCTTGCTCCGGTTTTATTTCTGCATTCAAAATAGAAAAATATCTAGTCATTCAAACAAAATCCAGAAGTGGATCCCAGTTGTGACTAGAAGCATTTTGGAAGTGCAAGGAGACCCACAGAAGGGTCTCCAGCCTCCCTGCACCCACGTGAGGGCCAGCGCAACCCCCAGTAAGTTGCACTAAACGCATGCTTCCCCCCCCGCACCAGTGCAATTGCGTGAGTGCTGGTGCCACATTACATGGGACCCCCTTCTTCAGGCTGGGGCATCGCAACACCCCAGTTCGAAAACCACTGCAGTAACCTGAATTCAGTAATCCGGAATTAATAGTAGCAATACTTACCCAGTCAGAGAAGATGGTCCTGGAATTGCATCAAAAACAGGTGGAGGTGCAGAAGCAGGTTGTGTCCCCATCACACCGGTACTATCTAAACACAAGGAAGGCATTCAAAATGTTATCTGTGGCACTTAACGTTTCAATGTACTGAACATTTCACTTTTCTTACACTTTGTTTTTCAGACACAGAACAAACCACAAAGCACAATTAGAAAAACACAAAAGATTAAACCACTGGAAAAAAATTAACACTAACCACCCAGTGTTTAAATCCAATATTTTCTTTGCTTAGACTGCAACATGTTCAAGCATTATATCTGATGTCTTGTATGACCAATTACAAAATAAAGAGAGGCTTTAATCTTTATTTTGTAATCTTTATTTAATCTTTATCTTTATGTAATCTTTATTTTAATCTTTATTTAATCTTGCAAACAAAACCCAGGAAACACATCCACTCTGAAAAGTAATTCCTGAATTTAAATTTCAAAGTTGCTTTAATTAAAAATGTGAGTTTGTCATAATAAAGTTTCCATATCCTGTCCTATCAAACCAATTCTGTAGCACTGGTACCAATTTTTGCACGTACGCTGACATGTCAGATAATTGTGCCAAGCATTAATATGAAAATCTTGAAGAGGACAGAGGAGGGAAGGGGAATTTTCCCAATCAGGTTCACAACAGATACAGTTGCATAATTCCAGAATCCCCTGCAAATACTGAAATTGGTGGATTCCAGAACCCCCTTCAGATATTGGGGTCTCCTTTAAGAGCATTGTAAAAACAAAAAAAGGGCCAAAATTGTTTTCCTACCTTTTCACAGTCGAACTGCACCGTTTCTCAGTTCTCAGTACTATTTTTAGTATATCTGGGGCGACTGTGGGAAGAGATCTGGGAGTGGGTCTTTCAAGTCTGTTTGGCCAAGAAAGCAATTTTGGTGGTGGTTTTTACAATGCTTTTAAAGGTGGACCCTGGTATCCGCCGACATCCAAGGTGAGATAAATCCGCTGGTGGGATTGTCCCTTAATGGGTTGAAGATTCCCAATTACCCTTCCCCCATTTTCTAAATTCTTATGCATCCCCTAAATTTGATCAGTTGAAACAGTAAAAAGTTTTTTGGGCTAACTGCTATGGTCTAAATACAGTGCAAAGAAGCTAAACAAACCCTGAACAGCTGAACATTCACCCCAAAAAACTAGAAGCTAAAAAACTAAGCTAAAAAAGTAAAAACTAGGAAATTGGAAAAGATGAAAAGTAAAAGCAAAAGCTAAAAACTAAACTACAAGGCTAAAAGCAAAAGCTAAGAATGAAACAGCTAAGAACTAAAACCAACTAAAAACTAAGGGCTGAAGATGAAAAAACGGAACACCTTGTTGTACGTGTTTTTCTTTTTAAATAAAAGAACAAGTTTTTCACTTTGACAGGACAGGAACCATCAGAAAGTGTCCTAAAGTGTCCTTTCTAGCTTAGGTAGCAAACTGTTCATAACTTACAGTTACTGTATGCAAGACTGGGATCCAAAGGATTCCTGGCACCGTAAAAGTAGTATGCATCATCATATGGCGTTCTGTAGTTATCCGTCAAGACGGGGGGTGGCGGCGGCGGCGGCAAGGGTGAAATTCTAAATCAAAACAAAGAAGGATAATGCATTTCACCAAGAGCTTTGTTGGCTGCTGCACCAATACAAGAAAAGTATCTGGCTATTGTTTCCACAAGAATTCTTTCATTTGAGAACTTAATGCTTATTGAAACATTGACATGCATTCCCTTTACTAACTCTTAAAAAAGGCAGGAAAGAATTGCACTGCTTCATTGGCCTATCACTTGATAAAATGGACTAATTTCTAGTTAAATGCTACCAGCACATGGTCTCTTTCCAGATGATAACTGTATTACACAGTAAATTCAAAGCACACGTCGGCCAGATTCGGCTTAATGCTGCAGTTCCCACTAGACACAGGAAGGAAATGAACAGCCGTTCGCTGCTGTCAGCTCAATCTCACCACCACTGGACTCGCTGCATGCAAGATAGCACCCACTGTCAGCTCACTCTTCTGTCAGCAGTATATTTGCTCAGCATGCCACCCTTTGGGGCATGAGCAGGGAATCAGCCTTCCCCAACAGGAGCTGTGCTAATCCTGGCACCTGCGGCTTAGCCACAGCTAAGGTAAAAAAGGAAAGAAATTAATCTTGGAGTTCTCTAATGGAACTAAACTATGATTCTCTTACCTAGCCACGAGGCAAGGTCAGTCTAGGGAACCTTGGGGAACCCCCCCCCCCCAGCAAGATTAGAATCAACTGGCCATGCCTGCTCTGGAGGGAGCTGCTTCCCAGATGCCAGAGACTGAGCCACCTTGGAACCACTACAGAACAAATGTTCCCTTACCTAAAAGACCTCCAGAACTGCCCCTCCCCTTCAGGATGCAGCCCACACTCTGGTGGCGTGCCTGAATCGGTGGGTTTAGATAGGATTGAGTTGCCTATTTCATACACAGTTCATGTGACTAAGAAAGTTAACAACATACAAGAAGACAGTTTTTCCAATGATATTGCCACAAATTCCTACCTAAATGGCTAAAGGCCCAATCCTGTGGGCCATGACACTGGCAGTATGTGTGTACCGCCAGCTCTGGATAACATAAACATGCAGTAAACCACATTTAAAGTACCTGGAGAGAAGATACCCCCTGAGCTGGGGCCATACCAGTTGCACAGGAGGTACAGATGGACCTGGCCGGCAGTAAGGCCCATCGGGGTTGGTAGGAAGGGGGGGCGGAATTGAGGGGGGTAGGGGAAGAGTGGGCCTGTTTGGGGAGTGGGACCCGCAGTGGCTTCCACTGTTAGATCCTCAGCCCCCACATTGGGCTGAGTAGCCCAACATGGGGCTGCTCGAGTCTTCTACGGCAAAATAGCAGGCCCCGTGGCTTTCTTTGGGGAAAGGGGACAATCATCCTCTTCCCCAAGGAGATGCCGTTAGCTGCCGCAGATCCCACTGGATGTTGAAGTAGCCACTTCTACTGTTAGCCACCGCTGCTCCTACAGGATTCAGTTTAGGATTGGGCTGTAAATGTCTGTAATCTCACATTTAAACATTTCTTAAGCAAGCAATAGTTGCCTATAAACCAGGAAGGATTGACAGTCATATGCATTAGATGAGAGGAACAAAAATCACAAATGTGGCTTGTTTTTAATAGCAACTGAAAAATAACAAAACACAAAAGCTTCTATCTTAGAATTGGAGTGGAAGGGGCTTTCAAGGCCACCTAGTCCAACTCCTGCATGAAGCAGGTAAATCCTCCCTAGAGCTTCTCCAAAATATGTTTCAAGCTTCTGCTTAAAGACCTCAAGCAAGGGTGAATCCGCCATTTCCCTCAGTAATCAGTTCTATGGCCAAACCAGTCTTACTGTTAAGAAATTCCTCGACAGTCAAGCAAGATTTCACCTCCTGCAATTTAAGTACATCAGATCAACTTAAGCAGCGACAGAGAACAAATATTTACTTGATTCCATGTGATAGATCTTCAGGCAGTGGCATACCAAGGTAATTTGGCACTCGGGGGCCCATAAATTTTTGATACCCCCACATTGACAAAATTATTTTAATAGTCATGAAGAAATAAATAAATAACACTATGTAAATTTGTGTAATTCTATATCGTTTTTGTAACTTTGTATAGATAATCATACCAATAAACAATTGAAAAATATTGAAATACGTTTCCTTCTTGATAAAGAAATATAAACGTTTTGGACGTTCTCTCAGATATATTTTTGCAGCCTGGCACCCAGGGCTGTTTTTTGCCACAGCCACCCACTTCATATATACCACTGCCTTCAGGTATGTGCTCTATCATGTCCTCCTTCCTCTTCTCCAGGTTAAACATCATGAGTTCCCTCAAACTTTCCTGACAGGATTTGTTTTCCAGATCCCTGATCATCTTCACTGCTCTTCTCTGAATCTGGTCCACTCTGGCTGCACTCTCCTTAAAAGTGTGATGGTTCATTTGATCCAGACAACTTTAACTCAATGAGATCAGTTAAGTCAGTGTTTCTCAAACTGTGGGTCGGGACCCACTTGGAGGGTTGCAACCTGATGTCAGGTGGGTCACAGAAAGTTGGTATCCACCGTCTTGGAAATTGCAGACCTTACTCTTGCTATACTCCTTTTATGAGTGTTAACAGTTTGAATTTGCAAATGAGTTTTTAATAGTTTTTTATTCAGTGTTTTTACAATATTTTGTCCTAATCTTGCTTTCTGTCAGGGAAGGTTCATGGTTGTGCAATTGCTGCAGTTCAAGAATGCCAGTTTGCATTCCAGGAGTTTCATTTGATTGCATCACAGTGACAGCATTTCCTGCTTGACTATGTCACTTCTGGCTATGACAGCACTTCCAATGGGTCCTGACACAAGTGCCATTCTAAAAAGTGGGTTCTGGTGCTAAAATGTTTGAGAACCACTGAGTTAGATAATTCTTAACCAGTTCTCTACCAATCCGAGGGCGCAATCCTAAACTGAGTTAGGCCGGCATAAGCTAAGCCAGCAAAATTTGGCCAGCACAAGGGACATCATAAAGTATGTTTGGACCTGGCCAGCACAGATGTGAGCCATCCTCCCTGACTCCAAGTAGTCCAAACACGCTTTATGGTGGCCCTTGTGCTGGCCAAGTTTTGCTGGCTTAGCTTATGCCAGCCTCATTCCAGTTTAGGATTTTACTCCTAGTCTGCAGACCAGTCACCTTCCTATTTACACTACTCTTATGGGGCTAAGCACACATTGGCTCTCCCCCAGTCAACAGACCAGAACAAACATTTGCAAAGTCCGTCTTTTGGGGTCATGTAGATGGATGTGAAGTAGGAGTTGAGCATTTTTGCCTTCTATGTCACCAGGCAAATTTCAGAATTCTCACTAAATAGTGGCACTACTATTTCCTTCCTCTTTCTCTTCCTTTGACCATACCTAAAAATCATTTGTAAAAGACACACATTTTTGTTGCTATTTGCACCCCTGGACAGCCTAAGCTCCTTCTGAGCTTTAGCTTATAGGG
The DNA here is from genome assembly GCA_029204185.1 of Lerista edwardsae. NCBI lineage: Eukaryota > Metazoa > Chordata > Lepidosauria > Squamata > Scincidae > Lerista > Lerista edwardsae. The sequence goes on from JAJKFI010000021.1 coordinate 11,355,734, forward strand.
AGAGTGTCCAGACTCTTCCTATAAGCCTGGACTTCTACTAAAATATAGGTCCGGCCTCATTATCCATGGATTTGTTATCCATGATCTTAACAGACTGAGGGTTCTGAACTTACAGTCTAGGGTCAGTCCTGAACTCTGGACATGTCTAGAGGTGTTCTCTGGTCAAGTCTAGGAGCCCTTCTGAAAGTTTTGATGAAAACTAGAAGTACCCTTTTGGCACCTATTTGGGGGGGGGGAGGCCCATAGAGGCCATGTGCAGTTGTCAGAAGGCCACATTGGACCTGGACCACAGACTTGATTATTTGCAGGTTTCAGTATCCACGCCGGGGGGGGAAGGTCAGGAATGGATCCCCCACAGATCCTTTGTCTTGCTAGGCAACCTTGCAGTTACAAAGACAGTCACCTGGGAGCCAACATTTCTCCAAGAGTTGTTGATAATCCTCTGTGAAAACTTTCATCCCCTGGTGAAGCAGGAGGCGCAGACATGGAAGTCGGTCCAGGGGTAGGCGTCTGAAAGGCTGGCCTAGGTATTTCTGGTGGCATTCTCTCTGCACCAATTCGTGGTGTTAATCCGAAATCTCTCAATCTGTCAGGCTATGGGAAAGAAAGCTTGTTTATTATTTCGTGTAATTATTGGACACAAGATACTAATTCTAAGAATTACACTGAAGGAAAGAAAAATAGTTGCAAAAAGCAGTATTGTACTTTTAAGACATTTCAAACACACATTGAAATCAAGTTAGAGAAGTTTGAAAAGGGCTGTTTAAAAGAACTTAATCTGAAGGAGAAAAATATTCAGTGTTAGAAACATTTATTTCTCAATATTAGCAATTAAGAAAAAACACAATGTGTTTAAAATACAACTATTTTATTAGTGAAGATTAACAGTATATTGGTTTTTCAATAAAGGGCACATTTCAACATGCACCATAAGTCTACTAAGTAAACTCAGAATTGCACTCTGTCACAAAATTAGGTTATGATTCTTAATGGTAACTCAAAACTTTTTTCTATGTAGCAAGCCATTAACTACATCTACATTAATTCACTCTTCCATAACTTACTTGAAATAGTTGTGCTCTATTCTATTCAGTGCCACACTAAGGCAGATTTCCCAAAGCAGGCACAGACTACCTTAAACAAAAGTAGTTAGATCACCTGCTTTTCACTCAGAAAGTATGATTAGCCAACAAAAAAAAGAGGCTTTTCAGATACTTCCCCTTTCTCAGAAAATAATCAAACCTCTGTTAAAGTTTTAGAAGCAATAGCCCCATGACTCAATGGCCACTCAACCAACATACCTGAAAAGACATTGGACCAGCCAGGCTGAGACAGGATAGCCGAGTTTTAATTTAAAAACATAGCAGGAGAGCAGCACTTCATTGTTGGTGAGGATAGTGGCATATCCTCCACCTCACAATGGCATGGCAAGATATAGGAAAGGGACCAAGACAGCTGGTAGTGACGCAGTAGAGCACTAACCAATAACTACCTACACCATTACTATAACATCTTCCCTTTAGAAATAAGCATGTCACAATCACACTTGCGGGACAAACACTTCTGTAAATGTTACCCGACTAGTCTGAATGCTGGAGTACAGTCAATTGGCAGAGACAGGAGTACTGTTGGCAGCCGTGGCTTATCTGGTCATAGTTGCAACATCACCTAGGGAAAACATCTGGAAAGATCCATTCACTTGGAAACCACTTAGCATCTCTACGTAGAGGGATACCAATGAGAAAAATGAATATTTTGGCCTTGCTTCAGTTAGGGCACAATCCTAACCAACTTTCCAGCACCGGGGTAAGGGCAATGCAGCTTCAAGGTAAGGGAACAAACATTCCCTTATCTTGAGGAGGCCTCCGTGACTGCCCCCCCCCCAACTGTGCCCCATTGGCACAGCTATGTCAGTGCTAGAAAGGTGGTTTGGATTGTGTTTTTAGTCACATAACCAAAACTCGCTCATTTCATTTGCAAGTTAGAGCCCAATGACACAATTCTGTGCATCAGCAACTTTACAAGCACTCAATTCACTCTATTTTCAAAAGTAGTACAGTATTTTCTGCAAATCTCTGATACTGGAACAAGAAAAGTGCTTTAAGGCTTTGATAGTTTTACCTGCATCTTGAGGCTGCATGCTCCACTCATTAACAGGAGTGGTTCTCACCATCTAGAGTTCCCATCTACAGTTTACAAGAGAATTTTGCTTGGTGCCAAGGCCCTGTATGTCCCTATTCCACAATTCCCATAAAATACAGACCATAGGCCAGTCACAAGCCAGTCTCTTTCCTAAGCTGGGAGGTCATGAAAAATCACAATCTTGGATCAATGAAAGCTGATTCAAATTCCACGAAGGAAAGGCAGGTGAAAGGCTTCACTTCATAACCAGTGAAGCCTTTCACCAGCTTTTTAAATACATATTGTATGGCATTATGAGAAAACCTGCTAAGTTAGTCAGAAAAAGATTTGCAAAGGGAGAAACTACACGGGTAGTTCTGGGGAACAGTACCTCAGAAATACAATTTTTTTAGAATTACTAAATATCCTTGAAGGCAGAAACTATGCTTTATTGACTGTTCTACACGGGATAGTTTTAACAAACTAAAACAGGGCTGACTGCTGCATAGTGAAGATAATAATTTCATTTACTGGAAAATAATGGAGGAGGTAGCAATGTTTAAGTCAATACATCAGCCAATCTCATGCTGCTTCTGTCAACGCATTCAATAAGCAGTACTCTAAGGCTGTGCACAGACAATTACGGCTATAGAACAACTTCTCCCTGACATATCGTGGCTCTAGCACTATTCCCGCAGCTTAGCAACTGTACAGGCATAATGCAAAACAGAGGAGGAAACCTTTCTTTAGGAAAAACATCCTTGCTGCTGTGAGAAGAGCTTGTCTGAGTTCTGGAGGTATGACTTGGTATGCGAACACTACCAATTTGTTGAAAGACACAGTGGGCCAAAAAACCAAACCAACCAACCACAGATATACACACAGACCATGTGTGCGCCACAGGAAACAAAAAAGTTCTACAGTGTCACCCCCACAACTCAAATGTGGGATGCGCACAGCCTATCTACACATGTGGCAACATTAACAAGAGCCATATCCAAAGAGGTTTGGTTCTAGGACCCTGTGCAGATATCCAAATCTGTGGATGGTCAAGTCCCAGTGTATATGGAGGCCGACTGCAAGCAAAGTCAGAAAGGGAAGAAGCAGGTTAGCATGGGGCATCCCAGTGAGACTCACCAGCTTCCAGCTAAGTCGGAGCTGGAAGGGCAGAGGCCACTCATTGATGTTGCCAAGTGCAGGGGAAGCGGGTTAGGGAGAAACTGCTGCAGCTGCTGTCCTCTGCCTGCTCTTTGATTTCCCACCACAGGAAGCAGGGAGGGCCATGAAGGGCCTCAGGGGAGGCTGTTAGTCATTGCAGAGCCCGCAGCTTGCTGCCCACCTGACTGAGCTGCTCCTTGCCCTTTGGCCTTGCTCATTGATGTTGCCAAAGAGAAAAGCTCCTTCAGCCGCTGCTCTCTGCCTGCTCTTTGTTTTCCCTTTACAGAGAGCAGCTTCTACAGGAGCTTCACCTTGGTCAGCTTCCTCAACAAAGCACATCAACGAAGCACGGCTCCCTTGATGTTTGTGACACTTCGACCAAACCCTTCGCTTTCCACTAGCAGCCTCCACTCCGGCAGCCACCGCTCTCCATAAAGGGAAAGCCAAGAGCAGGCATAGATGGCAGTGCCTACAGGAGCCTCTCTCTGGCTGGCCATCAACAAGTGCCCTCCACCTTCCTGCCTGCCAGGCCTTCTCCTCCTCAGGATGGTGACGACTGCTCCAATCCAGCTGGAAGCAGATGAGTCTTGTCAGGGCACCACCCGTGGACTGAAAAAGACTGTATTTTTAAAAAAATTATTTAAAAAAATTAAAAGCTCTGTAAAGGGAAAGAATACAGCAAGTGCAGTTGGAGGAATTTTTTCCAACATTTTTCAGTCCACTGTGCTTAAATCCGCAGATGCAGAGCCTGCAGATATGGTGGGTCCACTGTATTTCCTTAAATTACAGAAACGAAAAGCATCCTGGAATTTCCCTATGAGGATTACAAAGATTTATATGGTAGAATTTATTACCTATGTTAAATTGTGCCATACAATTTTTAAAATAGTACTTAGTCAACCCTGACAAAAGCAAAATATCAAAAGTACCTCACCTTTTTTTCAGGGTCTAGGGCTCCAGATGCAGCAACTGGGAACTCAAGCTCCTTTTCACTATGAGGAAAACAACAACAACACACACAAGAAAGATTATTACATGATCATTTTTCCTAGCCAGCCTTTAAAGTAGCGATTTCCAACCTTTTTCATTTTATGGCACACCAGCAGTTTTTTTTTGACAAGGCACACCGCACAGCTGGCCAGGGACTCACATTCCCCAATGGCCCTACTAATATATGACCCTCCCCTCAAACTCCCGTGGCCCACCTGCAGACCCTTCACAGTGCACTTAACTAGTGTGCCACGGCTTAGTGGTTGAAAATCACTGCTCTAAAGAACTCGGAATCAGAAAAGAATAGTTTAAAAATCATGCTTGCTTAAGTTTAGTAATAAATCATTAAAGCAACGGTTTTGAAACTGTCAAGAAGATTTTGAACTGCAATTGTGGGGGCGGGAGGGTGGAAGGCAGCAATGTGATCCCCAGAATTGTGCCTCTGCCAGGGGTGACAGGTGCTGCAATCTACTTACCATTCACAGTGCCAGGCACCAAGGGGTGCTGGGAGCCCTGCAGAAGTCTCCCTAAATGTTGTAAGTGGGAAGTGAGTCGCAATCCCTTTTTTCCTTAGTACAATGCTTGGGGAGGCTTCAGCAGGGCTCCCCACACACCTGGGGATCGTGGCACACTCCTGAAGATACCTGCTTCAGGTTTGGCAATCACAACCCTGAAATTGGTCACAATCACATTTTTTCAGTGTTCCAAGGCACAGGGAGCACTATAGAGGGGTCCATAGGTTCCCTGAACCCCTGGGAGGGCTGGCACAACCCCAGGTAAGACCGTAATAAGTCCCTTTCTCCTTGCTGCCAGCACAATCCTGGGGATTGCATTACAGTTGTATAGTCGCCCCACCCCTTAAAGGGAACACAGGAGGGCTTTTTTACAGGCTGGGGTACCACGATGCTCCAGTTTGAAAACCCCTGCCATAGCCTTTTTTTTTAAATCACTAACCACAGTTAGGTACTTGAAACATATCTGCACCAGACTACTAAAGTCTCAGAGCTATTCTATAATCATTTTTGGGCAAAATGATTAATACAAGACAATATAAATTTTAATCTTTTTAAGTAACTTTTAGAAATTCATAAATGCATCTGTCAAAGTAATCAAATTATTACTACATACATAATGCCCAAAATAGTAAACTATTTTTTGCCAAACAATGTCCATGTCTCAGACAAAAGTTTTGTCCGAAGTTTTGAGATATGGAAAATTAAAATTGGTGTGTTTTCCCACTTAACCATATCCCATCATTTTTGCATCCTTTTGTCAGAGGAAACCCAGTTGAAAGAAATATACAAAGAAAACTAGTAAGCAAATCAAACCTCTAGAACAGTGGTTCTCAAACTTTTTAGCACTGGGACCTACTTTTTAGAATGACAAACTCTCCTGGACCCACCGGATGTCACGGCTGGAAGTGCCATCATTGTGACGCCAGAGCTTGCTGCTTTCCTGGGAATGCAGCAATAAATTGGGTTATTTCTTAGCCATTTTCCAATAGCAAAGTGAATCGGAAAGGAAAAAGCCTGTTTACATCCTTGACAAAAGCAAAACAACAACACAGCCCTCCCCCTTTCCAGCATCCCATCTTCTCATATTTTCAATATGGCTGCTCTAGTTGCTTCACAACCCACCTGAAATTGGCTTGTGACCCACTGGTGGGTCCCAACCCACAGTTTGGGAACCACAGCTCTAGAAAAGCATCCTCAAGAGATTCAGAGAACTATGTCAACAAACTGACTTTTCTAACTTCCTTAGGCTTCAAAAGAAATGTCTCATGTTGCAGGACAAGGGGCTATTGTATATTGTATTATATATTGAAATATACCCAAGGCTTTTTTATACCTAGTTACACCAAAGCTTTAAGAGCTATGTGCAGAGCTAATTATGCATTTAACTGGATTATGACCTAAATGATTTTGAAAAAGAGGCTTCAATACAACACAATCCTTGAGAGTCACATTCAGAAATTAAAACAACATTAAAACAACATTGCCACATTCAGAAATTAAAACAAAAACAATTGAGAGTTGCCATCATTTCACCGTTCCCGTAAGTGGGCTGGCAAGACCTGCTCCCCATCCAACATACTTCATAGCTCTACCCCCTTGTGGAGAGCCTGCAAACACGCTTCCGAAGGAGAGTACAGACAGAACTACAAAGTACAGGGCCAAAGTTTGCCAGGATGCTCACAGATGTGGTGTAACCATTGAGGCTCTTAATTCATAAAATCTGAATAGAACTCAAGTATAAAGAGGGAACTTTTTCAGGCAGAGGCACTATCCTATACCCAGTTACACCAAAAAGGTTCATGCATCCCAGGGTTTGCATAAGTAGCATAAGGTAGCAACCTGAAATAATGCATCTGTTTATTACAATAGTTAAATCCAACAGGACTCTGTCCAATGATGCAAACCACTTGGGCAGGGGACTTTAAAAATGTTTAATGAAGCACATTATTCTCTGCTATTGGTAATAAAAGATTTTCTCCTTGACATTTCTCACAAGCATGTTATTACTAATTACTCGCTCAAATTAAAACAAAATCAGAACCAGAGAATCCAAATTTGTAAAAATTTATACGCCCATTGGCTTCTGTTACCGTTTCTTATTTCTCTGTTGCTCAGCTATTTGCTCCATTAATTCTTGTCTGTATTGTTCTTTTCTTCTCTGAATAAGTTCTTTGTCCTGACTCCCTAAAAAATGGAGATAGTAACAAATAGGCAAAACTTTCTCTTTTCACATTTTTATTTCAGCTAAATTAAAGTATTAAGTCATCAATACTGCAGAGTACTGTCCCTTGCTGCATAATTCTATTAAATGCGAAGAAACCTTACTTCTTTCAAGACAATGGCATATTTGCAAAAATTCCTTCCTTCACTTTATTTTCACAATGAAGCTGAAATATAGCTCCCTCCCTAAGTAAACTGGTAAGTAAACAAGTCCATATAAAGGTGGTCATGCATATAACACACTGAACCCAAGAATCACAATTTTAAGATAGTGAGCCCTTTTGGGACAGGGAGCCTTTTAACTTGCCTGTAAACCACTTTGTGAACTTCTTGTTGAAAAGTGGTATATAAATATTGATTGATTGATCTTTGCACTCTAGTTTGCTACCAAATACTGCTTCCTATTACTGACATGGTCACATGAACAGTTGAACTATCAGAGGGAAGAACTGCAGAGTAACAAAAATTACTATGCTTTGCTTGGAAACACTCCTATAAAATGGATCCAAAGCCAAAAATGGATCCAAAGCCAATCTAGACAAGTTGCAGGAAATCAGATCATGGATCTTCTGAATTTCATCTAATTTGGCCAGTGAATACTAATTTTTTCAGTGACCCTTTTCATAAACACAAAATTGGCTGATGTGCTAGAACAGTTGGTGCTTCTTCTTTAGCTTTATGTAAAACATATTTTTCCAGAGGGGAGGGGAGGCGAAATGCCTTCTACATTCACATACTAGATCAGTGATGGCGTACCTGTGACACGCGTGTCACAGCTAACATGCTAAGGCATTTTCACTGACATGCGGCCCACCTGGGGCTGCCAGCACTTAAAGACTTGCTTCCCTGAGCCGGTGCCAATCAGAAACAACCCCACCCCACCGAAATCTTGCAAGCAGCTGGGAGGCCAGCAGGGCTATGCTACGCTAAAGAAGTGCAGGAGGTTAGATGGTCTCAGGGAGCAGTGGTGTATTGCGTCTGGGGCAGGGGTGCTGGCTGGTTTTGATCTCTTCTGAATTGGCAGCACTCTGAATCCTGGGGTGCCTGCGCATGTGCAGAGAGTTAGGAAGAGAGCTGGGAAGCAAGCACACAAGGCAACGTGTCAGAACTGCTGCTGCTGGCCTGTGTGTGTGTGTGTGTGTGTGTGTACGCACGCACGCACGCACATGTGTGTAAGTAAGAGAGCGCACGCGCGCGGGAAGAGAGAGCGACAGAGAGCGAGCAACAGTCAGAGGGAGGGAGGGAGAGAGGGAGGGAGGGAGCCAGCCAGCCAGCCCTGATCTGAATCCATTATAGAGATAAAGTCCAAGCACCCAAACTTTCTGTCAAAAAGGTAAGCTAGTTCTTATTATCTTCAAGTCCCTTCCCATCTCAGCCAGTGCTTAATTTCTAGGGAATTTTAGAAAAAGCTATCCCGTCCTGAAAAGTCCTATCAACCATGTGGTTGATCTCTCTCTCACTCTCACACCATGAGAGTGATCTCTCTCTCACTCTCACACCATGAAAGAAGCTCATTAATTAATCAATCAAATAAAAAGCAATGTGTTCCAATATGTAAAACAATTTTTGTCTTTTGTTCCGGTGGGAGGGGGAGTTGACACAACAGCAAAACTGAGTTACAAATTTTCTGAACTTCTGACACACCATGCCCAAAAAGTTCGCCATCACTGTACTAGATTGTCGTTTTTAAAACAAAACCTCTACCTTTGTAGTCTACTTATAAAAGGAATTGAATTTCAAGAAATAATCATAAAATAACTTTGTCAGTTGCAAGGGTTTACATACGTACCAAGTATGAGCCCTGTCGCATATGGGGCAACAGTAGCAGCATACCGTGCCTGTTCACTAGTAGGAGAATTGCCTTGGCTTATATAAGGAAAGAGAAATGAAAAGAGAAAATCAAAACGAAAACTTGTACTGAATTTCCTATACACAGCACCCTTCAAGAAACTCTAGGCAATCTGTGCCATCTGAAAAAAGTTTAATGCGAAGGAACTAATCCCATCAGTTCTGTGAAACATGAACATTGTGTCATGACCCACTGGTTTGAGAACTGCTGCTGTGGGGAATACAAGACGTACAAGAAACTGCTATATATATTACAAAGGAAATTATTTGCCAAAAAATCCTCTCTTCTCTGTTTTGAAGATATAGCTGACACAAATCAAGCAAATACATTAACAAAGAACTGACCAATAAATTAATGAAGATTTATTCAGGTAAAAAAAGATATCCTTGCAGTTTGCATAATTCTAACAGTTTATCATGTTTTGGCAAATGCGGCTGCTCATCAGAGGGAAAAATTGCAGTTTTTATCTTTGTGTAATACAATGTGCTTTTAAAAAAACCTAGTGAAGAAGACAAACCACGTGAGCACAACTGGCTTCGGGCAACTGAAATAACGTGCAAAAGACCACCATCACTACCAGCTTTTTCAAAAGGTAGCAATAAGGAAGCTATAAGTTACCTTTGAGCATGGAAGACTCGCAAAGGCTTTTTGTCATAATCGCTTTCATAGCGAAATCTAGGATCCATTTCATCATAGATTTCAGGATCGTGGTCCCCACCACACTCACAATGTCTTCTAGAAGAAATATCAGGTTTGTTGTCCAGTTGTTGGTGTTTTCTGTTTGGAATTTTCAATTCACCAAGTTTTTTGTGCAATATCCTGTCCCCACCTCCACTTTCATTTTCTGGCTTATGATGCTGATCTATTGATGGTATCTTATTTCGGAACACTTCATAGGTGTCTGTAGAAGTGCAAGCATCTTTCTTGAAAGAGTCTTCATCTCTTTTTGTGGACAAAATATGGGTGTGTGATTCTGGCTTGGCTCTGGTGACAGCTATGCTTTTTTGGTATGTGTTTGTGTCATGCTGTTAATACAAAAACAAATATTTTAAGGTAATTAAAACATGTTTTACTGCTAGTCATTTCAATTTTATGTTAGCTCTTTACATTGTCAACACAAAAAAGCAGAATACTATATCAAGCAAGACTTTAAATAAAGCTGAATAGTGTTACTAGCACATTAAGTTGCAGTATTCAACAAATACAAGCAGTACTCGATTATCAGAACTGATGTAATCTTGGTAGGAACACAGAAGCAACAGTGCTATGGCATTGTAGGAAGCATATTTTATTACAACTAGATACCCATTTTCTCCCATTGCCAGGTAGATGGAAAGGGAAACGTAGTAACAAGGCAGTTAAGGACCTTGTCACATACAGGGCTCAATCCTATCCCACATTTCAGTACCAATGCAGCCATAATGCAACCCCAAGGTAAGGGAACAAATGATGAGGCCTCTGTGACTGCTCCTCCACTACAGGATGTAGCATGTGCTCCATTGGCATGGCTGCATCGGGACTGAGAAGTTAGATAGGCTTGGGTCCTTATTCAGATAAAGCTCAACAATAAATATTTTATACACCAAGCTATAAACAGCCTGCCCATATTGTGCTCTGAAGAACTCTGAACTTGCAGTGTAAAAAATAAGAGTTTTAACATGTAAACAGCAAAAAGTCGAGAATCGCTATGCAAGATATTCACCATTAAGCTATAGAGAGAAGTGACTAATCCATTAAGATTAGTCACTTCTCTCTATAGCTTAATGGTGAATATCTTCCCACAGCTTCCAATATAATTGAACAAAGTCTGTGATTTACCTCTGCGTGCTTCTTCCCTACTCTTCTTAACCTTTCATTCCATGCTTCCTTTTCTCTGAGATACTGATTGTATTCCTTGTTTCTTTCAAGTCTTAACCTATCCTAGAACAGATATTGGAAAACATATTGGGTCTACAAAAGGTTTTACAATAATGAAAACTAATAAAATAAAAAACTAAATAATAATGAATTATGATACTTATACTGTTTATAATGTTCTATAAAACCAGAAACAAGGTTTTTCACTAGATTTGACTAGATTTTCACTGGTTTTTCACCCTTTTAAAATGTTTTGCTTAGATTCTGAAGATACCAAACTATAACCTCATTTTTTTTTGTTCAGGACTTAAAATATCAGTCTTCTCAATAAGAAACAAATGAAGTTAACAAAATATCTGATTTCAGAAATTCTCTAACCAGAGGTAGGAAAACATGACTTTTACATTTATATTTGAGAGTAAGAAACAGGTTTAAATAATTGTTATGGTTTAACAACTGTTAAATAATTGTTTTATGTGAAAACATAAAATCAGCAAGGAGAACTAGATTAAGCAATATGGTCCCTAAAAAGAGTTTCATCATTTCCATGTTAATGGGACCCAATGGTAAGAACAGGATTAACTAAATGATAGTTCCAGCTCCTGGGGCAAGTTCTATTGGAAAATGTAGTTGGAAGGTTTGTATACTTGTATACACCATGTATACGTAGCTTTAAGCAGGGATGAGCACACGACTCGGGGTGACCTGAGTGGCTCAAAACCCCATTTTTCAGCTACTCTAAATGACTGGCCAAAAAATGTCTTGAATATAGCTGGTCCTAACTCACGACTCAGAGCAGCAACTCTAAAAAAAGAGTCAGGACTTCAAATGATTGGAGTCCCTAAACAAGTCATCATTGTGCACATGTGTGCGTGCATACGTGTTCTTGCTTATTTCTTTTCCACCACTGCTTCCCCATCTCACCAGACTGGGGGAGCGTGATGAGGGGAGGAGGAAGGCTGCAGGAGGCTCTCAGAGGGATGAGAAGGCAGGAGCAGCCAGGACAGGGGAGAGGGACCAAAGGAGAGCCAAAGGAGAGAACCACACTGTGAAGGCTACATCTGGGACTGAGGATTGGCAGATCACAAGAATACTGTATATTTGTAAAAAACCCATTGAGAAAATGGTGGTTTAGACTAGCCTGTTCACGTAAGCCGCCTTGGGCATTTGCTTCGGCATGGGAAAGGTGGGGTATAAAGTCTTCAAAATAAATAAATAAAATAATAAGGAATGGACAGCTTGGACAAGGGAGAGAAGGAGGTGCCCAAAGGGTGGGGGAGATGGGGGTTGTCTTGTGTAATAAACAGATGGAGTTATTTTTCTGCAAAAGTCAAAAGGGTCAAAAGGAGGTAGGCAAACTCGACTCATTTTCCAGAATGACTTGTGAGTCAACTCCCCACACACGAAGCAGTATTTACTGAATTTCTGTGTACCTACCTTAGCAGACCTCCTGTCACCAATAGGAAGGGATAATCCCTGAGTATATGGGTCAACTTCACCAGATGCAAGATATTTTTTCTATGCAAAAAAAAATCAATGACTCAACTTGTTCTGAACTAAGTAATGTCACTGGATTTAGAAACTATGTTTTCCAAGATGAATTTTTGATTGATTGATTTGTCAAATTTCTGTCACTGAGCTCTCACTCACTCACTCACTCACTCACTGGCTATATTCATGGCATGAGGTGAATCTCTACTAAATTACACTATCGAACTACAGTCAGAAAAACACAAAGAAAGTGCCAAAATTTGACTAAATAGTATGCTGACCTACTATCCGTACTTCTGATAAAGGTATAAGGGATTCTCTTCAGCATGGTTTCAATGCATTAGACAGGATCATGTTTGCAAAACTCTTGGTTTATTATTCTAAAGCAGTGGTTCTCAAACTGTGGATTGGGACCCATCAACGGGTTGCAACCCGCTTTTTGGTGGGTTGAGAAACTGACAAGTTAATAGCTGACAAGGATAATTTATTGAGCACCAGGGAACGAAAAACAGCAGCATGTGTTTACTCACAAGTAGGCAAATGTGCCTTGGTGCACTTTGAAGGGAAGGCAACGCCACTAGAACTGTCCCAATCTGATGAACACGGCATTCAACAAACTCTCCAAAAGATGGGCCCCACACCATAATAAAAAAATAACAGAGGCTTGTGCAGCTGAGAAAGTGAAACTTTTTTAAAGCCTCTTAAAACTAGGTTGGTCCTGACAGATTATCATTTTAAAAAGTGGGCCCCAGCGCTAAAAAAGTTTGGAAACCACTTTTGTACATGCTAACACCACACAGAGAACTTAATACAAGCAGTTTTCCACATGCTGCTTTTTAAACAATCACAGTAACATGTAAAAAACTGATCTACACTGAGTTCTGTGCATACTACTAGTAGTCTGTTGCCGTGGTATACGACAACATACAGTCCAACTCAAATTCATGGCTGACATGTGTGAAAGGAAGTTTCGTAGGCAACCTTACACATACAGCAAGTCTACAAAAATAATTAGCCCACAAAAATGTTCCCTAGCAAAGCACTGGGTGTGAAAGACCTCACTTTCCTTTCCTTCCTTCCTCGAAAACAGGTGTGAGGAGCTCAAGCAAGCCTTCAAACAGAAAACTATATCATAAACATAAGCATCAAATGTATTTCATGTTCTCAATGCTCAAGTGAACTATCATGTTACAGTAGATTGTACAACTATCCCTGGCAGCTTTAAAAGCAGATAAGGATGTTAACCTAGGGTTTGAACATGAAATATACAATGGTGCTCTGAATATACTCATCAAATTGCACTCAGGGCAATTATCTCACTGCACTATACTTTGCATTTTCCTTCCCAACTGAAAATTGATATAGAGGTTGGAACACAGAATTGTAGCCAGAATATACATATCAAATTTTATTCTAGTACCATTGTTCAATATAGTTAGTATCAGAGTACAAACAGAAAAACAAACAGATAGAAAAACCATTTCAACAAGAGGCATGTCTGAAGGGATACCTACACTAAAAGCCTTATTTTGTTCGGCCAGACAAGAAACAATCAGGTGGTTCCAAGGATAACAAAACCGAAGCGTGGCACAATATACAACATATACTCAGTAACAGTGTAACTCAGGGCATGACTATTTAGAAGTAACTCCTATTGAATTCAATGGGACTCACTCCCAAAGCTTACAGCCTTACTCCACCCAGAATGCTTCAATCAATTAATTCATTTCAATGACTCTATATAGGATACATTCCAGTGGAACTGACTCTAAAAAGGACAATTTTTATTTTTTGCACATATTTGTAAGAGTAATAGAACTACAAGTGGGTCCTGTATCCGCAGTCATTTATCATGGATGCACAGTACCCCTCTCCCCCACCCCCCGCATCCATGAACATAGTTTAAAACCTTACTGGGGCAAAAAAAATGGTCCTTATATAGGTCAATATACAAATTCAAGCTTACAGCGATGTTAAGGCAGACTGCCAGGAGCCTGAATGCTTGAAAAAACTAGATCAACACTAGAAGGGACTTAACTGCTCCCTGTTAGCATCCATCTATTTTTTTCAAGCATTCAGGTTGCTGCAAGCCTGCCTGAATCACTCTAACCTTGAATGCTTATAGTGACCTGCATAAGGAAGACCACATGTAATATGTTGTACATAAAAAGAATGGATGTGTATTAATGCACTGCTATCCCTATTTTTTAGTCACATGGTAAATGTATTTAAAACAAAATGTAAACATTAACATATTTACATTTTTAAATTATTTCCACAATACATTTCATCTAAAATTAAATGAAGTTGGAATTTTATAATTATTTTGCTATGTATAATTATTTTGCAGACTCATTCCACTGATTAGCAATATTAATGGTATTTCATTTAAAGGAAGCATGAAATTTGAAGTCTGAAATGAAAAATGCTGCATTTCTGCCATGCCAGGTGTAAATTAAAAGAGTAATTTTTTAAAAGGGCACCATCAACCTGAGTATCTTAGTTCAGTCTGTATCAAATACTGGATACATATCAATGAAGACACAAAATGGGCATAATTATGCTGTTTCTGAGTTGCAGAAAACAGCTTTGTCTACATGGATGAGTAAATTAACAAGGAGAGGACCATACAATATAATTTACTAATAAGGAGCTCTTTTTGAATGCACCCTGAAATTAATCATTTAAATCAACCCATAGTGATGACACCCTTGTAAAAAGATTCATCAACATTAGCATGCCCTGCGACAAACATTCATTATATGAAAGCTAATGCAGAATAGTTATTAAACTCTGTAATGAAATCACATACAAAAGGCCAAGACATTCAATGCGTTAAGATGACATTAATGGAAAATGGTAATTCAGCGCTTTTCTTGCAATGAGCAAGTTCACAAATATCAAACTGCACACAGCAATGCACAAATATTGATTTTTCACTTCCATCATTAGCCCATCTAATTAGAACCAAGCAGTGCTATATTAATTGCATGATGCAAGCTTCCTACCTTCCTTTTTGTCAGTGTAATACCCTAAAAGTTGGGAAAACAGACTCATAAAAAACTTATTTAAAATCCTCTTGATTTTAAACCCCTCCCTTCAAAGTAGCATGCATTAATTAATACAGTTATATCTTCTATCTCCACAGAATGTATGTCTAAGGTGATTTACAAGAAATAGAAAAACATCAAATGATTCACGTAAAAAGGAAAGCATCAGCGCAGCTGAAAAAGAAAACCAGATAAAGTGGCAGAAAAAACTCCAGCATTAACAAGCATATTTCTATACAGAGTTAAACATCAGGATAAATAAGTGTTTTACCTGGTGCCACAAAGACATAAGTGTAAGCACTATGCAAATAGTGTGTGCATACATCATGCTTACAGAGGATACTACAAGATGGGGTGCCGCCACAGAAAAGGCCCACCATACAAATTACACCTGCCATCTACCAAGATCTAGCAGGTAATGGCCTCAAATAACCTCCGGGGCAGATCCATATGAAACAGGCAGTGTGTGATACACTTCGGTCTCAAGACATAGAATTTTAGAAGGTTAAGACCAATATCTTGAATTGCACTCAAAAATGCATAGGAAGTTTCAACAATGGTGATTTTCCATAATCCATGCCAACTAGACAGTGTGAAATATGAAGATGATCGTGATAATTTGGAACCCCCAACACTAAAATATAATGCCTGACGTAAGGGGTAAAAGCAAAGAGGTAGTTGATGAAGTAAGTTAGCTGGTGTTCTCAGGGCAAGGTTAGCCCAATAAGGGGGCATGAGAGTTGGGAACAAGAGACAAAGGACAGGGCCCAAAAGTTTCGTTTTAGGCCTCAATTTCTCAAAGGCAGATAACAGTGTAACAAATTGCAGCTGACCATAGCAAGAAAGCTATGTGACAGTGCGCAAGCGTGATGAGCCTAATGATCGTGGGTTAAAGCATGTGCAAAGGAGTGGTGTACATATGAAGGAGGAAGGGAGGGGGGGAAGTAAATTATTCTGCATGAGTGCTAGCAGTTGGCTGGGACAATAACCAATGAAGATACAGTAAGGAACTCCGCCTCAGTAGTATAAATTGTTGCACCCATTTTGTGCAAGGTGTGGTACGCAGCTTGTTCTGTTTTGGTATTTGCTTGCCACCCATATTTGCAAATATGACAATAAACCTTTCTTTTGAACCATACATTTGGGATCCAGAAATTTATCCTTAACAACAGCAACCTAGATAGTGCATTTTAAGCAAGCTAATTATTTAAAACAAACAAAAATAGTTTATCTCAATTCTGAAAATATACATTAAACACCGGATCTATCTTAAGAGCAGCACGCTTTGTTACATCACAAAAATGGAAGTGTGCCAGACATAATGCTGAGGAAGAATGGATTAAAAAAAAAAACCAGGTCCTACTAATATTGGACAAGATGATATAAATTCAAAATAAGGTATAATAAGGGAGAAAGAAAATAGCTTGTTTTATTGATGTGGACAAGGCTTACTTATCTGCACATTACACATCTGAAATGTATAAACCAAGCAAATACAAAACCATTGGTCTGCATTAAGCAATTTCAATTATACAAATGTAAATTTTTATTGTTGAGATTTTCCATTCATCACATAAAAGGCCATTTTTGGCTAAAGTCTTCAAAATCCAGTAAAATTCAAAGTTTTAAAATAAAAACTTTTTATTTTTAGATGCTGGATCTTATTCTACAAAGCATGAAATATCCAAAATTTGCAAAAAAAATGTAAACAATATCCCTGAAAATCTCTTACACCTGTGTTATTATTGCTACACACTATGTAAGCAAATCCTATCTAGCACATAAAAGGTAAAATTACATTAACAAAAGAAGCATTAATAAAATCATTAACAAAAGAATAAACATTTGTAAAGTATATGAAAATACAGGTTGAGCCTATATGCAAATGTATGCATATGTTCAAATGTTCTATCCGCAGATGTGGCTCAACCTGACTCCTCCAAAAGTTTCCTGTTTTTCTGAAAAACTGGAAGTGACATTTTAAGACCTTAAAAGGCCTTTGGAGGGCTAGGGAACCTCTCCCTGAGGTCTCAGAAGACCCTCCAGAGGTGAGGGAAGCACAGCTTGGTTCAAGGGTGTCTCGAACAGCAGATTTAGTTATCCACTGTTTTCTGCATCCGCGGGGGGTTCCACTAAACCCCCCCCACCCTACAGATAAAGAGGCACCACTGTATACTGGGTCCCCAAGTTACAGACATCTATGTCAACGCTTTCATGCTGGTGCAATTTGCCCATTGTAGTGCCAAATGTGATAGTGCTAGGCTGGCAATAGCCAGATGTTCTAACCTACATATTTCCAGACAATCCTCTGGAACAAAATCAGAATGTATCTTGGAACTTCGTAGAAATATACTCTCTCTTGAAAACAAAACTGTTTTCTAGACTTCTCTTCTACCACTGCCCCATCTACCTTAACCTACAAATCTCAAAATGTATTATCTATATTTGAAGACTTCATCTTGTGCCCTTGTTTTATTTTTAATCCATTCTGTAGGTTTTTGTTATGTTGGCAGAAACCTTCTTTCCAAGGTTTCTGACCAGTCCTAAGTCCTAATTAAATGTGTCCAATCTGCCTACTCAATTCCCCCTTCTAACCCCCTCAGTTTCCAGCCACCATCACCTATTCCTTCTCTTCATCCCAAATATATCTTCTCCCTCTGCTCATCATCACATTCTGCTCTCCCTCCAAATCTCTCTTCCAGAAAACCATTTTCTCTTGTCATTTATGTTCAGTACAGCACATCTTTCATGCAGCAGTAGCTAAAGTAACAAGTACCAAAATATTAGAGGCTGGAAATATTAATGAATGGCAGTTTATTTGATGCCAGCCTGCAAAGCAGAAGTCAGAATGTTTTACCTGTGAAAGATAACGCCTGTAATCTTGTCGAAGTTCTTCCTTCAGCTTGTGTTTTTTATTCTCATATTCTTCCCCAAGAGGCAAGCTTAAGCCATAGTCTGCAAAATTATACATTTGGTTATTAAGGTATGATCAGTACCCAAACATTCAGCAACATTGCTTCTGACCCAATACTAAAGACTTCATACCCAGACTTGCCCAAAGAGGGTAAAGTTGATATTTTCTATCCAGTTTGATGTCACTTAAAGACACTGAACTTAACTGTAGGAAAGGCATCCACAATCATGCTCCTCCCAACCGGCATCTTTAAAAATGTTGAAAGGATTTGGTTTTACTTCATTCTAAAGATGTAATAGATTCTTCATCTAACCTGGCATCTAGCCTGGCTGCTTGCAATATTAGAAAGGAAACAGAGAACAAACACACTGATTTTAAGCGAAAAAAGTTGAATGAATGGTTATATTTCTAAAGCCAAGACAGCAACCCTAAATGATGGAAGTAGCAGCTTTGTATACCATAAAATAGAGGCAATGTTGTGGAAGCAGCAACAGAAGGGTCTACATCCCAAATCCTATATGCAATCACCACATAAGAAATGCACCACGTGGATCTATTTTACAATAAGATGCTTGACAGAATTCCCAAAGCAGATTAAAAAATATACTTTCACTGCAATGAGCACAATTCTGATATTTCCACGTTTTTCCAACATCTAAAATAGCTCTTGTATGTACATCCATTATTTGAACACCAGAAGATTTTTACAGATGAATAAACCAGCAGATCAAGCAAACAAAAGATGTTCTATTACCTCATATAACTGCTAATAGTAATAGAGCCAGCTCAGGAGTGTTCAACGTATAAGATAGTACCTTCTGATAGACAAACTCTTGCATATATAGATGAAAAAAAGCCCTCAATGAGGCTTTCATCTGAGTAAGTATGCTTATGATTTAGGCTGGTTTCAAATACCCACCCTCCCCAACTCATTGAAGGGCAACCATACTATGTGATCTAAAGAGACTGAGCCTAACCAGAGAAATAAACTTTGAATGAAGCCAGAATGGCATAATGGTTCTGGACCTGGAAGATCCAGGTTCAAACCCCCACTCAACCACGAAGCTTCCAGGGTTACCCTGGGCCAGGCACTATCTCTCAGCCTAACCTACCATGCAGCATTGTTGTGAGGACAGAAGGAGGGAAGGAACTATGTGTACACCACCCTGAGCTCCTTGGAGGAAGGGAAGTATAAAAATCTGAAAAAAAATAAATTCAAAGAGTCTCTCAAAAAAAAGTTCAGGTTGTTTATGAAATACAGCACTAAGTATGAAGAACACAGAGAGTTTCCAAAAACAGGAAACTTCCATTAGGCCCGTATTTAATTTTTATTTAATATTTAAATATGTTTTGTCATTGAATGAAGTTCTAGCATATGGCAATTATGCAATTCTGGAGTAATGTTTTTCAAAGCAAAAAATTTCCCTACACTTCATAATGCGCACTAGACTGTAATAATAGAAATGACACTTCCTATACATGAGTCATTCCTCTGTGACATCATGGAAATATGGCCAGCTTTTAGATTGTTGCAGCTCACTGAAAGACAGCACTGTGAATCCACGTAGTACAATAGGAGGCATCTTTTCATTGGCAGCTGGATTTCATTACCTTTAAAGGTCAACAGCTTTGGGTTAAATCCCACAAAAGGTTCTTCCAAATATTTATTCTTCATTTTTGTAAATGGATTTGCAGTTTACTAACTAAAACTGGGAGTACTAGCTTTGAGTACTGGCATCCAATAAAATAGCCAATCTTTCCATCTGTTGTTAGTAATATGCGAATTGTTCACCCAACAGTACAAAGTCCACAGGTATGGGGTGCAACTGTATCAATCAAATGTAGTTGTATCAATGGGGATTAGTCAGGATAGCAAAATAAAATCCCCTTTGAGGAATTATAGTTCTGGATAACAAGTGCCAGCAACAAAGAGAGGACATCAACTTTCATGTTCTGCTTGTGGACTATCTTACTACCAAGAGAGGCAAAAAGCTGGACATAAATCCATCAATTCTTATGTTCTAAGCTACAGTAATTATCATTCAAGAATGCAACACATACTTTTTTTGGTGTTGTCATGATGTTTCTCCAGAGGCCTGTGAATGGTTAGCAGCACTTAATTGTTATATTAGGTCATTTCTAGTGATGTCACTTTACTGTCAGACTACTGACAACAGCACATATCTTTGCTGAAAATGCTCAGCTTCAGAGCAACTTCTATTTCATTTGTTTTTTACAAAGCACTTCAGATTTGTAATCTTATCATATAGCAAGACTTTTTATAAATCTGGCTGTTTTGAAAAACAGAAAAATGGAGTTCAATCTGTGTTGAACATGGGTGCAATCCTATCACAGTAAGGCACGTATGCACCACTCCAGAGCTAGCTAGGCTATCCCAGGTAAGGCTGGAGCAGATTAGGAAGGGAGGGGGGAGGCGGATCAGGGCAGAGAGAGGGAGGGCCGGCCCAGAGAGGGGGTAGAGACATGATCCAGCACTTATACTGGATCCTAACCCCCAGCCCCGGCCCCATCAGCCTTGCAAAAGCAGCTAGGATTTGCACCAGTGATTGCAATGGTGCAGATCAGAATACCTCTAGTCTATTGGGACTGTTGGGGCTTTCCCCAAGGTGGCATCCAGCTGCCAACTAACATGCACTGGGTACAGCACATTCCTGCAGGCCTGCCTATTCCACAATCGTTTAGGACTGGGCAGTGTAATTCTCAACTTTGGAATAATCAGATTTTTACAAAAAAAAAATTTGGTTAAAGATGAGCAAGAAAACTACTACAGAGTGGGCACAGAGCCAGATGTGTATCAGACAGCATCCCTATTCAGAAGATATGGGGAAAGGCAGTAGAAAAGTAATAGACCTGGTCCAGGGAAGGCTAATTAGAGATCTTAAGGCTGTTTCGTCTTCTACTCCTGCTCCCTGGCATCTCATGGACTCCAAACCATTCACCACACCACTATTCTACTTAATACCAGGTAAGTGGGGGGGGGGGTTTGAGGCATTCAGAACTTGCTTATCTGAGCATGCCTGTTGGCATTTATTATCCAGATCTGGGAAGACAAGGGTAGAATAATTTTGCTTTCTCAGTGGTATAACAAAGAGCCAATGGACAGGGAAGAGGCTGTTATTTCAACCATCTAGCAACCAGTCATTTACAAGCATATGTATCCAGTATTGCTGGGACAGGACAGGATCCATTAGCATATTGCTCACTCTGTTGCCAACAGTCTCCACTCCTATGCTGGTGGAGGTGATCTTGATTTTGGGCTGGGATTCCCAAGCGGCATCTAATACCATGGACTATGGGAGATCTTTGGCTGGGTGGCTTCCTGCATGGTAGGTGACAGAAGGTGATGTTGGGGGATTAATTGTTTTATTCTTTCATCACTGGGCTCCCACTGGATTCCATATTGCCCTCCATGCTTTTTTATGTGAAGCTGCTGGCAGAAGTTATCCAGAGACTTGGGCTAAGGAGCTCAATATGCTGATGACACCCAGCCCTCTCATTTTTATCAGATCCTAGAGAGGTAGTAGAAACACTGAACTGTTGCCTCTCCACTATGAGGAACTAGACAAGGGGTCTCCAGACTTTTCAATACCGTGTGTTTTACAGATTTTGGCAGGCAAAAAAAAATAGCTTTATAAATGAATGAAATTTAAATGTATAAGTTTTACTTGGATCTTTTTTGTAATCAGCATGATAGAGAAATGTGACATTTACAAAGAGACAATGCCATGCTTAAAGAAAGAAATGATATATAATTAATGATGTCAAATATTCTGCTGCTGCGGGCCAGATGAAATATTGTGGCAGACTGGATTTGGTCTACGGGCGGCATTTGGAAACACCTGGACTAGACTAAGTAAGTCTATTACAGAAAATTAATCCAGGTAAGATAGAGGTACTAGTGGCCAGCGAGGCATCTAAGCCTGCTTTTAAATGGCATCACACTTCTGCTGCAAAAGACTAGATATTCTGAAATCCAGACACCTTCCTGGCCCAAGCAGTCCAAATAAGAGATATTCAACCTGTAATCACAAACATTTTCCGGGGAACTACTGTTATATCCAAACATAGCAAGTCCACACCTGATGTCCACACCTGAAGTCCAACTTTGATTTGAACTCAAAGCCTATGTCTATGCCAAGTGGCAATGGTTTACATTACCACTGCTTGCTACACCATAATAATAATAATACATGTATTTATATACCGCCTTTCTTAAGATCACTAGATTTCTCTAATGACTGTAACTCAAGGCGGTTTACATAGGCAGACTTTTATTCACAAACCCGAAGGTTTTTACAATTTACAGAAACGTTCTATCTTTCAAGAACAATACTCATACAGATCTTTCTTTCTGGATTTAGCCTTCTTTCTTAGCCACCCGTCTGTCTTCTGCTGGCTGATAAGAGGCTTCCCTGCTCCCACCATACCAATGCTTGCTGCATAAAACACTATACAGGTAGGTGTTTAATGTCACTAACTGGAGTTCTCAGCCGTATCTTGGAATTTTTAAAAACACTAGACACTACTAAGCTAGAAGGGTGTTCTCACAAAAACCAAAACTCACTCTAGGGCTTTATCTATAAATATTTAACAATGATGACTAAAGGGAAGGGTGAAAGATTTAGCAATGTACATTTCATTATCAAAGACTACTTACTTAAAGAGCTTCAAAGCTCAATCCTAACCCACGTTCCAGTGCCAATGCAACCCAGAAGTAAGGAAACAAAATTCCCTTACCTTGAGATCTTCTCCCCCACTACAGGATGAAGCATGTGCCCCAATGGCATGGATGCATCAGGAAAGTTGGATAGGCCCTTTTCAGGTAAAGCTCAACAAAAAATATTTTATACTTCACTAAGCTATAAACAGTCTGTCCCTCCACCACAGAATGCAGTGCATGCCCAGTTGGCAGAGTTGCATCAGCGCTCAAATGTTGGCTAGGATTGGGCTGTCTGCCTTTTGGGTAACTTGCTTCCAAGCTAAGGAAGAATGCACAAGCCTGCATTTAATAGCCATGTAAGGTAGGTGACAGCATTCCAGCGGAATTACTCAAAATCTTAAAAGATGATGCTGTCCAAGTGCTGCTCTCCATATGCCAGCAAATTTGGAAAACCCAACAGTGGCCACAAGACTGGAAAAGATCAGTTTACATTCCAATCCCAAAGAAGGGCAATGCCAAAGATTGCTCGAATTACCGCACCATTGCACTCATTTCACATGCTAGCAAGGTCATGCTCAAAATCCTACAAGCTCGGCTTCAGCAGTATGTGAATCGAGAACTACCAGATGTACAAGCTGGTTTCCGAAGAGGCAGAGGAACTAGAGATCAAATTGCCAACCTTCGCTGGATCATGGAGAAAGCAAGAGAGTTCCAGAAAAACATCTACCTCTGCTTCATTGATTATGCTAAAGCCTTTGATTGTGTGGATCACAACAAACTGTGGCAAGTTCTTGAAGAGATGGGAGTTCCAGACCACCTAATCTGCCTTCTGAGAAACCTTTATGCGGGTCAGGAAGCAACAGTTAGAACTGGACATGGAACAACCGACTGGTTTAAAATTGGGAAAGGAGTACGACAAGGCTGTATATTGTCACCCTGCTTATTTAACTTATATGCAGAGTACATCATGAGGAAGGCAGGGCTGGATGACTCACAAGCTGGAATCAAGATTGCTGGGAGAAACATCAACAACCTCAGATATGCAGACGATACCACTTTACTGGCAGAAAGTGAGGAAGACCTAAAGGACCTTTTGATGAGGGTGAAAGAGGAAAGTGCCAAAATTGGTTTGAAGCTCAACATTAAAAAGACTAAGATCATGGCAACCACTCCCATCACTTCCTGGCAAATAGAAGGGGAAGAAATGGAAGCAGTGACAGACTTTATTTTCCTGGGCTCCAAGATCACCGCAGATGGTGACTGCAGCCATGAAATTAAAAGACGTTTACTTCTTGGGAAGAAAGCTATGGTGAACCTAGATAGCTTAATCAAAAGCCGAGACATCACCCTGCCAACAAAGGTTCGCATAGTCAAAGCGATGGTTTTCCCAGTAGCCATGTATGGCTGTGAGAGCTGGACCATAAGAAAGGCAGAGCGTCGAAGAATCGATGCTTTTGAATTATGGTGTTGGAGAAGACTCTTGAGAGTCCCCTGGACTGCAAAGAGATCCAATCGGTCAATTCTCCAGGAAGTCAAGCCTGATTGCTCCCTGGAAGGACAAATGCTGAAGCTGAAGCTCCAATACTTTGGCCACCTGATGAGAAGAGAGGACTCTTTAGAAAAGACCCTCATGCTGGGAAAGATTGAAGGCAAAAGGAGAAGGGGGCGACAGAGGATGAGATGGTTAGATAGTGTCACCGAAGCAATGAATATGAAATTGGGCAAACTCAGGAAGCTAGTGGAGGACAGGGAGGCCTGGCGTGCTGTGGTCCATGGGGTCGCGAAGAGTCGGACACGACTTAGCGACTGAACAACAACAACAACAAGGTAGTGTTTCTGACTTGCAGCCAGAATATTTTCTTCTAAGCTAACAAACAGGCAACCTTGTGTGTCCCAGTTTGAAAATATCATTGCTTCAAAGAAGAAGCAACACCCAGCTCTTACTTTTCTTGTGTTCCAATAAACTTAATTAACCCAGGCCTGTTTTAAGTAAATTACTTTCTTCACTTCAACACATATTCTGCAATTTGTTTGTAATTAGTTCACAGTAAAAGATTCAACACCTATTCCGCAACAAGCTGAAATGTCATTTCAGGATGAAAACCAGTTTGATCACAGATGGAAGCCATAAAAATAGCGGCATGACAACATGTACAAGAATAAATTAAACTCAAGCAGTCTAGAGGCAGCTATACACAGGGAGAGTAAAGAAGTTGCTAAGCAACAACCAGCCAGGTGCAAGAACCCTCTGTAGGAGTTGACTGTCAAATTGTCCAATACAAGAATAAAACTAGAACATACAGGTGGATAGAAATCTCAGGGGAAATACATAGGCTGGGTTGACTATCTAGGAAAAGGGCACTTCTGAAAACACAAAATTAAAAAAGAATAAATCAGATATTAAGAAAGCAAGACAGTACATAAAAAAGTAAAGAAATTCTCGTATTGGTAACTTTCGATTTGCATGCTCTTAATTTGCCCATTTTTAAAAAACAGAGGGATTGAAAAATTAATACCGGAAGTGTGATTTGCATGGCTTGCTTTTGAAATAGGGAGATTTACTGCATTGACTTATCACGCTGACTAGTTTATTTCCACTGTGTTACTGGCAACAGTCTAGGCAGCATTGTGGGCTTACTGTAGTTCATGTAATCATGGTTCTCCTGAATCATCTACTCTCCTCAAGCTCTTTTCTATGCAGAGGCCTTTGAAGAAAAGTCTGCTACTCCTCCCTAAATACTGGTGAGTGAGGGCAGGGGGAAAGCCCTAAAGTTATGTACTGTTCACCCTCATTATCCGTGGGTTTGCAATCACAGATGGTAGATGGATTTGACTCAACACACTCAACCACGGACTCAACACAGATCATAGGAAGGGCTGGGGGGTCTCAGAGGACCTCCAGGATGCATCCAGAAGTCGTGTCTGGGAGATCCTTCCTCCCCACCAGAAGGCCTGCTGGAGCCTTTGGAGAGGCACTTTCAGTATTTCCAACAAGGCCTCTCCACAGATGTAATCATCCACAGATATTGAAATCCAAGGGGGTTCTGGGGATGGATCTCCCATTTTGCCTGCTTCTTCTGCCTAGCAAGTATTGAATGAGCTGGCAAAACCAGGACTGTGGTGTGCTTTGTTTGTTTGTTTTTGTTACGTCTCATGTCTGTTTTGTGAAGGGTGTGTGCACAGACTGAGGCATCAGAGCATGATAGGAAGAGACTCCAGCTGCTAATCTGCACTTGCAGCCATTGCTTTCTGAACAGTCACTAGTCTGCATACATGGGATAAGTTTCCCACTGTTGTACAGTAGAAAGCAAAAGGATTGATTAGCTGCTAATTAACTACGATTATCGTAAGAGGCTGCTTGTCATTCTAGCCAGGATATTCCTGCTTGCTTCGTAATCGTCATTCATTAAAGTGAGTGCTTGAGACTAACCCAGGCTGGTCACATTAATTCCTATGGAAACGCTGGTACTCATTTCCTCATTTTTGATATGCTTGCCATTTTGCAGGAACTAACTGCCATGTAAATTGAGAGCTACCTGTGCTTAAAAGCACTGCAAACTGCGAGAGGAAATTGAATTGTCCCTTTATTTCATACAAATAAGAGAAGTTGAAAATTATACAGAGTGGCATAGTTAGTTGGGGGGACAGGTTGTTCTGGGTGCCACCCTTAAAGAGGGTGACCAAAACTGTGAAAATTGTGGTTTTTAGGAATGATAACATCATGTTATATACCATCCGATGCATAATTTCATGCAGAACGTAAGGAGACAAACCACATTTTAATCTCTGCATTCTATCAAACGTTATGGCCAAAACCCCGGAAAACAAAAATACAGCTGTCTTATGTAACAAAAAGTAGATTTTCTAAACTCACAACGGACCAATGAGATTGATTATTTGAAGATCCAGTGAGATATTACCCAATCAGGCATGTCTTCAGGAAGGCAATAGAGGGTGCCCTGCATTGTCTCCTTTGTGTAAAGAGCCCAGGAAGAGGAAGAACTGTGTGTGGAGGAAGAGTTCACTTCATTCTAATCCTGGGAGCACAGCAATCTGGTGTCTTCACCTCACTGGGCACTTTAAATGAGCCGGACGGGTGGAGGACGAGCAACACAGCTCTTTCCATTGTGTGGGCTCTTTCAGAAAAGAAGGAAATGCATAGTGCTCTAGGAGAGATCCTGGGGTGCTTCATATTTTCTGGTTTGATTTGACAGTCCCCATGGAAGGAATAAAATAAGGGAGGATGATGGAACTGTCAGGAAGCAGCAGAGCTATGTGCTGCCTCAGGCAGTTCAATAGCTACAGTAAGCCCTGCTCTGCATAGTAGGAAAACAGGTAGACAACAAACAGGGTAAATCAAGAATGTCATACAATAATATTTGCATTCAACATAAAACAATTAAAAAGTAAACATTTAAAAAATATGCAAATACCTTGTTGACTATTTGGTGGGATGTTTTCTTTTGCCATTGATATTAACATTTTGCTGGTCTCAGAAAGCTTTTCTGCACTTTTGTTCTGAAAAGGAAAACCACATAAATAAGACAGAATTGACAACACAGCACTGGAACAACTTTTTTGTTGTTTCTGATGAAAATGTTTAGGTAGTTGCAACTTTGAATACAACATAGGGAATCTGAATTTGACTAGCATTGTCCAAAGACAGAATGCTACCAATGAAATGTTATATTCTGCTTGGCACATATAATTGCAGAAACACATCATAATTTTGACAGTACAGGTACTTTCACAGTTCACACACAAGGCATGTTAAAATATTTTAAGGCAAATGTTTGTTGCTTCACAATTCCCTCTCTCCCATGTGCATTATCATTTACAAGCCATTTCATCCCTTTCGACTGAAAACAGGGACATGTCTAACTAATTGCAACAAGACAAATAATTTTAAATTGAACGTGCATAAGAATTTCATGGTATATCATGCAAAACAGAGCTTATAACAAAGACATCTCCCCAGTAACCATTTCACATACTTCACTGTCTCTTTCTATTCAGAGAACTACACATCCCCGACATCTTCATGACAAGATTCCTACACATACACACAATGTGAAAGAGGAATCAGTCTGCCATTCACGCACACAAAAAAGCAATATGTGAAACAACCACTTTCTAACTGCCTGGGCCTTGAGCTTATAGCTCCAGCTGCAGGTTGTTCTTTACCCCAAGACATTTTTTTCCCCAAATAGTGGGTTGTGACCTGACTGTTGGTAGGTCATGAAACTGACAAGCTGATTGCTGAAAAGGAAAATGTGTTAAGCCCTATGGACAGTGAAACTGAGCTGCATGTATGTGCTTACTCACAAGTAGTTCACCATCCCTCAGTCCACTTCAGAGGGCAGGCCAAGAGCAACATGCCACCAGAATGGACCCGATCCAGTGAACACAAGCCCCCAAAAACACTCAAGGAGGAAGCGCTCCCCTCAAGCTGACAAGGAAAATGTATTAAGCCCCATGGAAAGCAAAACTGAGCCACATGTGCACTTGCGAGCAGGTGAATGCTTCTCATCTCCAGACTAGGTAAAGGAGAATTCAAGAACACTAGAATGGTCCTGATCTGAAGAACCTACAGCTCAATAAACGCTCAGATAAAAGTGTTTAAAAGGATTAAAGCAAAGGTTTGAGTGGCTGGTAAAGTGAAACTTTTCTATTAGCTTGTAAAGCTAGGTGGGTCCCGACAGGGTGACATTTTAAAAAGTAGGTCCTGGTGCTAAAAGGTTTGGGAACCACTGCACTAAGATCTCAGAAAGCCAGGTGCAAGTGAGTGACAACAGGAAGCAGTATCTTGTCATCCTGTTTGCTCCCTGAGCGTGGGCAACTGTGAGATACAGGAGGCTGGACTAAATGGGCCTTAGGCCTGATCCAGGAAGCTCTGATTGTTACTGTATTTCCCCATGTATAACACGCACCAATATATAAGACGCACCTTAATTTTGGGGCTGGAAATTTTTAAAAAATGTTCGCTCCCTTTTCCTGGAGGGGCTGCTGCATGTGGAGTTGTCCTCCCCTCAGCCCCAGAGCGCGAAGCAACTGGGTGCGCGTCGACTCCTTCGCCCTCAGCTCCTCCGGCTGGAGGGCTCTCCCCTGGCAGAGGCTGCGGAGGACTGCTTGCTTGCTGTAAATAGTTATAGCAGTGGTTCCCAAAGTGGTGAGTCACAACCCACCACCCTGGGAGGCACTGGGCTATGTCTCTTAAAGGGGCAAGGAGAAGGAAAAGGCAGCAGCGTGATCCCCAACATCACGCTGCTGCCTTTTCCCTGTCCCTGCAGCTACACACGTGGCCCCCAACTCCCTCGGAGGAGTTTGGGAACCACTGGTCTATAGGATTTCTGCCTAAACAGGTTTCCTGTATACTTGGAAGGCCAAACTTGGAAGCCCAAGTTTTGGTTTTATTTCTATAAACCGTGATTTGGCATTATTTCTGAACGAAGCCATTACATTAGGAAAAAAAAGTGTTTATTTTTGCCTTAGGTTTGTATGTATATATTACACACACATACTGTATGTGCATCTTATACAGAAAGATAGCAAGGAAGTGCTTCTTCTTTGTTTTGTGCAAAACATTCTGTGTAATTCAGAAACTTGTATACTCGCCTACTGAAATAAGTTTGTTCAGTAAGTTGTTGTTGCATGACCTGACAGCACCAATAATCTGTTAGACCAAACAGACTCTACCTTCTGTCTGTACCAGGCAATAAGTGCCCTCAGAGCTGGCAACTGGAATCAGCTGTTGAAGGGATAGAAATGAGAACCATTTCCTGCGAAGATCGCCATGGGAATACCTCCAGGAATACTTCCAGGTACAGGTTATGGTCTTCCCTGTACATCTGCATGAAAAGACTGGAACTAGCAAAGATATTTACTCATTCAGAAGCCTGGCTTCCAGCACCAGATCTTATTGCCAGCGGTGGTTTGGGCAGTCCGATATGGGGCTGCTCAGTTCACCACTGGCAAAATAGCTGGGCAAGGGGGCTTTCCCCAGGAGAAGGGGGCAAACATCCCCTTTTCCAAGGGAGACTCCATCAGCTGCCTCACTGCTGCTGGATGCAGCAATAGCCTTTTGGCTACTGTTGCACCTGCGGCAGCCAGGCAGTTCTGGATTGGGCCCTTAAAGTAAAAGGGAAAGCACAGCAAAGCACAGGAATCAAGTTAGTTTTTAAAAAAGTGTACAGAAAGGGCAAAACTGTGGCAAGGAAAACTATGGTGGAAGAGTAGAGGAAACTTTGCCACCACAATGACTCTGTGCCCAATCACAGCCCACACTATTTTCTCTTTTCAACTGGAAAGAAGTACTTTCATCAGCTTTAAAAAAAACCAGAAGCTTCACTTACATGTTCTGCATTACAGTACTTCTATCAAGGCCTTAGTGTTGAACTACCTATGAATACTACTGTACTACAAAACAAGTAGTCCAAATTAACCTTTTCTAGAATATTGCCAGTATTTTCTTTTTAATTCTCAAAGCCCTTGGTGTTGGTTAATTGTACTGTTCAGGTTCTTTGTGCTATATTGGAATCATACATTACCGTGTTATGAATAATTACCTAAAAATATTCAGCTAC
Organism: Lerista edwardsae; assembly: GCA_029204185.1. NCBI lineage: Eukaryota > Metazoa > Chordata > Lepidosauria > Squamata > Scincidae > Lerista > Lerista edwardsae. Next base: position 11,386,163 of record JAJKFI010000021.1, read on the forward strand.
TTACATCATGTAATAAATATAACTGACTTTCTCTATCATAACCACCACACAAAGTATACCTGTTCTTTAAAATAAAGGATGTGCTACAGAATAAAACGTTAAGTAAGGCTTTAAAAAAGCTTCAGACTGAATTACAAGAGCAATGCTTTTTCTCTCTATTTTTAAAAATGTAAAAATCTCACCCGAATTTCCATGTAAGGAGGATCATTTTCAAGCTTTGCTTTGTCTTCTGCCAACTTGATCTTTTGGTCTTCCATGAATTGTTCTAAGTTGTCAGTCATCATTTTTGGGGGGTTATGGAAATCATACAGGACTTTTTTTATCCATAAACATGACTTCAATTACAGCAGAAATGATGAGGTTGTTGTTTTACAGTTATGATTAAGAGCTGCAAACCAATCACCATTTGAATTTAGATGAGGGAAACACAACTTTTTTAAAAAAATTCACATTTTTGCAAGAGGTTTCAAAATAATCAGTAACTCACTGCAACCTCTCTCACACTCCTACATACACATTAAAGGCCTTTTTGCAAAGTAAAATGAAACCTTGTTCTCCCTTGTGAATCCCAGAAGAATCTTTAGAACTGTGGAAGCCCATGTACATTTAGCATAAAGAATTTGCTCTATTAACTGAGAGGCAAAATCCCATCACAATGAAGTGCAAGATATCATTATGCAGGGGCTCCCAACCTATCACAAGGCACCACGCAGGGGCATTACAGGAGGCCCACGAGTGAGCAACAAGACCAGTGCATAAGCTTAAAAATAGCAATAAGGAGGCTCAACATAGTGGCCAGAGCTTCTGCATGCGAAAACCACATGCTCAAAAAAAATCTGTCTGCCCGCCCTGGCCTCCTTACTGCTATTTTTAGACTCCTTATCAGCCTTGCAACCCAGAAATGAGTAGCTCGTTATGTCATTGGATGATACAAAATGTTTCATTCCATTCACATCCATGTTCCAGCACTGAAGAGGGGAGTCGATGGGCAAGTGGGAAGCACTACATTATGGGGATTTATTCACTTCTTCAAGATTTTACCTTGTAAGTAAGCATCACAGCAGTACTTTTCAACCAATGGCACTTCATAGCATGACCAATGGTACTTGGCCCTACTGTCATGGTGGTCATGTGGCACTGCCCTCCCAGGCCCAACCCTGCTGGATGTGGAGATAGTCAAGGCATATCCAAGATGCACGTATATACTCATGCATAAGTCTATCTCACAGCTTAGTCAAGGGTATGTTTTAAGCCAAAAATCATAAAACCTGGTATGATATGTGGATATGTTGAGGGTAAAACTTAGCAGGCTATGAAATTCTTTGAAAATTACTTATCAGTAACTGTTCTGAGACAGCAACAGAAAGCAAACCAAAAAAAAACCAGAGCCATTTCACCATGTTCTGAGCCAGCATAGGAATGGAGCTGTTCTCCAAAAAAGATGAAAGAGGGGTGCAGGTGTTTATGTTTCTTTGTGAGGAATATAGTACAGCACCTTCATAGCAGTAGTCCTCAAAATGACTAAAATTCCCATAAGCGCCTTCACTCTCTGCCTATTTGGAGAAGAAGGCAAAATGGCTGCCGTTTTTTTGTTTGCTTTCTGTTGGGGCCTGAGAACACTTAATGATAAGTAAAATTGCTCCAATTTTTTCTTCCCCCCTCGCATTCTGCTTCTTAGTCCAGACCCCCCCCCCACTGCTGTTAGCAACTTTATTTACTGTATTGACCCATGTTTAAGTCAATCCATGCTTTCAGGGTCAAATTTCAAGCCTAATTTTTTTTTTTACTTATACCTGAGTATATATGGTAGTCTTATCAAAAGAAACATGATTTGGGGAAGGAGCGGACAAAGCAAAGCCCCAACTGTGGAGTAAGCCACCCAATCTTGGGCATTGCTGCCAACTCTGTTGGCAGTGGTGCTACTTGCAAAAATATCACCCCCAAAAAGAGGTACTTGGGGAAAGGGGGTAATCAAGACATGAACAGAACGATACCAAAATCAAATTATTACTGGCTGCATACTATTACATAGCAGCACACATGGCTGGACTGTATTTTTGGTTTAAATAAATGAATATAAAGAATTGTTTCTCCTTTGTTTGGGAAGCGGGTTGACACGCCAGCAGAGCCAAGTCAAACAATTTCCTAATATAAGTTTTGACACACCAAGCCCAAAAGGTTTGCCATCACTGGTCTAAATTCTCACTGTCTGTTCCAAAGCAATAAGTAAGAAAAATCTTCCTTTTGCAAAGTGTTTGTAAACAAAGAGAGACAAGTCATGACAGCAATGGGGATTTGGGTAGCAGCAGGAATCTATCTCCCATGTATATGGGGCAGGGGGACACCTGTATATGTTCGGGGGGGGGGGAGAACCCAATTCCAGTCATACCCAACAGCTTCCCGCTTCTTGGGTGATCAGTGCTATGAAAGTTGGTAGTCACCATCTGTTGGTGAGCAGATTCTTACAGTTAACTGCTACCTGTAATAATCTTTGGGTTCACAGTCCGTGAGTAAATTTCAGGCAGATACACGAGTACCCTGCCAACAGCTCTCTCTAAATAATCAACAGGGAAAGCCGACTAAGGGTCTGCTCAAGGAGGATGAGGTGAGACAAAACAAGACCACAAAGAGGTTCCTATAGCAAGCAGAAGGATTCCAATAGTAGTCCAAAACAAATCAATTATTTGATGTGGTGACAGAGGCAATGAAAGCACAGAGTTAACCTTCACAACCATACACCTGGTATCAACTACCTTCTAACAACTACACTTTCCATTTGCTGTCATGTTAGAGCAGGAAAAGGAACAGATATGGCCCTTGAACATAGACACACAAACCTATTTGGGGCAATACACATTTAGAATCAAGTATCATTCCTCCTGCTCTTTATATTTGCGCAGAAGTCCCCAAAACTAACAAAGTTACCAATTACGGACTTTCACACTGCATGGGAAGTACCACTATACTTTCTATAGGCGTTGATTAGGAATAGCAAAATTAGTTCATTTTCAATTCAACTACATGGACGAATCATAAGGATTTGGAGGGAACAAGAAATAAACACAGGTAAAAGCAAAAATTGCAGAAAGCAGGACTGTATAAAATTAATGTCCTTTGCAACAGGAAATACTAATTTAATTAAAGCACAGGTTTACCCTTAATGACTCAAGCAATGACTAGCATGTTCAATACACTGATGTAAGCAGCTCAGAAATAATTAAGACAAAAAATCATCCTACGATAATTCAGTTACAAGCTCTGCTTGATACAGGACAATCAGTACTAAAAATAAATTTCCTTTCCAATTCCTCTAAATCCTTAATTACATTAGTTTTGCATGCTGATAAAATACAGGACACCCATTTTTACTCATCCTATTGAAAGAAGGCTCATGACTTTTTGGAAAGATAATTCAGAAAAGAAAGATAAAATTTGCACAGTAATCTGCTGATATTACTACGCTGCTACTTACTTTGATATATTCTGTAATGTGTTCATCTGGAAGAAAAGCAATGCATTTTTAGCAGTAGTCTTTCTAGAAGTTAGACTCCAACAGTTATCTTCACAAGTGTTATCTTCACTTAGTCCAGTAATATAGCGTTAAATGGCCACCAGTTCCCGTTAGGAGTATGCCAATACACCTGTGTCAATATATTTAAACATTAGTAGATGCTATATAATAATTTTATTTTGCTTTTGCATGTACTAAGGACAGAAAATTATTATACACAATAACACTAACCAAGAAATTCACCCAATAAACAACAGAAATAAAAGATATCTATAGTTATATTGAAAAAAGTGAAAATCAATGATCATATACAAAATATGAGGCTTTTCATCACAACTTATGACACTGCACTGGTGCAACAACTAATGTACACATCTTCTAATCAGTTATTTGCTTGAGGATCAGAACACAAGGATCATATGTGCATACATTTAAAAGATGCAACTTTTCATATCTGACAGTTCATTTAAATTAATATTTATGTTAATTTAAGTTAATATTTATGCTATACTGCACAGGAGACATCTATGTCCACAGCATAAGGGAAACATTAGTAATTTATCAAGGAGGTACAACATTCTCCTTGGTTACTTTCCCCTCCCTCCATGAATCCACAACAGGCCAATAAGGCTGCAATTCTATATAAAGTTTATCTTTTTTTTAGGTTGGTTCTGATGCTAAACAGTATGGGAACCACTGCAATGGGACTTACTTCTGAGTGCACATAGTATTGCACTGTAAGTCAATTGGGATCTATCAGAGAGCTGCTTGGTCTATTGGCACCAGAAGAAGAGAATTATGGTACCAATTCTGCTCTCCACTCTAACACACTGAACAACAGGCAGCCCAATCCTATCCAAGTTCAAATACAGGGATACTTATGTGTGTTTCTGCCAGGGATTCTGCTGTGAAATCTAGTGTTGGTTTATGGAAGGCATGCCCACTTATTAACTAATAACTGCAGAGACTGGGATTCCTGGGACAATGTAAGTACAGTAGCTAGCAATAGGGGCTGCATTTCTAGCTAGTTTTGTTTAGGGAATTTGAAGGGAAAGTGTTGCGGCCTTAGGGTGGACACGATGAGTGAC